>JAOXOE010000001.1:115132820-115183930 GCA_028565055.1 Phoeniculus purpureus
CTGTGGTAGGGGTTGGACTTGATGATCTATTAGGTCCCTTCCAACCCTGGTAATACTATGATACTATGATATGATATATTCAATATTACCTTAACACGTCAATATTTTAAATAAATTAAGTCTAATTCCTGATTCAGAAAAAAAAGAGACAGGCTAACTGATGTGAGTCAAAGTAAAATCAAAAGTACAGCACCCAGGTAGGTGAATCTGCAGAAATATTTGAGCCTGCTCTTGTCTTTTAATGATCTGCAATGCACCAGAATGGCCACTGGCACACAGCTGAGCTACATTTCCCACGCTGAGCTGCATTCATCCATCTTCATAATTTATCCTTCTTTGCACAGACTTAGGGTTCTTTCTACAAGGCCACTTAGCAGCCTCTTTAAAAGCATCATCAAGGTGGATACCTGAAATATCCATATCTTGGAAGGGGTTTCACACACTGGCAATCCTGCATTGCGACCCATTCTGAACCAGCATATCAGAGACTGTTAACTATTTTATCATAGTTTCAAAAATCTTCTTTCCTCCTGTCACAAATGGTTTGAGACAAGGGCTTTATTTTTGTTCATTAGTTGAGCAGTACTTAGCCACAGTCTTGGTCCATTGTTGAAACTCTTATGCACTAACTCAAAATAATTGACAGGGATCTTGGGCTGGCACTATGGCTACCACTGTCTCCTCCAACAGATTCACAGATTTCTTGGTTTAGCTCAGCCACTGCTCTCTGCCTCTGAAGATGCTGCTTGTCTGCTGAGCTATACAATTTAATGCTATCTTATCACTTTCCTTGAGCTAGAACAGTTTTCTTTTCTTTTTCCAAGAAATCAAGCAGAAACCTTCTTTCCTGGATTTTGTACAAAACTTGAATGGCATGTCTCCACCCCAACAGGTTTCTTAATCGTACTCATGACAAAGCTGGGAGGAGTGGCCAACACTCCAGCAGGCCATGGGACATGGACAGGCTGGAGACCTAAGTGGGGAGGAATTTGATGAAATTTAACAAGGGCAAGTGTAGAGTCTGGCATCTGGGCAAGAACAACTCCAGATATCAGTATAGGTTGGGGACTGATCTGTTGGAGAGCAGTGTAGGAGAAAGGGACCCGGGGGTCCTGGTGACTCTCAGGATGACCATGAGCTTATATGCTTATTCACATCTGAGTTGAAATTAATGACATTCCTGCTGTGTTGTACAACAATGTGAATCTAGGTTTCCTCATGTCTGAGGATTAGCTGTGCTAAATCCGGGTAACGATGAGTATTCTTCATACTGCTGTTTTCAGAAATATAAAGCAAAGTGAAACTGAACTGACTAGAAGTACTTCAGGTCATACTAGCTCTTTGAGTTTCCTAGGTGTTCCAATCTGAGCAATGGGTTTAGTTCTGTTCTTGTGCAGCAGGCATAACTGCTTAATAATGTGTTGGTTTTTGCAGTAGCTGACATCATTCTTTCTTTCTGATTGCTCACTGTCTTCCTCCATATGGCCAAAATGGAAGACAGAACCCTTGTGATGGTTTCATGATGATTGCAAACTGCTTTTCACAGGAGCAATCCTACCAGATTGATTAATTCAATTAATTTGGCTGTTTACGAAAGGTCCCTAAATACCAGCAAAGTAGCATGGAGAAGCTCAGTATAAGAGTGAATCAGACTCTTAAGCTATAATCATTCTTATCCATACAAGGAGAACAAGCATTATTCTCTTCATTACCTCTGTTGTCCTATCCTACTGCACAATGATTTCTGTGACTTCAAATCGACCATAGTCTTTCAGGTCTCAAGGGGTTGCAAGCTGAAGTAAGCAGTTGCTGTTCACCCTACTGCTCCCCATGTTCTGTTTGGCCATTGTCCTGAGAGATGGGAGACTCCCATTTCCGTATCACCAGTTTTCTTGAGAACACACTGTTCTGCTTCCAGAGTCCTGAGAAGTCATGATATCCCATGCCCAAACAGGGGTTTACAAGATATAGATCTATGTGTGCCAATCTTCCCACAGGTTTAATTAGGGCATGCCTAATTAGGGAATGCCACAGAAAACAGTTATAGGACTGATTCCCAAAAAACCACCCTTACCACTTTTGCTGAGCTAAGTAGACAGAGAAAATACTCACCTTTCAAGTAATAGCTTAACAGGCACAGTACTTAATCAGGAGGGACAAATCTTGCCTTCTGGGCTCTCCAAGTCCAAGGGAGACTAGATTAAATACCAAGCTAGTTTTGAAAAAAAAATAACATTAAGGGAATTTGAAGTCTGGAGAAGTCTTGGGAAGCAGGCTACACAGGGACTGGGAAAGAGCATTAAACTCTCATCAAAAAGGGTACCTAAATGGCATACGACAGGACATTGCCCGGACTTTTTGCTTTGCTGGACAGGACTGAAGTTGTGGTTTGTGTGAATTAGACGAAAATAGAAACCAGCCATCTTCTTTCTTTATAGTGAGTGATTCTTCAAAAAAATCCTGTTTGAATCTATTTCTAGTTACATCAGCAAGAGTAAAATTTACTAGGCAAAAGCAGAGATAAAATACACGTCTGAATTTGTCTCATAGCAGGTTAAAGTCTTACTGCTCAGTACTGTAGGCAGCTGTTCATTATTTCATGCTTTAGAGACTACAGTCATGAACTGACTCTTCTTTGTACCTTACAATAAAACATATACCAACAGGACTGTCTGTCTTTTAAAAGACAGGAGAAGAAAATATGCCTGTCACAAAGTTCACAGAGTCTCAAATATTTTGATAGAATGAGACAGATATTTACTGTCGTATATCTACTTCAATGGAAGTGAGGTCTATGCACTTCAATCTAGATTCATTTTACCCTATTTTTAGATTTAAAAGAAAGTGTAAATATACTTCTGCTATTTTTTTTTTATTTAAGTGCTCACAAGACATTTGTGTATAGAGTAGACATATTATTCACGTTACCTAGTGGTTTGCAGTGCCCATCATTTCATCCAGTTATAGTAAATGTTTCAGAGGATAAAATGAAATTCACATTTCATTCTTTGTAAAGCAGTAGGACATGAAGTTTAGTTCACATATTTTGAATTAAGTTAAAACAAAGTGGTCAATTCTAATTTACATTCTTCAATTTAAAACAGATGAATGTAGTTATGGTCTGTTCTGAAAAGACATCTAAATCAAATCCACGGTACTTTTGCAATGGGTTCTAATGAACAGGCATCTTACACCTCAAAGCTGCATGTCAGTAGAAATCTTTGTCTCTCAGAAATGAACCTTTGTGAAAAAAACCGAAACAAACCAACAATGAAAAGAGCAGCTGCTTCATTGCATATTCTTGGGTCCAAGGAGTTCTCAAATCTGATGAATGTTCACCAGCCCTGAGAGCTCCATTTTAATACCTAGACTTCTTAATGTGCTACTAGGTCAAGTAAATATTAAGGAACTGTGAAAACAAAATGCATCATTTAAAACCTGTCGTATTCTCCTGGGAAAGGGCACCAGATCAAACTGATGCCATGATGGTACGCGGCTGCTTCATGGCAGAATAGATAACTAGCAAAAGCAACAGATATTAATAAACTGTATTAATTTAAAGGAATTTTAAAAAAATATAGTAGTCACTTGAAAGATTCACAGAATCACAGAATCACAGAATTACCAAGGTTGGATCATCAAGTCAAACCCGTTACCACAGAGCTCAAGGCTAGACCATGGCACCAAGTGCCACATCCAATCCTGCCTTGAACAGCTCCTGGGACGGCGACTCCACCACCTCCCTGGGCAGGCCATTCCAGTGGCCAATGACTCTCTCAGTGAAGAATTTTCTCCATCAATGTTTTTTCTTTGCTCAAACGTTTTGCTGTTGTCATTTGGCAGTTACAAACATGCTAGAGAATAAAGGAAAGAAAAATTATCCATCTTTTATAGAGCTATGGTCATTTTCTTATATTTTCACTGCAAACGCTGGTTTTCTTCTTTCTACCATTTTCTGTGGTTGCAGAACTCAGTTATTGCTTCCTTCCCATTTTCGTTTGTGCTACATATGTGGTTAAATTCCAAGCTGAACTTCAGCTTGGCACTGTGGATGCACTTTTACTCTATTATTAAATTCACTTTTGTGTGTGTGCTTTTACAGCCAAGATCTCCTTCCCTACAGAAATACTTTGAAGATTCACAAGCCTTAAATTAAAATGAAAAGAATTCTCTGCTGCCTTTCTGTGAGCCACTGGCGGTTTTGTGCTTTCAGCCAATGCAAAGACCTAAGAGTATAAAATGTTGATTGTGTTAGTTTGGTTGACTGAGTAAAAACTATATCTTACGATGTTAATTTTGTTTCGGGAACAATCCAAGTCTTTGCTGCCAAAGACAGTCCCAAGAAAATGTCTCAAGACAGTTGATGGTAATCTGTTGAAAAATACTTAGTAAGCCTTGGGCAGAAGAGAATCAAAATACCATCAGATGCCCTCTGTCTTGTCCGTGTTGTACTAGCTGTGATCCGTGTTCTGTTTTGCCTTCAGAAGACCCTTAGCATATTAACTTCTAATTATTTTTACCAGAAATATTGATGCCAGAGGAAAACCAAGCACAGTTTTCTGAGTAACAAGGGGATGTTGTACATGTGATGTTCTGGATCAGTAATTCCCAATTTTTATACGCCGAATTTCATGCCAGCCAGAAAAGATGCACTAGGGGACTGTGCATCAGAAGAATTTATTAGTTAGGGTTCTGTCCATGCATTGGACTCATACATCATGGTTTGGGAACTATTGCTCTAGATTAGGAAAAAAACAGCTATTTGTGTATTTTAATGTCTGTTTTATTACCTTCTTTTTACAACACTTCATCATATTAACACTCTCTTCATTTCTGAAATTTACAAGCAATAAAAAGTTTTGTCATTTTTAATTGCACTGAATATGGAAATGTGGGGGTTTTTCTGATTAATTTCAGAGGATTAAGCTGGGTTTTTTTCTGTGAATTATATTTTTATTTTGAGGAATTATGTTTATTTGTCTTCTAAGGGGTTTTTATGTTTTGTTTTCTAATTCTTCCTCCTCCCATAGGCACGTCAATTGCATAATAGCACTAAGCTATTTAAAAATATGTTTTACCAGTCTAAATCTCCCGTGAATATTATAAGCTCCTTAATAAATTATCATTTATATTTTAGAAATATTTTTGAAGTACTTTGAGCTGTTGCTAAGTTCCTTGGAAATTATTCTGAGTTGCTTATTTCTGTCTCTTTGCCATCCTTTTCTACTATATATATAAAGCACCAATAATGTTATCTAAATCCTGTTTCTTCCATCTTGGTGGTCTAACCACAAAACTGGTTTAGTCAGGTCCATTCACATTTTTGAGCCAAATTAATGTTTTGTTCAAGGGAGGTTTTTATTATAATACAGTATCAACACATCACTTATAAATAAAGGGAAAGCCAAAAGGTATCCGATGATGACTATTTGTTTCAGTTCATTAAGCAGTATAAACAAATATTCATGCCAGGAAGATGAATACAACAGAATTAAGAACCATAATCTAATGAAAATTTGGCATCCTTCTTTGAGATGCTCAGAGTTCTGTCTGAGGCTGACTAAGGTAAATGTGCTAACACGTACTCTAGCTTGTTAAGAATAAGCAAGACAGTCTTTAATGTGGAATTCAAAGGCAATTGGATGAAAGAACTGCGACCTTAGAATTATTTTAAACAAATGACATTTTAAAATCAGATACTCAGCTGAAACAAACAAATTTTACTTAATTATCAGGCTTGCATTCAAAAGAACAGCAAAAGCATTTCAGACATCTAAACGAGCAGGTCTACCGTAAGTCAAAGATTTTCTGTAGTGGTGAGCTGGTAAGAAAAACCACAAGAGCGTTGTTGCAAATTGATTTGACTTAAATGGCCCAGAAAACATGTCTCAATAGACCTTGAAGTGAAAACAAATGAAAATTGGGAAATAGATTCGTTCAACTGGACTTTCAGATGTCTCTCAAGGTGTACAATTCTTTTTCCCCTTCACACCGCTTCATTTCCTCTGCTCATTTTGAAGTCACACAAAATGTTAGTATTTACTTCAGTGAGAGCAGAATTTGGCTGTGTTTAACACTGTTTAAAGTGTTTTCCACGCTTGCTTTGACAAGGTTAAGTAAGTCCATTGATTTACCATTGTTACTTTTTAAAATTTTGAGTATCTTTTTGATTTGAAATAAGGGTTCTGACAGTCAACTACCAACAAATTTGAAACAACATAACTCTGCTGGTGACACTTGCCATCATGACCAAAACTTCCTGCAGCACTTACTTGGTGGTGTGATCCAAATTCAGTTCGGTGTGATAAACCTAAATCACTTAAAAATCTCTATCATTTAGGTGTGACAGAGAGGTGGGGACTAGGCTCTTCTCACAGGTCACTAGCAATAGAACAAGAGGGAATTGCCTCTAGCTGTGCCATGGGAGGTTTAAATTGGACATCAGGAAGAACTTCACTAAAAGAGTGGTGAGGAATTGGCACAGGCAGTCCAGAGAAGTGGTCAGTCACCACTGGAGGTGTTCAAAAAAATGTGTCTACCTGGCCCTTGAAAACATGGTTTAGCAGACATGGTGGTGTTGGGTTGATGATTAGACTTTATGATGTTGATCTCTTCCAACCCTAATGATTCTAAGATTCCAAACATAAACATGGACTATATTTGTTATATTTGTTATATTTTGTCTGGCTTTGAAACATTTCTTCTATTTTTCATTTGGCAAACAGATTTTCTTTCCTCAAAGCTCTATTTGCAGTGTTACAGAAATGTTCCCTTAAATTTTTATGAAAGACCTAGAATATTATAGGCACTGAACTAAAAGCAGGGAATAGAATTACAGATCTAAGTTGTAGAACTAAAAAGTAGTTTAGTTCACAAACTAAAGCACATATGTAGAGCCTGTGTTGCTCTTAGTTGCTGACCAATAGCAATCAAATTTCTGAAACATGCTGTCTCTATCCAAAAAATCCAGAACCAATTCTCCAGCACTTGTAATATTCACGTTAGGGTTTAGTTCAAGCACAAATTCATTAAACTACTCCCAGAAATAAACTGTTTGTGTTGCTCATGAAGCTAGTGATAAATAGTTGAAATCATGAAGAGTCTTGCCCTTGACTTTGGAGATGCACGTATGGTGCTTTAAACAAGGGAGGTCACCATTTATGGAGGAAAAGCTAGAAAATATATTAGCATACATGAGCTGCATAATTTACTGTTTTAGCTGGAGACCTTTCAACTACCAGCTGTCACAGAGGCCTTGCTATGCATTAAATGATAAATTATGGTAGGTTATGCTCTATTATCAGACGTTATCATTGGTTTAGGACATCAAAGGCTTAGATAAATCAAGGAAAGTGGTAACAAATTCCAGCTAGAATAACATACTGCTTTGCCCTGTGTCTTGCTGATCACTTTGAAATGTCAACAAAGCACTTCTGAAATGTCAGTTATCACACAACCTTTGTGAATTGTGATTGCTGAACGAGCTGGTGGATATGTTCAGTAAACTGTTGTCCGTCATCTATCAGCAGACCTGGCTAACCAGGGATGTTCCAGTGGGTTGAAAATTAGCAAGTGTGCCACTCCTTTACAATAATGACTGGAAGGAGGATCAAGGTAATTACAGACCAAAGTGTCTGACCTTGATGCTAGGGGATGCTATAGAACAAATACTATTGAGTGCCATTCTGCACCGTTATGAGGAGTGCTTGAGTGACCTGGGGCTGTTTAATCTGAAGAGAAGGGTGAGGTGTGTGACCTTATTTCTGTCTACAACTACTGGAAAGGAGGTTGTAGACAGGTGGGTTTGGTCTCTTCTCAAGTGATAAGACAAGAGGAAATGGGTTTAAGTAGCACCAGGAAAACTTTAGATTAGACACTAGGAAAAACTTCATCGAAGTGTCATCAGGCCTTGGAACAGGTTGCCTGGGGAAGTGGTTGAATTGCCATTCCTGGACATGTTTAGAAGTTGTGTAGATAGAGACCAAGAACATGGTTTAGTGGTGGGATTGGTGCAATTAGGTTAATGGTTGGACTCCATGATCCTACAGGTCTTTTCCAACCTAAGTGATTCTATGATTACAAAACAGAAAAGGATGTACTTCATGGAGTTATAATTGAATTAAAAAAAAATAATACTCAGGCATTGCATTTTGCATTACTATTTCCTAAAATGTGTGTCATCATGTGTGTTTGTACATAGTTTAATTCTGGATGGTATTTTGCCATACAAGTTTTGAAGGATTTTGTTAAATAACCACATATTTTGTTATCGTACTATAGAATGGCTATTTAGGTTTGCTCCATGACTCCTTCACGCTGTTATTTTTTCTGTAGGCCATTAAATCTCACTTATTCTAAAGCATTTTCTATCAGATTTATAGCCAAAAAATCCCAAACAGTGTTTCAATATTTTCACAGTGTGTAGTAGAAATCATAATTTCTTCTTTTCAGACTTGCAGTTAGAATTATAGAATACTTCAGGTTGGAAGGGATATTGAAAAGTCATCTAGTCCAACCTCCCTGCAGTGAACAGAGACATCTTCAACTATAACAAGTTGTTTGGAGCATCATCCAGCCTGATCTTGACAATCCAAAGGGATGGGGCCTCCACCACCCCTCTGGGTAATCTGTTCCAATGTTCCACCACCCTCATTGTAAAAAACATACTCTTTATACCTAATCTAAATCTCCCCTCTTTTAGTTTACAACCATTACCCTTTATCCTGTCACAACAGGTTTTGCTCAAATGTCCCTCCTCTTCTCTCTTTAAGTATTTTAGGTACTGAAAGGCTGCAGTAAGGTCACCTCAGAGCTGCCTTTTCTCCAGGCTGAACAACCCCAACTCTTGCAGCCTGTCCACATTATCAGCCATCATGTATTGATATCAAAGATTGCCCTGACCCAAGTGTAGGACTTTCCACTCAGCCTTGTTAAATCTCATGAAGTTAATAGTGGCCCACTTCTCTGACTTATCCAGGTCCCCCGGATGACATTCCATCTCTCTGGTTTATAGATCACACTACTCAGCCTCATGTCATCTGCCAGCTTGCTGAGGGTGCACTCAATCCCACTGTCTATACAATCTATGAAGAAGTTGGAGTGAACTGGTTCGATTACAAACTGCTGAGGGAACACCACTTGACACCAGTCTCCATCTGGACATCAAGCCATCAACCACCTCTTTCTGGAGGTGACTGTCCAACCAATTTCTTGTCCACCAAGCAGCCCATCTGTCAAATCTATATCTCTCCAACTTTAAGGAAAGGATGTTGTCGGACACTGGGTCAAAGACCTTACAGAATTCCAGATAGATTATGCCCATAGTTCTTCCCTTGTTGACTGATGTAGTCTCTTCATCACAGAAAGTCACTAGGTTGATCAGGCAGGATTTACCATTTGTGAGGTTATGCTGACTGTCTCAAATCATCTCCCTTAATCAAATCTATGCCTTGGCATTCTTTCTAGGAGGATCTATATCAGCCATCTCTCTCGAGACTCTGGGATGCATCTCATCAGCTCTCATTGACTTGTGTATGTTCAGATACCTCAGGTGCTTATGAACCTGATTTTTATTCACAATGGCAAGGATTCCATTCCCCTGGTCCCCATCTCGCTCTGTATACATTTAGGAGGTGTGAGAAAAGATGCTGCTTGTGAAGACTGAGGCAAAAACATTGCTCAGTATCTCAACCTTCTCCTCCTCTGTTGGTAATAATTTACCTCTCTTGATCATCACAGGGAGCACAGTCTCTTTCTTTGACATTTCCTTTTTTGTGATGGACGCACTTGTAGAAGCGCTTTTTGTTATTCTGTACATCCCTGGGCTAATGTCCTCTGTGTGTATGTGTGTGTGTGTGTTGGCCCTCCCCACTCCATCTCCACACAACCGGGCAGTGTTCCTCT
Organism: Phoeniculus purpureus; assembly: GCA_028565055.1. Classification (NCBI taxonomy): domain Eukaryota; kingdom Metazoa; phylum Chordata; class Aves; order Bucerotiformes; family Phoeniculidae; genus Phoeniculus; species Phoeniculus purpureus. Next base: position 115,142,724 of record JAOXOE010000001.1, read on the forward strand.
ACTCTTCTCAGGATACTTGTCGCAATTTCCACTGCCTGTAGAGTTCCTTTTTGCCTTTTAATTTAACCAGCAAGTCTTGACTCAGCCATCTGGTCTCTTTCCTCCTTTGATGTCTTACATTTGGGAATTGTGAGCTCTTACACTCTATGCAGAGTGTCTTTAAAGGTCTGCCAGCTCTCTTTCGCTCCCTTGTTCCTGAGGACCAATTCCCAGGTGGTCTTACTGAGTAATCCTTGAAGAGCTGGAATTTTGCTTGATTAAATTCCTTGTCTGACTCTTGTTCTGTAGGACTGTGAACTCTACTAGTGCATGATCACAGTAACCCAGGCTGCCTTCAGTCTCGACAACCCTGATGACCTCATTTGTACTGGTGATCACCCGGTCCAGTATCACATCCCCTTGGTTAGGACTCTCTTCTTATCAGGCTTAGTAAGTTATCATTTATGCATTTCAGAAGTCCGTTGGGTTACCTACATCTTGCTGTGCTAGCAGCAGACGTTGGGGTGGCTGAAGTTCTGCAGCATGGTGAGAGCCTGCAAGCACAACACCTCCTTTAGCAGAAGTAAGGAGACTACAACATGAAGCTCCCCTTGATCAGGCAACTTGTAGTATACGCCATTCACAAGATTCACTTGGTTACCTTGTTCTCTAATTCCCATCTGTAAGCTTTCACGCTGCTCATGATTATTCTTCATGGCTATTTCCTCACAATCTATCAATTTCTTGACACAGAGGGCAACATCTTCACCTCTCCTTCCCTACCTGTCCTTTCTGAACAACCTCTAGCCATCAATAACTGCACTCTTGTCATAGTGCTCCTTTTGTTACCCATGATCTGTGTACTCGTGAAGAGGGTCAGTCCCACAATCTCCTGTGCAAAGACCCTCTTTCCCCTTTGAAAAAGATAAATCCCATTTGATGCTAGAAAGCCTTGTGCCATGAAGATCATCCATTGTCAAAACACCCAACATTTTGATGACGATACCAGCTGTGGAGCCATGTATTAATGGACTGGATCCATCTGTTCCTTTCAATGTTGTTGCCTGAAGGAAAGGAGTAAAGAATAAACTGTGCCCCAGATTCTCTCACTAATCATCCCAAGGCTCTTGGACTCTCTTGATGGCTCTTCTTGTCCACCAGCATGAAAGATCTGCAATGAGTAATAGTATGCACTAAGCTAGGAAGTTTCTTATTGATGTCCTCAACTCAGGCTTCTGGAAGAGAACTGGCTTCCCTATGGGGAAGGTCTATGTGGTATATTGGAACCTTCATTCCCTTTAGAAGGGAAGCACCTACTGCTATAACCCTTCCTTCCTTCCTTTTGTATGTAGTCTTGATACATGTAGTAGGTCTTTCTGACATCTCTGCTATATCTAGCTCACCACTCACATCTTCCATTGAGTGGCCTTCCTCAACCAAAGCCTCATTCCTGTTGTTCAGAGGCACCTGGTCAGGTGAGATTAACAAGAAGGGAGTACACCTCTTGCCCTGAGAATGGACTTATCTCCAGACATTTATTTCATTTAGGCCTCTGTCTTCAGCATGACTGGGAGAGGACACAGAGGACTCCTGAACTTGTTATTTACTGTTGGATGCTCTTCTGACTCAGGAAGGTCAGAGCTTGGCTCCACCAATCTATTTCTTGCTTAGCCTCGCTGATGCTTCTCATATTTCTACTTCCTGACATAACTCTGCTAACATGGTGAGCAGATTGTCCACCTGGTCACATTGTGCACACCATTTCTCACTGCTGTCACCCACTACCAGTGAATCTCGACAAGAGCCCCCGGCATCCCCTGCAATCTGTGACCTGGGCAGCTGCATATTTCCATGAAAGTTGTGTTTGCATTGCCATGTCCATTCTTGGGAACAACGAGATCATGGTCTTCTACCAGGTGAGGACCACAGCTATGTTCTTATTGAGGTGGTGAGGATTACCAGTTGGACTCACCTGTTAAACTAGCAAAGCTTAGGCATCTTCCTGCATACCTTTCCCCTGAACTGCTGTTCTTACCTTCTTTTCACCACTGTTTGGTCATGCTGTGCTCAGTGGTCATCAAGTAACTGCCAGGCTCTCCAAGCACTTTTAAGGGAGGGGGTGTTATCGCCACAATCCAGCACTGCCCAGGGCAGCCCCCATCTCTGCCAACTCATACAGTAAAAGAGCCATAAAGAACTGCTTGGTGAGAAAGAAGCCCAACTGAACAGAGAAACCAGGCAAAATGTAATGGTCCTGATCTAATAGCTCCTTCTGGTCTTCCCATCTGTGAGTTCTCTCACAGTATTTTAAAGTTCCACTTCCACATGTATCATTGCAGCTTAAAGAAATCTCAGCACTATTTATGCTGAGACAAGTTAAGTATTTTTGGTGACACACCAAAATGCCAAGAGATGGTAAAGAAGCCACTGGCTGCACATTTTTCTAAGGCTTTCAGTACTGCTTTGTTCTGAAAGTGGTTCAGGACAAAGTTACGTGAATTGTGCTCTTAACTTCACCCAAATTGAAAAGATCCTTATGCCTAAAGACCACTCCAGATCAGACTTCCATTGTGTATTGTTACTGACATAATTCCTCTCCCACTAAGATGGTAGAACACGTGAGCTGGTGGTTGCTAAACCCATTTACATTCTTCAAGCCTTGACAGAATGTAAGAATATTTTTACTGAACACTCTCAGGGAGAGAATGCTAAGCTTGGCAAGCTTTGATTTGTGCATAGTGAAGTAAGTTCTGTGTTTTTATGACACTATATCTGCCACGTTTGTATAGGCATTAACTCAGAAATTAAGGCAATGCCTCATCGGAATTAAGGTCAATTAAACTTGAACCACTGGAGAGCTCAAGTAGTTTATTTAAAATTAGGTGAGTACATAGACATGCAAGATGTGAGTAATGTGATATAATGTGAGTGCAAACGTTGAACCAGTCATCACGCATTATACTTGCTGGAAGGATGCACTGAATTTTGTAGAGGGCTATGTCTTGGTCTGAGCACAGAACTGGGAAAGTATTCCTGATTGATATCAGTGGCAGAGGTTAAGCTGATTTCAGCAAGAGGAGCTTCTTAGCATTTTTAGTCTGCTTGGGTCATTAATCTAGGTCTGACTTGTTTTCCTTTGCCATACTTGGTTTGCTGAACAGAATGTTAAAAAATTACTGGAATTACTGATACCCCAGGGGATTGTGAGTATTAATTTATTTGTATTTTGATTAATTAAATGTGTGTCATTTATCGCAATTGCCTGCTTGCGATGACTTATTCTCTGAAAAAACTCCACATAACATCTGCCATTTACAATCCTTTGCACACAGACCATTTTTTACCCATTGTACAACTACAATTTTTTTATTAGACTCTCTAGATGTACTACAGTGCATAAAGTGAAGTCTGGAGATTTAAGACTTGTAACAAGAGCAGAAGTTCACTTAACTCTGTGTGATTAAACCAAAGGAACATTTCCAGATGTGTGAAGTTTTAACATAGAGGCTAAAATATACTGTTAACCTGTCATCCTCACCTTTTTATTCTCTGCGTGTGAGCACAGCATTAAGTGTCTGATCAGTCATTGTGTTAGTTTTGCTTATTACTCTCAGGTTTGAAAGCAAAATCCAGTGACTTATTATAAAACTAAGGAATTTATTAATAGAAAAAAACTAAATAAAGGGGTTTTAAGGATAGAAAAAAAAACCTGAGGGCTGGAGTCTTTCATCTGCACCTGCTGTTTTTACCCCCTGTTCCTCCTGGTGTGGGTGAAACCCGCCACAAAAACTAAACCCCACTGTATTGAGAGAGAGAGAAGGTGGAAAACAAATATATATGGAAAATGAATTGCATATCACTTGTCCTGAACAAACAGCAAGCTGTAGCTGGTCCACCATAGTCACCATCCTGAAAAGATGGTGACTATGGAAGTCTGAGAGCAGCACAAGTTCTGAATTATACAAATTCCTTTGGTGAAGAGTATGACAGGAGGGCGCATAAGGGATACTTGGCAGTCACGTCTCCACAGAAATGGTGTCAGTCGTACAAGCAAAAGGTCTTCTGCTTGAGTCTCACCTGGTTAAAGATCAGACTATCACAGTCACTGACAGAATATTTTTCTACAAAAGAATAAGGTTTAGAATTATTATTCATGCTGAAATGAGATATATTTGTTTCTTCAATTTAAATGTTGTGTTGTTTGACCTTTTCATGCACTTTCTTTAATATTTGCACCTCCTTAGAATACCTAGATATGTCCATATATGTTGATTTACTCCTACTATTTCCTTGTTTCCACATCCAAAGAGTATGCATAGTATTTATTATTAAAAGCATTCTATAGAAAAATACGATGCAACATCTCAAATGCTGCTTTTAATTACTATTTATGGTGTTATATAATAGTCGTGATGGGCTTCGAAGCAGGTCCAACTGGTAATGCACAGAGACCAGATGTCATTAAGCCAGAAGATGTTTATTGTACAAAATGCTGGGTTATACACCTTACAATATTCTTCACCAGATGCATTCTACCTATCGCCTTTTGTTTTACCACATTTGGAAGTTACACGGTCGGTTAGTTCTAATTTTTTCTCTACAGGCAGTTCGTACAACAGCCTACAGAAATTCCTACCATAGCTTGCTTCAAAATGCATCTACTTGGCTCGCCTGGTTCTGTCCTTGTAGGACAGATTCCATTCTCGCAGCACTCTCGCTCATGTTCCTGTTTCCAGCTGCCTTTCCCAAGGTCTAAGGTCTACGCCTTCCAAATCTAACAGTGCTATGCATTCAGGTTGCACTCCTACAAATAATTCCACAGATACATAGAAAAAAAAAACCCAAAAAAATAGCTGCTATGTAGACTAGAGATTTTTGTATTGCTTGTTACTTTTTTCAGGGTACAAGTGCTGCAAATATATACATATATATGTATAAATATATATATATACATATACATATGAATGTATACACACACTTATGCATAGGTAGATACACGCATAGATATATTACACTTTCTGTCCAGTGAGTGAATGGTTCTACTTAAACCATTCTTTTATGAGTTTTCTGAAATAGTTTTGTAGTAGTAAGGATATCTCTGTTATCTGTTCATATGAATATGTTTGAACTTGTCATACAGATTGTTATTGCATATCCATAAAAGCAGTACATGGATGTCTAATGGAGGAGCATTGCATTACTGGCATCTCCAGGAAATCATTGACACAAGATAATTCTGATTCAGAATAAGCTATTTTTCTTCTAGTGGACTTGATATAATAAAAATATCCTCTGAATCAACATAAACCATGTCAGTTGTGACTAGAAAAATAGCATTGGCTTTTATTTATGGCCATATTGTGGCTTACATTTATGGCCATATTGTGCTGCTGTACAACAAACTGAGGATCTTCCTGCATTCAGAGTCATCCCAGAGATTTTTCCATTTCAGGTGCATGGGATGCACACAAAAAAACTTTGTGACAGTGTTTCAAAATAATAGGATTTTGTTTAGCATTTCTGCCAAAACCTGACTTCTTTATGTGATTTTTCTTTATTTATTTGCTTACATAAGCAAGCATTAGTAGGTGCTAAGCTTGAGAAGCAATACTTGAGTTAGGCATTGTGGGGAAGATAAAAATCAGGTGTTTTCACAGTAAAAATGCGTATTTGTTTGAAATATTTTAGATATGAACCATTTTTTTTCCTTTCCTGTATTTCTGCTGTTGCTGGCGTTATGTAACCGGTGATTTTTAGGCTGTCATTATGAGAAGTTTGCAGTTTGAAGAGCTTAGACTGAATTATAAATATGAGTCAACAGCATTAATAACATTGAAAAGAAAAGATGCTGCCATATTTGGAAAACATACCTCAAGGATGTGAAGTAACTTTCTACTCTATCACAAAGCAGTGGCAGGAGTAGTTCCGATGTCTGATGGCCTATTCCTAAACAAATGTTAGGTTTTCTGACACCACATATGCCTTCCTTTGTTTTTACTCTATATTGGCTGTCCTTATTTAATATGAAACCTGAAAAATATGCTTCCTGCTCCTCTCTTTCCAGCATGTTTTCATGAAAATAAACTCTTCATCAAGCATTCTTCTTCTTCCCATCCCCATATTGAAAGCTTATCAGTTCCTTCTGGTAGCTATAAGAAGACTGGGGAGAGCATCGGAGCTGCCTACTGACAGCACTGTGCCTACTGACAGCACTGTGAGAATGTGGACAGTGATGAGAGAGTCCCCAGTTTGAGACGGGACCTTCCTATGTCTGTGTGGATCTCTCATCTCTAGTCCACTGAGCTTTCACTTGGTGACCACCAGCAGCCACTCCCAAGTAACACACTTAGCACTGTCAGCACTTTTAGGTGATCCTGCTGTGGCTGGGGGGATTGGACTAGATGATCTTTCAAGGTCCCTTCCAATCCCTAATGTTCTGTGATTCTATGATAAAGGTAGCACTGAGCATAAACAATCAAGAATGAGTTTAGGAAGAAAGGTCTTGAAAGGAAAGTTGGAATGAACTGGGTCTGTATCACCCACGCAAACCTGAAACTCTATGCAAATGATTCCTCTAAAACAAAGGCAGTAAAAAAGAAGGTGACATAACTTGTAGCATAGATTTACATCACATCTTAGGAAAAACAACTTTAAGACCTCATAAAGATGCCTAGGCATCCAAAACCCCACTTCTTTCTAGTCATAAGCCAAATATATAACCTCCCCGTCAGTAAAGAGTTATTTGAGGATCGAGAGAGAATACTACACAAATTGAATATCCTTGGTGTTTTATGGGGCAACATTTGGTCATATTTTTCTTCAACTTAGGGAACAGCCCATACAATTTAAAGTACAGTATAAATTAAAGTAGAAATTCTTTCAGTTGGTCTGATTAGCTATGAGAGTTTGCAAGCTTTAAGAACAGGCATTACTGGTTGAAATTCTCTTGTGTTGTAGATCAGGACTTTGTACCTCTGAACTACAGAGGAAGACAGCTGCAAAACTCTCTGTTTTCATGCAAATTAAGGGTTGCTATAGACGACCTAACTCTCCAGCTGACATCACAACACAATCTTTCTCAGCTTGGGTAAGTCTGGATGCTTTGCAAATAATTAGTACCCAGTAATCCTCTGTGCAAAGTATCTGCAACTTCACTACACAGATACTCCTTCTAGATACCATCTTATAGAAAACAGCGTCTAATTCTGCCTAAAAATAATCCATTCATTTCTTTCCTTTGAATTACCTTTAAATTCCTTTATCTTTATAATATGCATGCAAAGGGAGATAAAGATGAGGAATTGCAATCTAAGAAAAACCAGCAGAAAGACAAGAATTCATTGCACACACGGGCATCGTACAATGAACTAAGCGCAACAATTTGGAGCTGCTAATCAAAAGCAATTCCACCCCCCAATATTAACCAAATCAATTCACTTTTGCAACATTGGCAGCACTTGATGAGCATGAGGACTCTCTAATATATTTGGAGCTTTTAAGATTTAGGAAAAAAGCCTGGAAGAGCAGAGAAATACAAAGAAAAGAAAATTAAATACTGCCACTCAGTGAATAAACTCCTACGCAGGTGGAGAAAAATTCTCAAGTATATTCCCAATGCTATCAGGAAGGTTTTTGCCAGGAGAGTGATTACATGTGGGCACAACAACAGTGTCCATCACTCATATGTGGCCTGCAAACAGATTTTTGCATAACAACAAAAGACCAATCTGCAGCCTAATGAGTGCACTCAACCATAACAGCTTTAGCTATGGATTGAAGGAGGAGACTTCAGCGAAGAAGAAATCTCATATCCAGGTGGGTTTTAAATGTCTCTAGGGAAGGAGACTCCACAACCCCACCGGGCAACCCGTTCCAGTACTCTGTCACCCTCACCATGAAGAAGATCCTTCTTATATTGATGTGGAACCCCCTATGTTCCAGCTTACACCCATTGCCTCTTTTCCTATCATTAGATGACACTGAGAAGAGCCTGGCCCCATCCTCCTGACACTCACTCTTCACATATTTATAAACATGAATGAGGTCACCCCTCAGTCTCCTTTTCCCTAAGCTACAGAGAACCAGCTGCCTCAGCCTTTCCTCATAAAACAGGTGTTCCTTTCCCCTCATCATCTTCATGGCTCTGTGATGAACTCTCTCCACCATCTTTGTGTCCTTCTTGAACTGAGAGGCCCAGAACTGGACACAATATTCTAGATGTGGTCTTACTAGGGCAGAGTAGAAGGGGAGAAGAGCGTCTCTTGACCTGATAACCAACCCGCTTCTAATCCACCCCAGGATGCCGTTGGCCTTCTTAGCCACAAGGGCACATTGCTGGTCTATTGAATGAATAGGACTGATCCCAGTATTGACCCTTGGGGGACTCCACTAGGTACAGGCCTCCAACTGGACTGTGTCCCATTGACCATAACCAATAACTGGAAAGTTGCTCTTGGTTTAGTGAAGCAAAAAGTTTTAGTTTAGTTGATGGGCCAAGAGAGTAGTCTAAATCTACAGTCCAAATAAGCTCTTAATACCACACAGCCTTTAAGGAGGATGTTTTCACATTTCAACACAGCAGGAGTATAGACGATAGGAAAACATACTCTGGATCTTTCCACATGAATCTTGATATCTTGATAATATATACCTGATAATAGCTGATAGATGTGGATAGTCTATAACTGATGTCTTTATAGCATATCCACAATAAACTGTTTAAAAATCGAGTACCTAAAAAATACTCCTCTGTTGGTCAAAAAGTCTTATCTGCAGTTTCTTGCTCTGTATTTTATTACTAAAATTAGAAGTCAATGGTCAAAGATTGATAAAACACACTGACTGAAAAGTTTGCTGTTACACAGCATCACCTGGTCACTCTGCCCCTCTACTACCATCCAACAGATGCATTCGCTAAATTTTGAAAGGGGTTATAATTAATATTCTTCAAATCGTTAGGTTTATGTATTTCTTCATACATTAAACTCCCAGAACAATCAATTTCTAATTCTGTTTTTCACTGTCAGAATGTGGCATGGAAACAGAGTGTGTTTTCTAGACCTCTCTCCAGCCTTGTTGCTCTACTCTGGCTCTGCTCCAGCACCTCAACGTCCTTCTTACACTGTAGCACCCAAAACTGTACTCAGTACCCAAAGTGCAGTCTCACGAGTGCAGAGTACAGGGTCACCATCACCTGCTGGTTACACTGCTGCTGATCCAGGCCAGGATGCCATTGGCTTTCTTGGCCACCTGGGCACCCTACTGGCTTCTGTTCAGCCGGCTGTCAACCAACACCCCCAGGTTCTTTTCTGCCAGGAAGCTCTTCAGCCACTCTTTCCCTAGCCTGTAGCTGCTGGGGGTTGTTGCGACTGAAGTGCGTGACCCAGAACTTGGCTTCGTTAATCCTCAGCCCATTGGTCTCAGCCCATTGCTCCAGCCTGTCCAAATCCCTCTGCATCATCTCCCTACCCTCAAGCAGATCAACACTCCTACCTGGTTTTGTGTCATCTGCAAATTTACTGGTACATTGATCCCCTCATCCAGGTCATTAATAAAGATGTTAATAAAGATGTCATCTGTCAGCCAATTTCTGGTGGCAAAGCATCTTCTTCAGTTGAACTATTAGCTTTTAGACATGGTAATATAATTTTGAACCTTTCATAATGCCACCAGTATGCTGATATCACCTACTACTGCAGTAAAATTAGGCATTAGAAGAAGAAAGAAGGTCTAAGGAGGGACAGACAAGACTCTAAAAGTAAGCAGGTATCTCCCTGTCTGTTGCCTTCCCCGTTATCTCACTTCCTTTAATGAATTCAGAGGTCTAATATTCTGAACACACCTATATCATCCTGTCACTGACATGCCATAAGCAGAATAGTTTCTCTGTTGTGGGTACAGAATTTAAATATCACACATTATCGGTGTTTTTTCATACAACCTTGTTTCCCTACTCCACTTTTACGGCTTTTCGATATTAGCTTATCGTTTGCTTTTCTGCCTGTCTGCCTGAGTCTTTGTTATCTCTCCTTTGCTGTCTCTGCAATACACACTATGAGTACATCTTCATATAATGCTCTGAAAAGCCTGGTGCCTAAGAAGCTATAATGAAATCCTTATTGAAATCAAAAGCATCTCTGTTAGATTAAGAAGTCCTTCTGTGGAAATGTGGAGAAGAGGGTTGTGCAATACAAAGTTGGCATTTATGTCTATTTTTAATAACTTACAATGGTAGCTCCATTGCATGTCTTACAAGGTGAGGTCACTATTTATAATGTAAGAGTATAAATTTTATAGCACTCTGCTGGATTTGATCTACAAACCTGTTCATCTGAAAAATGATAAATTAGTGACAAGAAAATAGTGTTTTCTAAGTTTTTGGAGACAACCGATTAGGCTGGGATTGTGACAGTGCAACTCTCTCTTAAACTCTACTCAGATCCAAAATCAAAAGATTGCACTGCAAAAAAAATCCTGTCACGTTCTGCATACGTAAAACCTGTCAGATTTTATGAGGATGGATGAAACTGCTTAAAAACTTGCCAAAGATTGAGATTAATATTTCAAAGGAAAGGTTAAATCGCTCATTAATTTAAAAAACCTTCCGTGACTTCCATCACGAAGCAACCCATAAATGGTTCCAGCACTTTGTCCAGTAGGTACTCATGGTGGAAAGGGGAATGTTTGCCTCTACTGAGTCTTCTGAGTAAGGCTGAGAACACGAACACCTGTGTTCATCCCTAAAGAGACTGAAGCTTGAAGGTAAATTTTCTAAGTGCTGTGTTAGAGCTGAACATCAGTACTCATCTTTCTCCTTTCATGAACGTGTATTTTACTCTTTTGTGGTGAGTAAATGAGTTCCTTTAAAATGTGAAGTGTGCTTGATAGTGCCTTCATTTTCATTCCAGACACTGCGTATTGTCTTTGCCTCTGGTGAAGCTGCTATTTATTGACTTTGCAGCTGTGGTAATAAGACACAGTCAAGAGTCCAGGTTTCAATGAAAACATGTCTTGTGCAAGAGTAACTGTCTGAGGTTTTGACTTCTTCACTGTTTAAGAAGAGCTGAGTTCTGAGAAAAAGGAATGTGACAGCAACAGCATTCCTATGGGCTCTGCAATATGGGAGTAAAGTTTCAGTCAGGCAGGGAATGATAAAAATAGGTAAAGGTCACCTACATCAGTGACACCGTGACTAACTTAAAGTAGTTAGGAGTAGCTTTAAACAACTCATAAAGTTTAAAGCATGACAAATTAAGCTTATTTTGTATCCCTCAGTTATTCCAGTTATTGGAGTTTAACCATTTAAAAGTTATCTCCATAGTCACTAACATCAATGCCTTTTCAGAAGGAAAAAAAAAACCCAATGAGATTCTTCTACAATTCTCTAACTGTAAGACCTGGGGCTTTTGAAAACTTGAAATATGTTCATGATAAACCAGCAGAAATCTGCGGTGCTTTAATGAGACAGGTACAGTTTTAGTGGAGCTGAGTGAAATCTTTTAAATGTCAGTACTTTCAAGAAAATCCATTGTGAAAGTGGGAAAAGGAGAATTAAGCTGGGAAGTTTGTGACATTTTGTTTAGTTTGAGTTTTCGGTGACTTCTGGCTACTTGTGATCCGACTTTTGCACACAGGAAGGTTAACAGAAGGAAATGGATTAAAATTCTGTGCGCAGTATAGCATCACACGGCGTCATAACACTCCAGGCACAAGCGACCAAGAAACAGGAACAGCACGTGAATTTGCGTGATGCTTTGTCCAGCTTCATTAGTCATGTCTGCAGAGAGGATTTATTGCTTCAAACGCAATGCCATCAGCATCTGAGCTGGTATTTCTGCCTGAGCAGTGTCAGCCCATTCAAAGTCTGCTCCTGGCTTTTTGTGCCGTGCCCCATAGTGCACGGGGGTCATGATCTGCAGCACAGTCCTTCCCTTCCTGCTGTGAGGGGTCCTGTCTGCAGGGTCACCTCCTTTCAAGTAAGCACAGTATCAACCCAGTGTCCAAGATGTTCTCCCTGGAACATCCTGTGGGGAGCCCCATCAATGGAGCCTAGCGAGGTGCAGACGTGTGCTCATACAGAGCAGATTTCAACATCTGTGATTTTTTAATGCTGTTTTAATCACCTGAAGTTGAAGACGAAAAAATACATCACCTAAGTAGAAGGTACCAATGACAAGAAAATATTCCAAAAAAAACCCCTCACACTGAATTCTCCCGCTAGCAGTGTTAACACACAGGTGCAGATCTGTGCTCTGAGGCTACAAACTTTGTTTTTAAAGAAGTTATTTTCTTATTCCTTTGAGTGGTTAATGCTTCTGTCTTTCATTTACCCCTGCAGTGATGGCTGGGCAGACAGGTACGATGTGACAGACGGGTATCAGCATGAAGCTGTCGGTGGAATAACGATCAAGCTCCAGTCTCCTGATGTGAAGTGGTTTGATGACTACTACCTACAGCTTCGGCCAGAAACCAACCACCGAAATCCGTGGTTTCAGGAATTTTGGCAGCACAGATTCCAGTGCCGGTTGGAAGGGTTTCCTCAAGAGAACCCTAAATACAACAAGACTTGCACAAGTAAGCAAATACATGTACTCCTTCTGCTGTGTTGACCAGGGTGGCTGAAGGCTTGGTGTAGAAAGCCTGTGTTACGTTGGTGTAGCGTGGTCTGGTTAGATAGTGAATGAAGTTTTGAAGGAAAGAGGCTGGAATTGTAATTCCTGCTGTTTGCAAAACTGTGGCAACCACACATTTTAAAGCATTCAGATCTCTACAGAGAGATAATGCCTCAGTACCTAACCCCTCTTTGTATTTGAAAACTTAATACTACTCTACCCCCATAGGCATTTAAATGCTCAAAAATGTTTTTGCACAAAATTTGAGGGGGGTTTTCCCTTTTGAAGCAGGGCCAGTCATATCCTTTTCACTCACAGGAGCAATGAAAGAGTTAATATACTAAAGGTTATCTGTATGGTAATGTGGTAGTGATGGTGATTTGTGTGCTTCATACAGAAAACGTAGCTGATCTTTCTCATTAAATTGTATTTGTTCCAGCAAAAACTGCCACGACATTTTGTCGCTGTGGCAAAACCTGCTTTTGGGCAAAGAGATGTGGTGCATTTTCCTGGTGGTTCCTTTTTTTATTAATTGCTATTATTAATTTTATTAATTGCTGTTAATTGCTATTTATTTCTTGAGAAGCCAAGCAGCACTGGGGAATAAGGTAGTTCCATGATAGGCATTAGCCTAACTACAGCTCTAAGCCCCAAGCAACCTTCCATCCTAAAATGGTCAATATCTTCCACTCCCCACAAGACTAAGAAAGAGTTTAAGGTTGAAAGTCCTGAATTTACACCATGCAAAACCCCACCTGTGTTCCACTTAACATTCAGAAGTCTTTCTTTTGATTTGCAGGACACAGAGAAAGTCTGTGGCTGCGATTGAAACTGAATCTAGAAATCCCCAGATGTCAGTGTACATTTTCAGCATTCAGTTGATTTTTCTCCATTCTCTTCTGCTGTCCTTCTCACATAGCCTAATACAGATTTTATTTGCACCATTGACAAGTACTGCAGTAAACTTCATTGATTTCCCCATGACGAGGTAGATCTCTTTCCCAAGTTGTCGGAACAGCGGGCACTGGGCAGGATACGTGCTAATAAAGACCTGACCTCTATCATCATTCTAGGTTAGCAATGACATTTCAACGTGACTTTTCTGGGTGTCTTTTTTTACTTACTTTTTACCAACACTTGGGTGAAGCTAATTTCTCTTTCATGTGAAAGAACAGGAACTGTGGTGCTTACGAAGTCCTTTATACTGCCCAAAATACAAAACCCACCACTGCAAAAGAAGAAATTATCTCAGGGGTGCAGGGAGATGTTATTTTAGACATGAAACGACTCAGTCATGGACATTAGACAGCTTAATCATAAAGCTTGAATAGTTCGGTTTGAACAGCACTCGTCACTGGAAGGTTTTCCCATAAAGACTCCCTGAACGAGCCACAGCTCAAATAGGTTCTAAAACCTTAGGAATGTCAAACACACAAAGAAATGTTCCCAAATCACAGTCTGCTTATTTGCAAATCATGAACAGAGAAAGGGACTAATTTCCTAAATAGATTGTTCCAATTATTCTTTCTTCAGCTTTATTGTTGCATTCAGTGCTGGGCCACGATGGCTATAGTGAAAGAATGAACAGCAGATTGTAATAGTTTTAATTCTTTCTTGTTGCTGTAGGGCAGAAAATGTTAATTCAGTTGTGGAGTTCCCCAGATTAACAACAGTACATGCAACAACCAATTAAGACTGTCCATTAGTCGGGTTCTTTTCACACAGGAAGCGGTTAGCCATCCCATTACTCAAGTTTTATGGTTTTGATTTTGATCCAGACCATCTGCCAGTATCCATACGAAGGAAATTCAAAGATTGGCCAGAAAGATGACACGCAGATTTATATAGTAACAGGTTGTAGTGTCGGAAATGCTAAGACATTGTATTTCTCAGTCTCAAAACTAGACAAGGGCTTATGATAAAGGGAAGAAACATTGAAATTGGAAAACTTTGAGCATTTGCCACCAGGAAAGACACAAACGCAGTCTCTGAGAACTGCAGGCATAAGAGATTTTGATGTTGGGATTTTAACCTCAAAATTAACAGGAATTTTTGAGTCATGGTTGTTTTTGCTCCTATCAGATCTTCTATCTTCCATACGACTTTGAAAATCATGTCTTTGTATTTACTCCCACATTCATATTTGGTTTCTTATCTTCAAGCGCTCAAAGTCTTGTGTCTTAAATTCCCTACGTTCAGACTTTACAAGTGGTGGTCAAAATCATTTCACAGATGGCCCTGACAGTTTCTGCACAGCCATGAATATATTAGTGCTGCTTCAGAATTACCCTGATAAGAAAAACAAGACTGTGCCCTTTAGCTACCTAACCGAATTCATTCTCTTCTCCAGCAGCTGCATTAGAAAATAAACATTTAAAGCCTTACAGAGGTGTTTCTCAAGATTCTGGCTAGAGATTCAGTTTATAGAGAAATGCTGGAGAAAAGTAGAATTCTGGGTTTGCACCAAAAGGCAGGTAGTGCTGGATTAACTATGTAAAGACCAATATGAAGCTGGCTGTTGCTGATGAATGAGGTCTTTATTAAATGAAGTTGTACAACCTGATTGTACTATCAAGGAAAAAATAAACATTGGTTAACCGTCTAAACAACTTATTTAAACAGCAAGAAAATAAACACAAGGATATATGGCTGGCATCTGAACAGATAATAGACTTGACCTGTGCCCCAGGTTTGAGTTTAGTTCTTTATATCTTTGAATTTGCTTTGCTCTCTGCCTAGTAAAATTCCAGGCTACACTCACCTCCATGACAGGATTCAGACGTCGATGAAGCCAGCCCCAGTGCCTTGCGAGGGGCTTTTCATTTCTTAATATAAGCTGTCTGTAGGCAGTGACAAGCAGGTATTATGAAACAAAAACAAAATGTGGTGAGATATGCATATTGAAACTGTTAAATACAGAGAATTCAAGCCATAGTGCAAATTACTTTTCCTCTGCTAATTTCTGTCAAGCACTAAAGTCTCCATCCTGTCACATAGTTCACATAGAGATGAAAATTTTAGCATCAGGCCACTTTTCATTTGTTGATTTGAACATACTTAATCCAAACGGGTGTCATTGCTGTTGCTAAGTACATTGATTTTATGCCCAGCTGGAGCACTGCAGAAAGTGAGAAGTTTGAAGGCTTATCTGACTTGATTCTCAGCATAATCACTTCCATACCACAGGAGGGCTGCTACAAGCCACCTTTGAACACTACGAGTCAGAACAAAGAATTCAAAATGCATTTTTAAGAGAAGACATGTAATGGCCTTTGAACATTAGGGAATTCCATGAATTTGATTTGGCTTCCCCTCTGGCACCAGTCAGACTTCTTTGTTATTATCCAAGATCACAACTCAGTAAAGTTCATAAATAGATTTGCAAGCTGATCCACGTGAGTAGTTCCACTCAATGACCATCTTCAAGTCACAAAGTTTGCAAGTTGGTCCACGTGAGTAGTTCCACTCAATGACCATCTTCAGGTCACAAAAGACTAATCCCATCCTTTGGCATTGATTGCCTTTGCACCTTTCAAGGTTAGGTGTGTATGTGTTTGCTTTCTTATAGTCAGGTGTCCCCACCAGAACTCAAATTCCTAGTACATTTTCCTCATAGTGAGACTGTTTTACAAATGCATCTTAACACAGAGCAGAAACAAAACTTAACACATAATATGTTGTGAAACTCTGGCTCAACTGACACTAAACAGCTAACTCTTCAAAGTCACCAGGAGCAGAACCACAGAATCACAGAACATTATACATTGGAAGGGATCTCAAAAGATCATCCAATCCAATCTCCCTGCTAGAACACGATCACGTAGATCAAGTCGCACAGGAACATATCCAGTTGGGTTTTGAAGGTCTCCAGAGCAGGAGACTCCACAACTCCCCTGGGCAGCCCCTTCCGGTGCTCCATCACCCTCTCTGTGAAGTTCCTTCTCTTATTTATGTGGAACCTCCTATGTTCCAGCTTACACCTATTGCCCCTTGTCCTATCATTAGATGACATTGAGAAGAGCCTGTCTCCATCCTCCTGACACCCACCCTTTCCATATTTACAAACATTAATGAGATCACCCATCAGTCTCCTTTTCTCCAAGCTAAAGAGACCCAGCTCCCTCAACCTTTCCTCATCAGGGAGATGTTCCACTCCCAGAGTTATAGTTACCATTCTGTTAACTGAATCTTTTTGCCTCCACTGCTAGTTGATCGTGATCTCCCCATATTGTGTAAAAACAGAGGCAAAAAGACAGAATAGATTTTTTTTAAGGTGTTACTTAAAGACAAACCAAAACCAGAATATACATACCAAGTATCTGCTATCTAAATGTAAGTCAAGAAAGGGCAAATACATAGAGACTGATGTCAATAAAGTAGTGCAACCTCTTAGATTGACTGTCAGAGGTTCTAGTCTTCAGAGGAAAAAAAACCAGCATGGCAGTTCCACGTAAAGGAAAAATATCAGGTAAGGGCACAGCAGGTTTATGACTAAATAAAAACCCTGAAGTTTCACAAGTCCATGGAACCTGGTAAGATACATCCAAGGTTCCTGAGGGAACTAACGGATGAAGTTACTAGACCATAAACCATCATATTTGAGGAATCATGGCAGTCTGGTGAAGTACCCACTGAGTGGAAAAAGGAAGCACAGCTCCCATTTTCAGAAAGGGAAAAAAAGAAGACTCAGAGAACTACAGGGCAGCCAGTCTCACCTCTGTGCCTGGGAAGATCATGGAGCAGATCCTCCTGGAAGCTATGTTAAGGCACATGGAAAATAAAGAGGTGATTGGTAACAGCCAACACAGATGCACTAAGGGTGGATCATGCCTGACAAACCTGGTGGCCTTCTATGGCAGGGTTACAGTGTTGGTGGATAAGGGTAGAGCAACTGGCATCCTCTATCAAGGCTTATGCAAAGCATTCAACGTTCTGAATTGCATCCTTGTCACTAAAATAGAGTGGCATGATTTTGACAGATGGACCACACAGTGGATAAGGAATTGACTGGACTGTCACACTCAGAAGAGTTCTGATCAACAGCTCAACATCCAAGAGGACATCAGCTATGAGTAGTGTTCCTCAGGGGTCTTTTTTTTGGGTCTGGTGCTATTTAACATCTTTGTCAGAGACATGAACTGTGGCACAGCAGCGTCCTAGCATTTGAGACACCTAGACTCGGTGTCTCAAAGCAGTGAAGTGGAAAAAAAGAAGGGAAATTATGGAGACTGGGTAATCACAGACAAGGGTCAACCAGACAGGACACAGAGGGCACTCAAAATGAGGAGAGACTTATGTCTAACATGCTTGGGAGCAAGGAGCCAGTGGCAAGGTTTATAGGGTAGAAGAACACAATGTAAATGATGAACATGGCAAAATAGTATTTGCAGCATCATTCTGAATGGGTCATAGCAGGATACAGGAATCCCAATAATCCATCCATGACTTAACTTTGTGGCTTTTCTGAGATAAAAGCATTTTTTCCTGGAGGGCAAAAATTAACATAGAAGTATGACCAATATATCTGCAAGCCTTTAAGAATGGGATGAAAGATAAAAGAATTTATCTCAGAAAGGGAGCTAAGGAAGATTTGGGGTAAGTAGAACAAAAGTTTTGCAGCTCAAGGTACAGAAAAGCACATAAAACATAAATGCAAAATATCATCTCCCTGTCTGCTGAATCTCTTCCAGCTTCAGCTACTTTTAATGAGGTCTGAGGGACCTGGAGAAAACCCCATCATGTCAGCTGAACAGAAATTTAATTCAACAAATGGCCCTTTTAGGTTCCCAGATATAACTAACAGATAAAATATGACTGTCCAGTCTTTACACTGCAAGATGCTAATAATGTTTGTTAAACATAAGCTCAAGTGCCCAACTCAGTTTAATCAAAATTCAACCTAAACTCAAGCAAGTGCTGTCAGAATGGAAGGGTGTTTTCCATGTTTCACAGATTCTTAGAACCACAGAACGCATTGAGTCAGAAAGGAGACTTAAAGGTCATCTAGTCCAATCTCTCTACAGTAAGCAGGGACGTCTCAAACTAGAGCAGATTGCTCAAAGCCTCATCAAGCCTGCCTTGAATGTCTCCAGGGATGGAGCCTCCACCACCTCTCTAGTCAACCTGTTCCACTGATCCGCTACCCTCATATTAAAGAACATTTTCCTAATGCCCAGCCTAAATCTACCCTTTTCTAGCTTAATACCATTACCCTTCATCCTATCATTGCATAACCTCTAGAACAGTTCTTCCCCAGCCATCTTACAGGCCCCTTTCAGATATTGGAAGGTTCTATAAGGTCAAGGAAACGTGGCACATTTCAAGGAGCATATCACATTTAAACCTCTTACTCCCCAAACTTAGCATTCCTTCACTTCTATTTCTTGACTGTAAACAAAAACAAAACAAATAAATGTAAAATTAATTTGCATTTTCTAAACAATGAGTTAAAGGTCATTTTAACTCTCCTGAATACAGCCTGTCACTTGCTGTACCTATTGTCTCATGCTCGTGCACTGGCAAGATGAAGGATGGTCCAGCCCTCATTTTTATGGCTCGTGTTTCAGATCTTGCACTCAAATGCAGTTTATCACTACTTTTACAGTGATGCTGGTTTAAGTTCAGAAGTTTTCAAAGCCAAATCAGCTGTACAGCATAGATCCAGATCTGAATTTGCTAGCACCCTCCTATAATCTGAGCTAGGAGCCTAAACAGATTATTTTTTACTCAAGAGGCAATGTGGCACTTAGAACTGCTATACACTCTCCTATGTACCTACTTGAAAAAAGTTTGATGCACATTGGTTCTAATTTCAATCCATCTGTAAATCAAACACTTGAATAACTTCAGTTTTCTTGCTAGTCTTGTGGAGTTCATCAAACGCCTATAAAACTACATCTGACTATAAAACTACATCTGACTATAAAACTACATCTATTTCTCCTTCACTTTATGCTCCCTGCCTTTCTCTTTCCATACATTAGATATAGTCGATGATAACCCATGCTACTGTTGCTTTATTTTTTTGTATTACAGTTTTCTTACTCACTGCCTTTCTGAATCTTAAAAACTATTGGGAAGAGATTAACACCACTGTACAGGTAGAACACATCTCTCCAGACTTAAGAATGACAGTAAATTAAATCTACTCACATTAGGTCATTAGGTGGATAAATTGGGGTACCTCAGCATCACAGAATCACTCTGGTTGGAAAAGACCCCTGGGATCATCAAGTCCAACCATCTACCCTACCTTACAAGTTCCCTCCTAAACGACATCCCTCAACACCTCATCCAAAAGATATTTAGACACATCCAGGGATGGCAACTCAACCACCTCCCTAGGAGGCCCATTCCAGTGCTTGACCACCCTTTCTGCGAAAAAAGTCTTCCTAATATCAAGTCTAAACCTACCTTGTTGTAACTTGAACCCATTCCTTCTTGTTCTATCACTAATTGCTTGTGAGAAGAGACCAGCACCAACCCCTCCACAACCTCCTTTCAGGTATTTGTAGAGAGTGATGAGGTCTCCTCTCAGCCTCCTCTTCTCCAAACTAAAGATCCTCAGCTCTTTCAGTCTTTCCTCAAAAGTTTTGCTCTCCACGCCCTTCACCAGCTTAGCTGCCCTCCTCTGCACCTGCTCCAGCACTTCCAAATCTCTCTTGTATTGAGGTGCCCAAAACTGGACACAGTACTCAAGATGTGGCCTCACCAGTGCCGAGTACAGGGGGATGATAACCTCCCTACTCCTGCTTGCCACAATGTTTCCAATACAAGCCAGAATGCCATTGACCTTCTTGGCCACCAGGGCACACTGTTGGCTCATATTCATCTTCCTGTCAATTAGAACCCCCAGGTCCCTCTCTGTCAGATGGCTCTCCAGCCACACCTCCCTAAGCCTGTAACATTGCATGGGGTTGTTGTGGCCCAAGCACAAGACCAGGCATTTGGCTTTGTTGAAGCTCATGCCATAAACATTGGTCCATTACTCCAACCTATCTAAGTCTCTCTGAAAAGCCTCCCTACCCTTTGGCAGATGAACACTCCCACCTAACTTGGTGTCATCTATAAACTTACTAATGACACACAGTATGTCCTTGTTGAGATCATCAATAAAGATGTTTCGAGGTCCCTTCCAATCCCTAGTGTTCTGTGATTCTGTGATGTCAAACAAAGATGATCCCAACACCAAGCCCTGAGGCACACCACTTGTGACAGGCCACCAGCTGGATTTAACTCCATTAACCACCACTCTTGGGGCCCAGCCATTCAACCAATCCCACAGATTGTGAGCAGCCAGCTTATCAAGGAGAATTCCGTGGGGAACAGTGTCAAAAGCTTTTCGAAAGTCTGGGTAAACAATATCCACAGCCTTTCCCTCGTCCAATAGTTGGGTCACCCTGTCATAGAAGGAGATCAGGTTCATCAGGCCAGACCTGCTTTTAATAAATCCATTGTTTACTGTTGACTGTGCCTGATGCCCTGGTTGTCCTGTATGTGAAGTGTGATGGCACTTGAGATGATGTGCTCCATAACCTTCCCTGGTACCAAGGTCAGACTGACAGGTCTACAATTTCCTGGATTCTTCTTTCTGCCATTCTTGTAGAGAGATGTTACATTTGCCACCTTACAGTCCATTGGGACCTCCCCAGCTAGCCAGGATGTTGAGTAAATAATGGATACTGGCTTGGCAAGCACATCTGCAAACTTTTTCAGCACTCGTGGGTGCAACCTTTCTGGCCCCGTAGACTTGTTTATGTGTAGACGGTGCAGCAAGTTGCTGACCAATTCCTTTCCAACTGTGATGGCTTCATTCTGCTCTCCTTCTCTGTCTCCCGGCTCATGAGGTCTGTTGTCCAGGGAACACCTAGTAGCACTGCTAAAGACTGAGGCAAAGTAGGCACTGAGCACCTCAGCCTTTTTCGCATCATCCGTCACTAGGTTTACCTCTGAATCCAAAATAGGTTGGAGATTTTCCCTGGTCCTCCTTTTGTTGTTAATGTACTTATAGAATCTTTTCTTATTGTCCTTAACAGCTGTACCTAAGTTGAGCTCTAGCTGTTCTTTGGCCCTCCTGATTTTCTTTATGCAGAGTTTACCTCCTGTCATTCTTTTTTTTTAACCTCCAGTCATTCTTTTCTCTTAGCAGTTCAACTACCTATATAGATTCAAAAACTTATAATTGAAGAAACTGAATCCTGCGGAAGAGTAAAAGGATAGCAATGTTAAGAAAATTGTTTGAAGTAGTCGGTAGCTATTTACTTACTTTCTCCTAAGATTTACTGTCACAGTTACTATTTTCCTTGATTTTAATGATCTTGACAATAGAAGCCAGACTTCCACTGGTTTGTAGGTATCAAGGATGCAGGTCAAACTCTAGGCAGATTTGTCAGAGCTCTGAACATGCCTTGCTCATGTAGGCTTAAATGGAAGTAAAACATAAAAGTCAACTAAGGACTTCAAAAAATACCTTTTGGAAGTCTTCTCTGCATTTTAGGACGCTGAATTCGGTCCCTTGATTATTCTCAAGTCTAATGCTCCAACAAAAGTCATCACATAAAATGTTCTAGTGTATGCCTCCAGTTGTAAAGACTGAAAGTTAGAATTGGTCAAAACATTTGTGAGTGGACTGCACTTGAAAGTACTCACTTGTTGAATTCTAAAAATGTTCCATAGCAGGATGTTCATTCAGTGACAAACAAACACTTTGAAAGAAAATAATTTAAGTGAGTCATTTATTTGTTTCTTCATTGCAGTGACACTGAAGTGTTTGTTTCAAGTCTGTAATTTTCTTTTAGATTGTTTCAGTGTTATACTATGTCTTTTGCAACGGCATGAAAATGACATATTCCAGTGCTGCCAAATCTCTTTTTTTTGTTTCTCCAAAAGAAGCTCTTTGGAGCTTCTTTTTCAGAAAAGATAAAATCCAGAGTTCAGCTGTTGTATTTGTTTTTGAATGGGAAAATAACATCTGAAACGCATAAAATATACCATAGAGCAGACAATATCTCTGTTCTACAGTCCAAAGCCTGTACAAGGTTAAATCAGGAATATAAATAAATTAATAAAATACTACATTTTAATATTAGCAGAAAACACATCTGGAACCTTACAAATAGCAAAGAACTGAAAGGAGTCTTTTCCTTTCGTGTGGCTTTAACAAAAATGTTTGATGACAAATTTGGGGAAATCTATTCCCATTTCTGTATCTTTAAATAACTGAAATAGATACGAACATGATGCTTTAGCTTGGTTCATACGTACAAAATTGCCTCTGCTTTATAAGACTTCCCTCATCAGCTGAAGACACGAGTGTTTCCAGGATGGTTGACTTGGTGGCATACCCTCCAGAACATGCAGATCCGAGAGAACTTGATGCTGTGTTTTCAAGGAACAAAGTTGTGGTAGGATGAGTCTATGGTGACCTAAGACATCGCACACCGTGTCCTGCAGCAGACAGGCACTACCATGTCTTTGTTGCAAAGATCATCCTGTTATCCTGCTTCTTTATTTATTTATTTATTTGTATGTTTGTTTGTTTGTTTGTTGATATTTGCTGAGGTAAATGGAAGAAAAGAAAGTTCTGAATTTATTGGTAGGTTTGAGCTTCAAGTGCTGCTAGAAGAAAGAGAATGTGGAGTATATTTGCTAGCAAAACTAGAACTCATTTCTGTCTGTGTCTTGGCACTCAAAACAGAAATGACACAAATAGTTGGTGAGGTCTTTAATGACATACATACACAAACTCTACAGAAACTCATTCTCTAATGGGGAAACATTATGACATAGTTGGAGACTACAGGGTGGCTTTCTGATTTCTTCTGTGATTTTCCTAGGATTTTGACATAAACAACCTATAGATTACCGAGATATTTTCAATTGAAAAACCCTCCTACCAATACTCCTTTATTTCTACATTAAGCTCATTGCATAACACACACACTGCTCAACACTCTGAAAAAAAAAATCTCCCATATTCTATCCCATATTTTATTTTCAGAATGAAATAAGGGGTGAAAAGTCTGGAATGTAAAGTAATTTTGCTCTTCCTTCTCCATTCTTTACAATTTCAAATGCTGTCAGCTTTGGAGAAGTTAGAAAGCAGAAGTATATTGAGCCATGGTAATTTTACACTTTTCAGTATCCCTCCTTGGTAGGGCTTTGCAATGTCACCAGCTGGCAAACACAAAAAAACGTTGTTCCATCTCCCTTGAGGGCAAAAAGCAGGAGAAAAAAAGAGGAATGAGAACTTTCCCATCCAGACTCTGTAGCGAATCGCACTGAAGAAGGTTTTCTGTCTATTTGCCTGCTAAGTACTGGACAACAGTGACACCTCAGCATTGCCTGTGATATGCGGGTTTGTCTTGGTTTTCCCTATTTGGGATAGGGGAGGGGTTGTGTGGGGAGGGCTAAGCTGCGCTCCCCTGTGCCCCGTTGCCAGCCGGTGCCGTCACCACCGGGGGGAGCCACAGTCCGGCGCAGCGCGGACCTCCCGGCAGCGGGGCGGGAGCGTGAGGGATCTGGGCTCGCATTGCACCGCGACTACGAGCACCGTAAGTGCTTGGCTGGATCAGTGCCCGTACGTACACTAATTGTTCTCAAATAGATCCAACAAACGACCCGTTGCCAGCTGGAATCACCCTTTTGCTAAAGGAACCTGTTTCTTTTCCATCTTCTCCATGTTCGCCTTTTGGAGAAGTGACAACAACAAAGAGCAAAGACATTTGGATGAGGAGTTAAGCCCTGAGCGATCTCCCAGTGGTTCATTAGGAGTTCAAGGCTGCTTGCAGAACCATCTCTGCCCGGATGCCTACAGAGACTCCCAAATCCACGCTAACACGCTGCCCTCAGCTCACTGCGGTGTGGACATACAAGACCTTCGAGCGCCCCCAAGCTTTGTTCCACGGGGTGCTGCTGAGCAGCACCGTGTGTTCTCCCTCCTCACAGCCCACGTTTATCCTCTCCTGAGAGCCTTCAAAATTGGGTCATTTCCAGCAGTCTGGGCAGACAAGGTCTGCCCTGAACTTACACCATTCTCAGTCTGTTTTTCACCTTTGGTATAGTTACAGTCCTAGAGCACTGGGAACAGTACTGGGAACACAGAGATAAATGCAGACATACAGAATACATATTTAATCAGGAACTGCATGGATATTAACCAGCTACTGCAAGAGCAGCAAATTCCTGAGCTGATACTTCACAAATTGCAAAGGCTCACTTGAATCCTGCATATGTAGATTCCTAACGCATCTATAGGATAAATATTTACATACTTACATTCCCCATTAAATCCAGGATAATTTTACTTTCATTTTAGAGAGAGCGTGTTAGCACATAAATACTCTAGCCAATAACAAGCACACTGCGTTAAGAGGAGGAAAAACTGGGACATAATGAATAATTCTCTTTCTGAGGAATATTTAGTCTGAAGAAAGGTGTCAAATCAAGAGTGGTAGGAAAGAACTACTTTTGATTAGATGGGACACTGAAAGACAGATTTGTTATCTGGTCTACCAAAGAAGACACAGGATTTGCCTGTGTAATATTTCGTAGACAGAAATGACTATGTGACTTCAAACCTGGAACCACCTTGGAGAAAGAGCTCTTATTCACTTATCAAAAATACTTGGACAAGAAAGAGAAGTGAATAAACAGAACAAGTCCTCTAACCACTGAAATTATCTAATTTCCCTGAGAATTCCATGATAGTTGATCATTTATGATTGCAAGTGCTGTCCCACTTTCCTCATTAAGTATGGTTTGATTCACCCTGCATTCTTCCATTGCCTTGTACATCTTAATCACAGAAGGCAGAATATTTCATTTCTGCAGTAATTACCATGGTACTGTGCTAATATTTATTGGTCTGAGATGCTTGCAGTACAGATCTGTAATCATCTGAGCATAAGCACCAAATCCAGCCCAGATTCATAATGAGGTTTATATTATTCCAAATGGTGTTTGTGGGAAAATGAGCTATGACCTGAAACAATAGCCCAGTCCTGCTACTGGAAAGGTAATTAGCCTGTCAAAATTGCAATATGAATCAACTGGAGACCAGCATACTGCAGCTTTGCACCTAGCCCACACACACTGTCACCTCTGCACCTCTGGCTTCTGCTGTCTGCAGCATACTGAAAGCGATGCTGAATTTAATTGCAGATTCTGTGGGCCAAGAATACCCATTTGCAGCTGTGGTGCATTATGTGCATTTCTGGGGCAGTTTACTTCAGGGTGCTCATCTGTTTCGGTGTCTTTCAAAATAAATTTGATACTTTGCTCTGAAACTGTGACACCCAGTCCAAACCAAAGCACAGTGAGCAGGAACATTTTGGAGATTGACTTTGAAAACTCATACCTGAGTTGAGATAAAATATTCATGAGAACATGTTCTGTTTGCCCCTACATGCCAACACTAAACAGCACCACAGCGGCTTTTTCCAGCCCACAGGAAGCACATTTTTATTTCCTTCAAAATTTTTGCTCATATGGGGATGTACAGGATAGAGAAAAACAGATGTTTCATAGATATGGACTTTTTTTCTCTAATAGAAAAGGGTTCACTATGGACATTATAACAAGCAAGTGGGTTGCAATCTGGTTATTTGTTCTCTGATCAGTCATTCTGTAAGAACTCCTCAATTTCTGTCAGACTTGATTAAGAGTTTAATCAGTAAGGTCAATTCCACTGCATATTATTGGCATTGTCGTCATTAAATTAATCTGCACAAGCACTCGTGATGACTCTGTGTCAGAAAACGCTCTTGACTAAAGACAGCACTTATGAATGAATGCAAGAGCTCCGGCAAGAACAATAGGCACTAACACTTAAGTGAACGATGTATTAAAGGCTACTTCATCTTAGTTGTCGCACAGTTATAGGGGTTTTTTTACCTTTTTTTTTCTTGCTGAAAGACTGTATTTTACCTTGTGCAGCCAGCTTTCCCTTAAAGCCATTTGTATGATCACCGAGATAAATAGGGTTCCTCACACGCTTCAGGTCTGATGTGCTGAAGTACTTTGTGAAGTCAGTTGCAAGTCGCTTTCAGATGGGTATTTTTTAATACCAGCATTTTTAAGACTGCATTACAGCGTACTAAAGAGGAAAAGAATTGTCTCTCTTTTTGGGATGTTCCCTTTAACTACAGACTCTAGAGGTACTGCAAACAGATAGTCAGACTTGCCAGGTGGGATTAGCCACTATATAACATAGGGAGGCAGCTAGCATCTCAGGGAAATGTTTTCTCCAGCTGCAGGAAGTATATTAAAATTCTCACAGCAGCTAATTCCCTTACCACTCCATTGACAGTTGCCAGCAAGTTCTGTGAAGCAGCTTCATTACAAATCATCAAGTAGACTAAATAATGTTTAATGTTTAAACAGTCATTGCAATAATTCCATAAAATTGAAGTGCAATGCCCAGTGGAGACTGTTCCTGCAAGAATTAAGTTGTTATAGTTTTAAGTAATCATACAGCAGTTGAAATATTATTTCATAATAAATACTATTGCTGATGCAAATCTGTTTCGTTCTAATGGCTACTATAATTATGCTGCGCGGTTTATGAGCTGCTAATTTTTAGGATGAATAATTGGTTAAACCATGTTTTGTATATTGCAATGTAATACACTTGTTCAATTTTCCACTTAATTTGAATTAACATGGATTTTACATGTATTTCACTCTTGCAGACTTATGCCAATTATTTTTAATTAGGAAAAGCAATACCTTCATAAACAGAACAAATGGGCAACACTGTGTGTTGTTGCCAAGGTTTGTTCCATTACAGATATTTCAAGCTCATGTTACTCAACTATACAAAATGTTAATCACTGCTCCTGAGATTGACTGGAACCAGGCATGACAGCTCCTGTGAAAAAAGGGAACTCTCAGTCTCCTCATTCACTTATTGACCTCTACACAAACGATTTTCAGTTCAAATTATGTATGTTTGCTACTCTTCCTGGTGTTTTCAGTACTCCAAAATGATTTAGCAATTAAAACTGTGTGTCGATGCTCTTGTTCACCACTGAAGAGCTGAGCTTGTAGATGCTCCTGTTTTATGATCATTTAGCTAGGTTCTTACGCATGAAGACATTCAGGGTCAAGCTGGAGAGACCCTGGGCAACCTGAACTACCTGGAGATGCCCCTGTTTACTGCAGGAGAGAATGGACTAGGTGACTTGTAAAGGTCCCTTCCAACCCAATGCATTTTATGATTCTGTGATCTCCACAAGAGACACCTAGTCATCAGACTTAATATGTCTTCTGCGTAGGTATTGCTAAACTAGATGAGTGCCATGTATTAGTCTTCATTACTTTCAAGGGAAAGAAATTGTCTGTAGATCAGTCCTTTTTTCACAGCATACATTACTTCTCACATTGTGCTGCTGCCGCAGCGCACCAGGCAGGTGCTGCCACTTGCCAATGCCTCTATGGGAGGCAGAGTCTCAAGAGTGAACAGCCAGGATCATTTGCATTCCCTGCCTACTCAGTTACAGGACTGTCCAGCTCCTCAGGATTGCTGCCTGAGTGATAAAATGACAGTAAATGTTTTAGTAGAGCTATTTACTTGTCCTCCCTCCAGAGGCAAATCTTTCCCTGTGTCAGCCAAATTCTGAGCTCAACTGACACGGATGCTTTATCTCTGATGTGTCTCACTTCCTTAATATTAAAGCTCTGGTGGCTGGAGTACAGCTGGCAGCTTTACTGATGACAGATGAGGCAGAAAACCTCCAGCCTCCTCTTCCTTAGCTGGACTGGTGCTGCTAACAGAGCTAATCTCTGCCATTAATAACACGGGGTTATATATTTTTAAAAAGACCTTCAGGCTGCTGCTGAATGATTTTTTTTATTGTGCATTTCACAGACACTTCAAGACAACGTAGAAATCCAGACATTATATGTGTTACAAGCCAAATAAAGTCAGGTTATCCAATTCTGTCTAAACGGAGTCACCACCAGCATCAAATCCATCCCAGATAGCTTAATGCATTTATCTGTATTACATCATTACCCTCACTTCATAAACACAGAGCAGCCAGATGTATTGAAGCAAGAGAGTTATTAGCACAGGAACTTTTGCTGCAGCACTGGAGTTTTGTCCAGGTCAGTCTGTTTGCACAGGATTGTTTCCTATGACTGTGAAACAAAAGTGTTGCCTAAAAACTGACAAAAGAACAGACCTCATGTTAGTATTTACACCTCAAAGGATTTGAAGACTTGAAGACATTTCTGGAGGTCAGAAGTTCCTAGATTCCCCAAAACATTACATTATGACATTCATGGCACGATTTAAAGAAACACATGGGTGGGATGCTGCACCTAGAAAGGCACTGGCTGGTTAGCAAAATATTTAAGGGAAACCTCCTCTTTCCAACTTTGCTTATTTTTTTAATGTGATTAGTGTGCATACCAATAAGAGACCTAAGACTCATAAGAAACCCACTTTTTCCAGCGTTAGTAACCAACTCCTCAACAGATGTCTGAAGAACTGACTGTATTTCAGCCACAGGCACTAACCACCAGCTTTGTGATGTTCCCCAACAGGCCAGATGACTTTGAGAACGCAGCATGTTCAGGACTCCAAGATGGGCTTTGTAATCAATGCGATATACTCAATGGCATACGGCCTCCACAACATGCAGATGTCACTGTGCCCAGGCTATGTGGGTCTCTGTGATGCCATGAAGCCCATAGATGGCCGGAAGCTCCTGGAATCGCTCATGAAGACTAACTTTACTGGGGTCTCTGGAGACATGATCTTGTTTGATGAGAATGGCGATTCACCAGGAAGGTAATGTTGACATCTAACAAACTTCAATACCGGTCGGGTTAACTTTATGTAGTAGATGCACGTGGGCTTGATACCAGAACTAGGATCTACTTTCATTTTCACATTGCCTGACTTTCTGTGCTTAATCTTCCAAAATAACATCTGGGTTTTTCAATGTGCATTTTTTAAGGATAAAAGTCTCTCAGGCATAAAACCTTCCTACGTGAATTTACATTTTAATCTGTACCACTTAAAGGTATTTGTTTTGTCCTCCAAATTATCAGACCTTTAACTTTACGTTCATACACCATGACAGCCACCACAGCATTGCTCTCACATTCTTTGGGTGTTTAAATGTGTGTGCTTGACTCACTGCTATGCTTGTTATTTTCTTAAGAGAAACAACATCAGAAATATTGTATTGATTTGTCTGGGAATCATTTTTTCTTCAGATTTATTAAATATCTGCTTCCATATCTGCCAGATAAAGCATTTCCTCTCTCACAACATACCAAGCCATGAATACACACAGAGCTGCTGTAAGCCACGCTGAATTTAAACAAAGCTTCTTTTGCTGATAACTTATGCATGCATGTACACAGATTTATGAACTATAAACACAAGTTTTCCTGTAATAAATATGCAGTATCAATTTTAAAAGTTTTGGGGTTTTTTCCTTTGGAGGTTTCTGCCTAGAGAAAGCTGATAAGATGAACAGCAAGTGTGATAGCATTCAAAGCATACTTTTCCTCTGTATTTTAGTGGGTGAAGTCCTGCCTTGTTCACTGCTTTTCATAGAATCATAGCATCATTAGGAATTGGAAGAGACCTCAAAAGACCATCTGGGTCACAGCAGGATCACCTAGACAAAGTCACACAGGAACACATCCAGGCGGGTTTTAAACGTCTCCAGAGAAGGAGACTCCACAACCTCCCTGGGCAGCCCCTTCCAGTGTCCGGTTGCCCTCACTGGGAAGGAGTTCCAGGGCTTTATGGCTTTTGCAGTTCCACCTCAGGCTGAAGTGCAGTAAGGTTTGCACACACATATAAAGTGTTTTTAAAAGTGCCTGGGATACTCCAGGAAGGATCACCCGTCTGGAAAAGCAGCACAGGGGAGGTTGAGCAGGACAGTGTTTGGCAGGTTTCTTTGCCTCAGGCAAATAACCTCTTTGCCTACAAACCTGTAAAAGCTCTAAGGGAGTTGAGGAGGCGTGTTTTTGACTTGTATGTATTAAAGGTAGAAATATCATCTCCCTGGAACTGAAGGAGTCTGAAGCAATTGGCACAATCAGGAGCCGTGACCACAGAAAGCATGCCCCAAGTCTTTGATAGGATTACAGAGGCACCAGACAGATGGTTAAAGAGACAGTGTCTCATCACTTTGTTTGAAAAAGGTGGCTCCACACATTATTTTGACTTTGCAGACAAGGATGTTATATTCGGTATTAGAAAGTGTGAGTGCTTCAGGAAGGGCTGAAGTGGAAACGTGAACTGAACGAAAGCCTGTAAAAGAGCTTCCTTTATTCTTGAGGATGTCCAGACCAACAGGACACTTGCGCTGTAGAAAACTAACCTTTGCTTGCAGTGCTGTGCAAATAATGTCAGTTCTGGCCTGGGTTTATATCCAAGAAGTGAGAAATAAAACAGAGACCTACAGACGTGACTCTAGCTGAGAATTGAAAAAATATAGACATATGCCCCGGTCCCTTTCTTTTGAGTGCAGTCTGAATGCAAGAAAAGAACATTTTGGATTAAAACTTCAGGACAGAAAAAGTTTGGGGGAGAATATTTGACTGAATTATGCAAGAGAAAAAAGACTGATCTAGTAAGACCAGGACTGCTGGACTGGATGATCTTTTGAGGTCCCTTCCAATCCCTAATGTTCTGTGATTCTGAGCTGCACAACAGCAAAGCCCACAAGAGGCACATTGTTCTCCAGATCAGTTTCCTAAAGGAAGAGTAATTGTTAGAGAGCTTTTCTCTGCCCATTCATAACAGTCTTATTCAAACGGATAAGGGGAATCAGCACTGATCTAAGTATCTGTCTCTGTCACACGATCACTTGGTAAATACAAGGAAAGTTGAGCAGGAATCGCTTTGAAACTGTCTAATATTACAGCTGCTGGCACACAATCCTCCCTCTGATCTAAAGCAGAGACCTAAAAGCAAAAGTTCAACTTCTAAATAACCCAAACCCATAAACAGAAGATTTATGTTGAGCGGTTTTAATATATTAAGTCAGCATGTTTCTCATGCTTTTCACGGACACGTGAGGCTGAAGGTGAAAGAACAAGGTTATTAAAGATTTCTAGACACAGACTGACAAGACATCCAAAGCTCTGCTGTCCAGTTTGACAATAAACCTGACCAGTTTTCCCAGGCTGAAAATCAGAAATACATTTGAAGGGAAGACCAGATACCGATAAATGTAAAGACAGAGGTCTGTTTGCATTGCATCTCTCCTACAGGTCCTCCAAAGAGTAATATTTGCTAGTCTGAATTCTGTTAACAGTTCCAACCATGAACCCCTGGTTAGTACTAGAGTAGTGATGAGCATTTAACTGGTGTAGTTAACTATGAGCCTGGTGTCAGGACTTTACTCATATGGCTATGACTTTCTTTCGATTCTAGATTTTACTCAGAAGTTGTACAAGTCTATATAAGAATAAACTTCCTCCCAAAGTGCTTCAGAGGTCCCTATAAATTAACAACCCAACAAACAAATCAAAGTAGTGCATCATAGGAAGTCCCCCTTAGCTTCTAAAACCGTTTATGATAGAAGTTAGAATCACAGAATCATTCAGGTTGGAAAAGATCCTTGGGATCATCGAGTCCAACCATCAGCCCTACTCTACAAGTTCACCCCTAAATCAGATCCCCCAGCTTTTAAAATCATCCACTCAACCACCACCGTGGGCAGCCTATTCCACTCTCTCCATGAAGAATTTCTTCCTGATGTCCAATCTAAACTGTTGAAGACTGAAGCCCTTCCCTCAGCTTCTGTCGCTAATTACTTGTAAGAAGAGACCAGCACCAACGTCTCTCCAGTGTCCTTTCAGATAGCTGTAGAGAGCAATGAGGTCTCCCCTCAGCCTTCTCTTCCTCAAACTAAACAGCTCCAACTCTCTCAATCTGTCCTCAGAAGACTTATTCTCCAGGCCCTTCACCGGCTTCGTTGCACTCGTTCCAGCACCTCGATGTCTCCCTTGTACTGAGGAGGTGCCCAAAACTGGACCCAGTACTCAAGGCGCAGCCTCCCCAGTGCTGAGTACACAGGGACAATCTCCTTGCTACTCCTGCTTCTAGAACTTTTATTCTAAACTTATTTAGAACAACATTATTTATGGTAAAGCTACTTAGAATAAAAAGAACATTTCAAATAACTCAGGATTTCTTCACCAAGAAGGAAACACTAAACCTCTGCTTCTCAGCGAGGACAACTCGCTGGTATTTTCCAACACTGGTCCAGCCAGTGGGCACCACAGTCATTTTCAGTTTGAGAAGCAAGAGCCTTTCAATAGCACGAAGGGCCCAAGACGGATTGCAAAGCCATTAGCTGCCACCCGTGCGCTACAGCACTGCCTGGACAAAACCATTTCCAACATAAACAGTGACAGGGGAATTGATGAGAATGGTCCTTAGCAAAAGGCTCGCTAGACAAAACAGAGGTGGGACATCTTCATTGACAGAGGCTTAGAGGAGTTCTTACCTAACACAGTGAGCTCCGCAACTTCACTTTCCCGTTCCCCGACCATATTTGTTCCGACACAAACGTATTTGCCGGCGTCGTTCTTTCTCGTGTAGGTGATCATGAGCTTTCCTCCTCTGATCTAGGACAAATCAAGAATAATTAAAACTACTTGAACAAGGAGCAGCAACTTCAAAAGAGAGACAGAGGTTTGTTACAGATAATGAGACAAAACAACCTATTGGCGATTGTTCCAAATCATAGGAAGGAGTGAGAAAAGCACAAAACTTGGTGTTAGACTGATTCAGTCTCCTGTGCACAAAGCTTCCGTCTTCGTTTTAC
This sequence comes from Phoeniculus purpureus, assembly GCA_028565055.1. NCBI lineage: Eukaryota > Metazoa > Chordata > Aves > Bucerotiformes > Phoeniculidae > Phoeniculus > Phoeniculus purpureus. Next base: position 115,176,118 of record JAOXOE010000001.1, read on the forward strand.
ATCAGTGTTTTAAAAACCTCTCTGACTTGAGCCGCTACCACTGCTTTCGTCTTTCTGCATCATGTCGTACTGGCTGTTCAGAGCCTGTCTGACGCTTGTTGGCCAGGAGGACTACAATTCCTTTCCATGTACTACTGCGGTTCGATATAATCAGGTGGAGAGGAGGAATTAGCACTCAACACAAATCCCTTTTTCACATCAAGTGCAGTGACTGCTTCTTCTTGACAAGAAATACGTGTGTGTTATTCTACCGCGGGTGATGCTTGTTATTATTCATGAATGTTGTGTTTGTTTTGGTTCTCATTTCTTGAGGAAGTGAAGGGAATGTTTTACTCTTTAGTTCTTCACCTTTAAATCGGTAATTTTGAAGGCTGATAAGCAGCTGGGCAAAAGCAATTAAATCCTTCCTGGGAGATGAATAACATTCTGTGCTTATTGCTGAATTCAGTTTCTGAGAGGTAATGGAATTCCAGTAACATCGAATTTCAAAAACATACTTCCCCTTTGTGATTCCAAATCTTATTATTTTATATAAAAACATGCATTAAGTGCATATGAAAAACGTCTGATCTCCCCTTAGAAGTATTTATTTTCACAGAATCACAAAGCGTTAGGGACTGGAAGGGACCTTGAAAGATCATCTAGTCCAATCCCCCTGCCACACCGGGATCACCAAGACCAAGTCTCCCATTTGACTGACAAGATGGTTGAGGGAGTCTCAAAGCTCAGACAAAAGGCACCACAATTTGTGTAGGCAACGGAGTGTGCAGCAGGTTCCTTTTAATACACAAAAATGTTATTAATTGAATTAATGACATTTTTAAGCGAACACATGCTTTCGAGTCCAGTCTCATATAAACACCACTGCAGTTCCAAGGCACGTGTGGAAGTTCACCATAAATTAAAACCACAGATGAAGCCACACGACAGCGTCCGACGTGGCCAGTGATGAGGAGGAGAGTGTTCCCAATATCAGGTATTTTGCTTAAGTTGCCTGCAGCTAGAAATCTATCCCTGAAAATGTGACATCTCGAGCAGCGTCGGGCTCTTATTATCACTGCAAGAAGTGCACACGTGAGGACGACAGGCAGTTATTGAGATAAATGAAGGTGGGTGTGTAACGTAGAGAGCGGCGCATACAAATTTCGCTCTGTTGCCTTTGGCACTCGCTGTTTGAGAACAGAAAAGAGATGTCCTTTATCATCCAGAAGTCTAGTAAGGCTGAAACTGCAACGGGGACGTGAGGCATGAAGAATGAAAACACAAAGGTGTTCTGCAAACACACATTTTTCAAATATCTGTGAGCATTTTTGACTGCTGACCACCTGGACTGGTACATACAAGGATATAAAATATAAGTAGAATCACGGAGCATTAGGGAGAAGGGACCTTGAAAGATCATCTAGTCCAATCCCTCTGTCAGAGCAGGATCACCTAGACCAAGTAGAAGTCTACCTCTCTTTATTCTTTTTAGTATCTCCCTAACTAACAGAAGGTTCTTCATTTCCTATTAATCTGTGCAAAGGATTTAAAAAAACGACGTTAGAAAGATGTCCTTGTGCACTTGGGGATATTCTTATACCCGTATACAAATGAAAATGTAAAGAAATTTCACAGTACCACCATCAGGGATTGGAAGAGACCTTGAAAGATCATCCAGTCCAATCCCCCTGCCACAGCAGGATGACCTAGACCAAGTTGCACAGGAACATGTCCAGGTGGTTTTTAAATGTCTCCAGAGAAGGAGACTCCACAACCCCCCTGGGCAGCCCCTTCCAGTGCTCTGTCACTCTCACTGTCAAGAAGTTCCTTCTCACATTGATGTGGAACCTCTTATGTTCTCTCTCCTACATTCTCTCAATGTGTAACCTCTTATGTTCTCTCTCTCCTATGTTCTCTCTCTCCCCCTGAATACAGAGGGATGATAACCTCCCTATTCCTGCTGGCCACACTATTTCTAACACAAGCCAGGATGCCATTGGCCTTCTTGGCCACCTCAGCACACTGCTGGCTCATGTTCAGCTGGACTTTGCAGTAGCAAATGACACAGCTATTGGAAGAAGTGACAGGCAGTGCCACACTTCATCCCAAACCTCCAGAAGAGTTCTTACCATACCAAACACAACACCCTTTCTTCCTAGTAAATGAGACAGACAAAGCAGTTTGACCGCACTACTCTGGTAGACACTGCAGACCATGGGAAAAGAATTGCTTTGCCAGCTGCCAAAGCTTCCAGTCCAGTTTGGAGAAGATGGAAGCAAGCATCCCGTTTCATTTACACAGAAAGGATGCCAAGGCACTTTTTATGCCTCTTCAGGATTTCGTTCTCCTCTGTGCCTACCAGCAAAGCGATCAGGGCCACACAAACAGAGGATAGAAGAACAGCTCTGGGTGCTGATGAGAGAAAAGACTGCAATCAGTGGTTCAGAGATGACCTGTAGTGGTCTGTAACATCTATGGGTTGCTGTGTGTGCTGCAGGGGAATCCACGACAGCACATGACAAAGACTCACTGAAAGCTATTTTCTATGACCTGCCTGCCTGACCACAATTTGCTTCCCAGGAGTAAACTGTTCATTCAAGCGAGTCTGCTTCATTTATTCCCTTAAACAATAGTTGGAGATGTTCATACACAAAACTAAGCACTCATGGAGCTGGCTAGGTCCAGAGCTGTAAATTATGGCCACCCAGCAGCAAAACATGACACACAAATAGTGAATCAACATGGACAGCCAATAAATCAACTCACAGAAACTCACCCAGGAGTTCCACAACACACCACCACAGATATATACACTTAGATATATAACAGAGAAATGTGCACAGAATCACAGAACATGAGGGGTGGGAAGATCAGCTAGTCCAATCCCCCCACCACAGCAGGATCACACACATCTATGTAATTAGGCAACTACAATTAGCAGGGTCACCAACACCAGAGACACGTGGAGGTTTTTATTTCTGAGTTAGGAATTTTTTGCTAAATTTGTTAAATTTCCCTCTGTGCAGCTCAGCACCCAAAACAGCACTAGAAGACACCTCTGCAGTTGTAAGGAAGCTAAGCTAAGAGAGCACAAACGAATACCCATCTTAACCTTCCGTTTTGAAATGTGTCTCTCATTCCAAGCCTTGTGAGTCCCGTGTATTCTTCTCTATTTCAGTATCAGACACTAGACATCAAACCGTGTCTAGAATAGGGCTTCTACAATGAGTACACTTTGGTTTTGTTCAGCTTCAAAGTTCAGACGGAGGAGCCTGTCCTGCTTTTGGTTCCATTCTCTGAGACCACAGGAAGGCAGGAGCTGCCTCCTCCAGATCAAAACCATGAAGAAATCTATTTGAAAGAAGTTTAAAACAGACTTTCAAGTGGTCTTCCTGTGTTGTAAGTCTGTCATGACTAAGTGCACGCCAATTGTTCCCCCCTATCGTACAGTATGAGAAAACAGTCTTGCAATGATGATGGGCTGAAGGTACAGTCTATAAAACGCACAGGCAGACAGCATCACTTAAAAAGAAAGAGCATTTGGGGTAGACAAAATAACAACAGGCTCAAGCTGCTGCCTCTAGCACCCCTGCCAATCCGGCCAGGATACAATCAGAGTCAGAATCCGATTCAAGTCCACTTAAGAGCCTGCCTTCCCCTCTTTTATGGTCTCATTATTAATGGCTCTATCTACAAGAAGATGGATGTCTACAAAGGCTTTAGGGTTATCTGCGTCCTGAATTGTTTGGTGACTTCAGAAGCAGCTGAGGTTTATTCAGCCCTTGGCATTATCGCAAGACACCAAATATGAGAATTACCATATGTGTTTGATACCCTACCCAGCTAACAAGATCATGAAGACAGCCAAGATACGAGCAGAACGTCGTACATCAACTTCAGAAAAGAAGAATCCCTATCTCAGCATAAACGGTTTTCACAGGTTTAAAACTGTGGCAATCTCAAACTTACTTTCTGCAAACATTTGGCTTTTGTTATTCAAAACAGGCCACATCGCCCCACATTAATCAGAGCTGACCTCTGAGCAGACAGCTAGGTTTATATGAGAATATTTGAACCGGTAGAGTACTGCCCTGAAATGTTTTCACAGTTAGAGCACAAAATATTTACCCGGTAATCTCAGAACATCAGGGATTGGAAGGGACCTCGAAAGATCATCTAGTCCAACCCCTCTGCCAGAGCAGGATCACCTAGACCAAGTACCTCCCTCTTTATTAGAAACTAAGATTAAAATCCTCCTACAACTGAAGCATGTTCTAACTACTGTCAGGGCTTTAAACCTGCTCTAACCAAGGTCTCAAAGAGTGAAAAAAAACAAAGGTAGAAAACATTTGCCTTAGAAACTCTTCTTTTACGATGCTATTCGGTAAGTATAGAAAACACACTAACGAGCAACACATAAGCACATTCTATGGGTCTCTAAAGAAAGATGTGGAATTAATCAGCCTTTCTCAAGTACCCAGAGAAAGCCCGTCTGAGCCCAGTATGGGAATGAGCCACCAGTGTTCCTCAAGTAGCCAAAGACAGCCTGTCTGAGCCCACTATGGGAGTGATGTGGGTGTAATGACAATCACAATATTTCTATAAAAACGTAAATTTCAGGGGGATTGGACTAGATGGTGTTTCGAGGTCCCTTCCAGTACCTAGTAGTCTGTGATTTAACCCCACGCATGATTATCTCCTGGATGCACTGGTGCAAGTATAGGTTTCGCTGCAATCAGTGACTGAAATCAGAAATAAAAGTGAACTTGAACTGAACCCGGTGTCTGGTATGTCTTCATTTCTCTCCCCTTAAGCGAGTCAGATGATTTGAAGTGTCTGTTACAGAGCAATTTTCTTTTAAGCATCACCACCACCGTGTTATTTACACACCTCCAAGGATGAAATCCCAGACCAGCTGGAGTTCATACGCCACACAAAACATCTCAGTTTCTCATTGCGTTACCTCAAGTACCACAAACGCGATATGGAAAAAGAATCCTAACAAACCATGGATTTAAAAATATCCAATAAACTCCTACCTGGTAACCATAAAAAGAACAACACAGCCCAAACCTACACAGGCATTTGGCAGCCTGTGTTCCACCGAGAGCACCCATGCTGCAAAAGACAGAGCCAAGGCCACTCTATGGGGATGTGTCAAAAAGTCACCAAGAACGAAGCCAAGGGCAGCTTGAGGCTGCCTCTCCAGGGAGCACCCATTCACATTACCAAAGACTCCCCAGTGACTTCGCTCTCTGCAGACTGGGAAGGGATGAATACGGGAGGCGTACCAGCACCATGCCTTTTCAGAAGGGTATGGACTCTGTTACTGATTTATCATAGACTCATAGAATCATGAGGGATTGGAAGGGACGTCCAAAGATCATCTAGTCCAATCCCCCTGCCACAGCAGGATCACCTAGAGCGAGTCGCACAGGAACATATAAGATGCTAACATTTACACTTGCAAAGGATGATAAGAAGAACGGATGGCTATGTGGGTAAAGACTAAATCCCTCAACTTCCCCAGCCCACACAGCAGTCCATCATCATTATTTTCATTGCTGTGGTCAACTTCAGATCCTCCAGATAGACGCAACAGGTAGTCGCTTGACCTGCCGATCTCGATCCATTCACAAACATCCAGCCCTCTGTTGCCACAGGGGACCGTATGCGATACGCTGAACCTTCATGATGGACAGCGAAGTCAGGAGCTCCTTGGAGTTTCTGTTATTCTGAAAACAAGCCAGTGCAGGTTGCAGTCAAGCAGAACAAAGCACACACTGTTCCCATTCTCTGTACGTACTGGGACCATTGCTCCCTGATGGTCACACATTTCTCATCACCATCCTCTAACTATGACACCTTCTGAGAATTGCTGTTGTGGGCTATCGCTAGACCAGCCACTGACACATACAGCTTCAGTGTCAGCAGAGGAGCACTAACAGTTCTGCTCTTCCCACTCAGCCCTTGCCTCTGGAGCAGCAAACTTCTTATTGCTCAGTGTGGAAGTGGTTATATGGTGACTAGCCAAAGAGAATGAAGAGACTGAAGCGCCTGCAGGATGGTGCCTCTCCCCTTGCCTCCACTGCTCCTGCTTGGAGGCTGCCTGGGCTATTCAAGGGAGCTTTGGAGCCCTGCTGGGATAACTGCTTCCCTCACAGGTTCTTGCTATTCCTCTCGGATGCCACCGTGATTTAAACTCCCAGAACAAGTTTTGTTGGTGTTAAAAGGGCACTAGTGCCAACTGCACTAACGGCGAAAAGAAGAAGAAGTGATTGGAAGTGGGGGAGGACCTGCGACAGACACTGGCGATATCGGCCGCTTGACTTTTTTCATTTGTATTTACAAAGAAAAGTTAACGATGATCTTGCTGGACCAGTTCTGTATGGAAAGCAGTGTCTCCTGTTTGTGGAACCTTGCTCCTGGTAGAAGCTTGCTATCGGTGGAAGGCGTTTGTAAAAACGGCAGAGGAATTGAGATCAGCGCTTTAATTCTCCCAGGCTCTCTCGTGATTGCTTGGGCACACCTCTGCGCCTGAGGAAATCATGGGACAGATCCTCCTAGAAGAAATGCTAAGGCACATGGATGACGAGGAGGTGACTGAAGGCAGCCAGCATGGTTTTAGCAGGGGCACATCCCACCTGACCAACCTAGGGGCTTTGCACAATGCCGTGACTAGACCAGTCGACAAGGGAAGAGCAGTGGGTGTCATCTACATGGACTTCTGCAAGGTCTTTGACAGAGTCCCCCAGTCGATGGTCTTTAAGATCATTTCCAACTCTAACTTTTCTATGATTCTATGATACCTTTTTTCTTTCTTTAATCTGGTTCTTGCTTAACATAAATAAGAAGCTTTGACACCTTCTGTGTGAGTGGTGAGACAGAACATGAAAAGATCAGATTTGTCGTGTTTAGAGTCGCCTTTAATAACGTGTTCGATTTTGATCTAGGCTCATTCTGCTCGCAGAACAAGCTAATTTCACAGCAGGATTGCTATAATAATATCATCATACATCTCAAAAGTACAATCTTAAGATCCTAATGGAAACTTTTAAACAAATGCTTAGGAGAAATTCCCCGTGAAGCAGAGCACTGAGCCTCTGCTGAGCCTGACATGCTCGTAGCCCAAAGCCAAAACTATCGCTGAGGTAGAAAAGGAGGCGAAAACCAAAGGAGGAAGAGGGATTTAATGAGACGCACTCTTACTTGAGGAGTGGAAGACATGAAGCTCATTAAGCCCATTAATTTGGAAGACAGTACTCATATGGGATTCCACTGGAAAGACATTTTAGATGCTAAATTAGTTAGCTAGGCACGTTGGCTTCGGAGTGGTTTGGAGTGGTGCTTCTCCTTCGGTGTGATCACGTGGTTAAACAAACACACATGTTTCCTTCTCACAAAGCTCTTTTCTAGCACTGTCACCTCCTGTTCAAATGCTTCCAAAGGAAAAAAACCACTGGATCAGACCTAACTGGAGTTACCATAGCTCTTACATTAACTGCTATAAGCTTCCAGCTGGGTTCAAGAGAAGGAAAATGACATAAATCTAACTGAATGGAGTGATTTAAGGGTTATTACCTAAAAGCATGTTCAACGTGTTTATAGAGAGGACAGAAGAGGATAAAACACAGTCCCATTAGTCATAGAATCATTAGGGATTGGAAGGGACCTCAAAAGATCATCCAGTCCAATCACCCCACCACAGTAGCATCACCTAGACCAAGTGCCACAGGAACACATTCAGGCGGGTCTTAAACATCTCCAGAGAAGGAGACTCCACAACACCCCTGGGCAGCCCCTTCCAGGGCTCTGTCACCCTCACTGGGAA
>JAOXOE010000001.1:115184030-115201645 GCA_028565055.1 Phoeniculus purpureus
TTAAACACCTCCAGGGATGGGGCCCCAACCACCTCCCTGGGCAACCCATTCCAGGCTCTCACCACTCTCACAGTGAAAAATTTCCTCCTCACATCCAGTCTGAATCTACCCAGCTCCAGCTTTGCTCCATTCCCCCTAATCCTGTTGCTCCTTGTGTCATAGACTTGTCTGAAGAGTGGAAACTTCTCTATCAGTGCAAAGTTGCTCTTGCTTGGACTTTTAGGAGTATTGATTTGGAAATACCACTGTTCAAGAACCAAATGTCTTTGAGAAGCCCAGTTTAATACAGGGAGCATGGAGATACTCTTGCACTGAGAACCTTACATCTCATCCTTAAGGAAATGATGGGTGTAACTTCTCCAGATCCCCACTCCCATTCCCTCAGTGCTTCATGCATGTACAAGTTTTCCACAGAAAAAAAGAGAACTCCAACAGAATTCACCCTAATATGTAGCACAAAAGAATTTGGCAGAAAAGAATTTCGTTTTCCGTCAAGGAGTGTTCATTATCGCCACAGTATAGCTCAAATTAAATATACATACCTCATCTAACCTCTTGCACAACAGGGGAATTTGCTATGAATAATTAATAAAGTCGAGTTTAATCAGCAATGATCATGACAAGAGCTACACTAGTGTATTTGTATGAGCATTTTAAAGCAAAGCTGCTTTCTGTTTTCATCACCTCTCCCCTGAGCTCGTGCCATGCAGCTATAGTTTTCCCAGCTGGAGAAATCTGTCACTCTCAGATTTGGCCTGCCAGGGTGCTTTTCTTCCAAATGTTAAGAACATAACACTTTGCTAAAGGGCCTTGGTATTTTAACATTCTTCCTCCCGTTTTGGATGACTCATTGCTTTCTGTATGGCTTCACTAAATCTCCCTGTTTTGATACATGATGAGACCATGTGTTTTTTGCCAGAACCTTTAGGTGGCTGGAAAACAGTTAATGCATTCATGCTCATTGCAAGACCTACTATTATTTTCAGTACTTTAATTAAACCTATTCTGAGCTTTATGGAAAGCCTCAGGGTAACAGTTTGCACATTTATAACAATTCCAAAGAAACAGCGCAGTATCCAGAACATTGAAGAGGTCCAGTTCTGACGGACAATTATTCCTGACTAAGATTTTTCCATTGAGATTTTTCTTGATAGAAAATGAAGTCTTCAGAATTTCAGAATCTTTGACGTATACAAGGGAACAATTTTTTCTCAAACTTTCAAACTCAATTCAAAGTTTGATGTAATTCATTTTTATTTTCTGTTACAAAAAATGAAACAGAGCATTTAAGGAGTTAATGAGAATAGTTTTAAACATAGTAGTGCATTCTGTCAAACAGCTTAGTTTTATTTTAGATGAGTTAGCCTCTAGTGGAATTTATGTGTGACTGACCCCCATTTTTCCTTCAGACTGACTTCTGAGATTATATTTCATGAAGTGACACATTTCTGACCGCTAGCTGAACTGTTTCAGCATCTCACTGGAATCACTTGATGCTCAGGTATCACAGGAAACATTGTTTGCCCTAAGAGTGTGACACATGGGGAAACACTGAGCACCTGATTTACAGCTCCCAGGAAGCATTAAAACAACTGAGTTTTAAAAAACAATGACATTTTGTCCAGGTCAAATTTGCATAGGAATAACTTTTCCATCAGGTCTGATCAGAGCAGAGAGGAAAATTAAAGTCATATTAACTAAGCAGGTCTGCACCCAGGTTACTGTTCTGTTTGGGTACCATTTGGAAATGTCAGGATCTCACTGGCTCAGTCCTGATGTGAAATGAAGGAAACAGTACCTCGTCTCTTCTGCTCTTTGTCAGCTGTTCAGATGGTAGGATTGAAGAATGTTCCACGGTGAGACAGAATAAACAACGACAAATGTATCTGCTAATATTTGTTATCAGTTTATCCCACAGGGAAGGAATAGGCTGAATGACAGCATGAAGTTTTTCCTCTTGCGCCGATAGAAAATTAATCCAAGAAAACCCAAACCCACAGAAGTAAAATTAGTCCATCTGTGATCTTGTGTTCTCTGTAAATGCTCACCCTTGATTTTGCTACACATTCTCCGGAGTCAGCACGAGTCCTTTCTTCATAGCACAAGATTTCAATTTCAGTGCAATTTTTAAAGATGTTGCTTTTCAGACCGCATTATAAACAAAGCAATCTTGATAGGAGTAATTTTGTTTTGCTTCCATTTAAAATCACTAATCTGAACACAAGTTTTAGATTTTTGGAAATAAACCCCAGAGCACTGACCACATTTAATCCACTTAAGACAATCAAAGAAGACTGCTTTTCATATACGTGCTGTTATAGACATTTGGGACCAGGTCCTCAGAGATACTGAGAGACCTAACAAACTTTGATTCCAACAGAGATGAAGGTTTCTAAGCAGAAGTGATGTTTTGGGGAAAATACATTGATCTTGACTTGACATTGCATTAATAAATTACAATGCTAACATTATTTTGCTATCTCTATGCCATCATGTTACTTATTCTTTATAGTAGTTGTTGTTTCAAAACGACAAAGACTTATGCACATTTTAGTATATGCATGTGTGTTTCTGTTTGTGTTTAGGAAACTATGGTGAAAGTGGAATGGAAGCTTTCAAAGACAATGCGGCCAAGGAAGGGATCTGCATTGCACATTCCTACAAGATCTATAGCAATGCTGGTGAACAGAGCTTTGACAAGCTGCTACGAAAGCTTCGGAGCCACCTGCCCAAGGCAAGAGTGGTTGCCTGCTTCTGTGAAGGCATGACTGTGAGAGGGCTCCTAATGGCTATGAGGCGCCTGGGACTTGCTGGGGAATTTTTACTCCTGGGCAGGTGAGTAACATTGTACAATTATATCCAGACTTTTTACTGAGTAGGGAAAAAACCCCCTAAGAAAGTCCAGTCTAGCATATGCACAGCCTCTCCTATGCACGTGCACATGTAAAAGGTAGAAAGTAGGGTCAGCCATGCTGTAATGGTACATACTCTATAAAGACGTGCATCATTCTCATGAGGTATCAGGAAAAGTCTGTCCATCCAGTTGTAATATTGTGCAAGGAAGGGATGATACACAAATGATTGTTCTATATTATCCCTTTTGTTCATTGCGTCATGCACATACAGTCTAAGGCCATGCCTTATTCTCTCTGTTAAGAGTTGCTGGCGCAGCCTCTGGGTGGACCTAAAATAGTTTCTTCCTAAAATAAAATTTGGTGATCATCATATTTTCTTCCTGAGCTGATGTGTTCACATGTGCATACCTCCCTAAAGGCAATAAGTAGATCATCCTTTCTCTTAGCTCAATGATATCAGTGGTTTCTTCCCTAGTCGTCACAGGAGGAAAGGAAAACTCAGATGTGTTCACTCAGCAGAAACAATTCCTGGGATAGTAAGCAGAGAAGTAAAAAATACTGATGTAAAGTTACTTGTTTCATATTTGCCACGTATGCAGCAAGTGAGAAAAATGGTGTATTGAGCACAAAATAGAGCATACCAGGAGAAAGCTAGTGTGGCCTGCTGCTTTCCCAGAGCATTATTAGAGCAATGACCTGGTGCTGCTCCTACAGCAACACAGAACGGTGTTAGTGAAACCAGATGGACTGCTGAGACCTGGGAAACTTTTAAGGACGCTAGCCTACTCCCAGTCTGCTCTGTTGCACACAGCTGCTCCTCCGCCTTGGGCAAAAGGGAAATAACAGACAAGAGAGATTCCTGCTTCTGTCCTACCTCTTAGCATCACCTTACATGTTGGCAGTTTCAGAGGTGCATTTGCTAAATATTTCTCTGTCTCATGGCAAGTATGTCCATCCTTCCTTTCAAATACATTTGAAAGCTCTGCAAGCTCTTCCCTGCAAGGGATAATGCCAAAGGGGTCTGGGGTCAACAGCGTGGACATACTTAGATAGCTACAGTTTGGACACTTCCATGCAGCCTGATCATTGGGTTTCCCTCTATAATTAATGGAGAAAAAAAAGGACTTTCTTAGGTCCCTTCTTTTTGATGTAGATATTTCCAGTTGCTGAAAGAAATCACATTCTAGACAAAGGCTAGCATAAAGACTTTTCATTACTCCCTTTGGTGGAAAAGCCTTTTTGCCAGTCGTTTAGAGTGAAGTGCAGCAAATGCCACCTTTAACATCGTTACTTGAATCTGCTGCCATGTGACCTTTGATGTCTTCTTTTGTCATAAACACAAGAGGTTGTCAATTCTCTGCAGTAGCAGCTAAATTTAGAAGCACATAAGCATCACTATAAAAAACTATCTTGGTCTCTAACTCCTAACTATGCTTACTTTTGTGTGGATTGTGTTTATGTACCTCAGTGCTCAATTTAGCCCTGTGAGATGCTTTTATGAATACAAACTTCAGGAACTGGTGATTGTGAGTAAGAATGGAGCAACAAGATTTAGTTCTTCAGAAATGCAAGGTCTAGAGAGAATTTGCTTTATTTTTTTCTGTAAAAAATACCTGTATTGAGCTGCAGTGGGAGTTGTCATGCCTAGTTATAACAAAGGTTTCATTCATTCTATGAATTCCACTCAAGTAACAGGTTTTCTCAATTTTTCTAAATGGTAAACTGAAGTGAAAATTAAAATCTTTAACTTACCAGATCAAACATTATATGTCCATACATGTGGCAGTGCTGTACAATGTATTTGTGAAAAATTTGGAATGAACTGAAAGTGTTTACAAAGAAAAAGAGAAGGGTGGGGACGTTTTTTCCCCTACTCTTTCTATTTATTAACAGAGATTACAAGGCAATGGCTGAGAAGTGGCTACTCAGGTTAACTTCTCCCCAGCCCATTGCCACTGAGGACAGATGTAAACTGATTGCCATTACCTTCACCCAAATAAAGCCTGTCCAGCAGTAGGACAGCTGGAGTGACATAGTCTCTCTACATATGGCTCTGCACTTCAAAGACTCTGAGGCTCTAGAAGTCTTCAATCTCCTTTCAACAGATTTGTTTCAGATTTGGTGTTGAAAAAACAGCTACAAGCCATAAATAAAGCAACTAGGTTTACCTACTGAGGACCGTTGTTTGGCTTTGAGTCACACTTAGTTAAGGGAACGGATTGTTTTATATCCCTGCAGTGCAACAGGACTCATGTGCAGTGCGTGGGATCTTGTGGAGCAATTACGTTCCACAAGAATGTTCTTCTTTCTCTATGGGAAAAAATCTCTAGGCATCTCAGCAGAAGGGAAGAGAAAAAATACCAGGGAACATGCAGAAAGTCTTCATGTAGATGGGAATGCAAGACAGCAGTGTCATTGCCTATTGATGGCCCGAGTTCCTGTAGGTATTTAAAACTCACATGCTGTGTGTGTGCGCTCTCTTGATTTCAGCTGTTTGGCTGTGTTGGCTATGGATATGTAACTGCTTGTCCAGAGGTAGGCTTGTTGGTTGACTCTGTGGAGTCAGCAGCCTAAGGCACTGATCTGGGATAGATGTGACACCAAGACAAACCAAGAAAATTATGCTGGAGACTTGTGCATCATTTATATAGAGGGGAAAAGGCGTTTAGTAAGATTTTAGAAAGAATAGATGGTTCAGAGCACTCAAAGGGGAAACAGATACGACTGAGTTAAGTGAAGGCTGATGCAACTACTTTCTCTTGTGAAGCTACACAGGTAAATGAACTTAGATAAGATTTTTACTTGTATTCGTACTCTGATCCTGGTGTTGCTCTGGGATCCTATTCAACTGAGAAGTTTATAAAAGGACTTCCAAGTGTAGGGCAAGTGCCTGTCACTGAAGTTCAACTTAATCAACTAATGGATATTTTATTACCTGACAAATGCATACTTATTTCCCCTTGTGAAGCGGATAAGTGTTTTATTTCCAAATGCAGAGAAAGAAACAAAGTCCCAAAACCTCACTGTAATTCTAAGAAATCAACATTTCCACTTCCTCTTACATGCCTTTGTTCTATTTTTGTTCTGTTTCTGATCTGGATCTACTCTTACTATTTCCAATCTGGGGTCTTGCAAAAACGCCAAGATTTTTGAAAGCCGTGGATTCCTCATAGCATCTGTTTTATGCTTAGTTAAACAGAAAATGAGAATGCATATCAAACAAATCACCCCGTAGAGGCCCAAGGTGAGGAGAAAAGACATCCTTCAATAAACACTCCACTCTCAACGTACAATGCAAATTGCATTGGCTGGCTGTGACACAGATTAAAGGTGGCAAGTCATTAGTGGTTGTAGCATTCCAGAGCTTTTTGATTCACAGAAAATATTTGAAATGCTAAGCAAATATGCACTCCTTCACCTTGAGGAATTTGCTTTAACCTCAAATAAAAAGGTGAGTAAGGTGACTTTCAAGCATCAAAATAATGTTGGGTTTACCTAACTGTTATTCAGATTAATTGCCATAAAGGACACTAGACTTCATCTTTATGTCATTGTTGTTTCTGTCTTCTACATTTCATATGCCAGGGGATAGCCCTACAGATAAAACTAATTACAGAATAAATATTACATTTGCATATTAGAATAACTTCAGAACATATTTCAGAAAGAAATAAGATAAATTTTTTTGTAGGTATTTTCCAGCTTTCTTCATAACAGCTGAAGTTTTGGTTCACATTTTATATCACCTTCATTTTGATCCGCTTGTGTGGTGTTTGGACAAAACCTGTGAGATAATTCGTATTACTGATAATTTTACCTGATGCCTTTTGTCTATAAGGATTCCAAAACTTTTCTCGGAATGACTAAACATTTTAAAAGGTCTTTTTAAAATACCACAGAAACTCTTAGCCAAAACTGAAGTTATGCATGTTGACCATAACTGTCCTAAACACAGCAGGTTCAAAACACAGTACTCCAAGCATTTTTTTTTTTTCTCCTTGGAGGCATTATGTTATATTATAAGAAGTATCAGGTTTGGGATTGGACTTGGGTGTATATTGGTGATAGCTCTGTTAGGTACTGTTACAAAGACGCAGTTTGGACATGGATCCTCTGTTTTGTCATAGATGAATAGATACATGGATGGAGGCCTTATATGCCTTTTGCCTCCAGACAAGATAACTGTCCCTGGATTATTCTATTTAATAATGTAAAAGAAGCTATTGAATAAACAGTAAAACATAGAAATTTCGCAAAGAATTTGTGCCTCCAGTGCAAGAAAATAGGACTTCTCCTACCTCAAGGAGAGCAGAAGAGGAAGTAAAGGCATGTAGAGATAGGCATGTAGAGAAAGGCATGTAATGAATTCTTTTCATTACTTCAATCTTCAGGTGAGGACATGAGCTGGAATAGAAGGATTCAGTCCATAAATGCCTGCTTACAAGACTGGTGCTACAGACAGGGCACTAGTTTCTTTGATAATGGCTGGTTTTATTAAACATCAGACCTGATGGTTATGCACAGGAAAGGTTATACCCCAGAAGGAAAAAAGGATTCTGGGGCAGGAATTGGCAGGGCTCATTCAGAAAGCAACTAGATTTGAAGAAGGGTAGGGCTGTTGCTGAGTGGGCACCAGTGGAGCAGTGGTCTAGTCTTTATGAAAACCACAAGGCATCTCACTTTCCTAGGGGTCAGCTCCCTCCCTGAAATGCCTGTACACCAATGCACACAGCATGGGGAACAAGCAGGAGGAGCTAGAAATCTGTGCTCAGTCAGGAGATTATGATCTGGTGGCAGTTACAGAGACCTGGTGGGACAGCTCGCGTGACTGGAATGTGGTCATCGATGGCTATATCCTTTCAGGAGACACAGGCCAGCAAGGTGGGGTGGTGGAGTTGCTCTTTATGTGAGAGAGCAACTAGAATGTATTGAGTTGTGTCCAGAGGTGGAAGAAGACAGAGTAGAGTGTTTGTGGGTGTACATTAAGGGGCAGGATGGCATGGGTGACATTGTAGTCGGTGTCTATTACAGGCCACCAGATCAGGACAAGGAAGGTCATGAGGCATTCTACAGGCAGCTGATCAATTGAGCAATCTGGATGTACATAAATCTATGGGTCCTGATGGGATACATCCACGAGTGCTAAGGAAGTCATTGCTAAGCCACTCTCCATCATCTTTGAAAAGTCATGTGGATCAGGACAGGTGCCTGGGGACTGGAGGATGGCAAATGTCACTCCAGTCTTCAAAAAGAGTAAGAAGGAGGACCCAAACAACTATAGACTGGTCAGCCAAACCTCCATCTCAGGAAAGGTGATGGAACAATTTGTCCTAGACACTGTCTCCAGGCACATCAAGGACAGGAGAGTCATTAGGGACAGTCAGCATGGCTTCACCGAAGGGAAGTCCAGCTTAACCAAAATGATAGCCTTTTATATGGGCATCACCAGGTGGATAGGTGATGGCAAAGCAGTGGATGTGGTCTGTCTTGACTTCACTAAAGCATTTGACATGTTGTCCCTGCCATCCTCCATAACAAGTGGCAGACTCCAGCACTCACTGCAACTTGATAAAGGGGATCATGCTGTGATGAGGGGATTGAACTAGATGATCTTTCGATGTCCCTTACAGTATCTAATGTTCTGTGATTCTGTTACTTTTTGAATGGTTTGCTCAACATCTACAGCTTCCAAATGCAGAGGCAGCACTACTCAGTAAGAAATTGCTGGGACATCTCTAAGTTTCATATTCCAGTATTCACCCAATACATAGCCAATATTGATCATTGTTTTTCAGTCAAGAATTTACAAAATATTATTAAAAATTTAGTCTTTTTAAAAATATCTTGAGCAAAAGGGAAGGAAATCTAGAACTGCAGAGAATCCATTAGAGTTTCCATGCTTCTATGAAGTGTTGAATTTTCAGATTTAACTCTGCTTGTGCCTCAGGATAAGAGAACTAGCTCAAACATTCCGTCATTGACATAGCATGTCCAGCTGAAGGTGGATAAGAAGACAAGACCAGATAATAGCAGTTGTGACATCCATGAGCAGTTCAAGGGAGACTCTACAAGAGGTAAAAGCCCCTGTGAAGCAGTGCCCACTCTTTTCAGAATAAAGGCAGCACTCTCTTTCACAAATTACCTCTTGTAATAAAAGATGCCTGCTCAGCTCCTGAGGATATGGGCTGGAGGAAATTTTGATATATTTTGAGTCATTTGCAGATGCTGCAGCAAAAAAGGATAAGTAGAAGGTGACCAGTAAAGATTATGATAAGGAGGGAGAATAAAATGTTGATGACCATTATTCCCAGGAAATCCCCAAAGTAATTTGGCTGATATGAAATTCAGCAATGTATGAAGAAAATCTGGTTAGCAACCAAAAAGGGCAACTATTGCTGGAGGAAAATTAAAGCAAGATAGATGATATAAGGGAGATGAGTCCTTTTTAGTAATTTAAAAAGAGTTTCTTTGTGAGTCTTGTAAAAGTGACTGTTGGATGGAGAAATATCTCACTCCAGAGTTGTTGCAATTTGAAAATTACAATGTGTAGATTTGTGCTTTCATGAAGAAAAAGTTTTGTTGCTTTAAGAGCCAGTGACCTGTCCTGGGGGGGAGTTACACTGTCCTGAGTACCTGCCCTTAAGGGGTGTTGGCTAGGTAAGAAGATAAAAGGGCTAGTGACTGATAGCCCTGCCTCTTGGGACTGGGGTCTTTCTACCTTGGCATGAGCACTTTGGCTCTGGTACTCCCCGCTGCCCCCCTTCCCAGGGTGTTGGGGGTGGGGGGAGATGGCTCGTGGTGGCTTGTCGGGGCTTGCTGTGTCTCCCTCCCCAGCTTCCCCTGTTGGAGACAGGACGGAGGGGGCTTGGCGGGTCCATTCTGCTCCCGTAAACGGCAGGGTGGAGAATGGCAGCCCTGCTCTGCCACGGGGAGGGATGCAGCGGCTCTGCAGCCTGGCCCCAGCCCGGAACCCGGCCCTACTCTGCCGTGGGGAGGGATGTGGTGGCTCCGCGCAGCCCCGACCCTGGCTCAGCAGTGGTGGTGCCAGCTTCAACCCATCCCAGTCCAGAGCTGGCACCATGGTTAGAGAAGCAAGACCTTAGCGCCGATCTACCATCCCTCCCCACCATGGAGCAGCCATTCAACGATCCATGGTGAGCTGAAGAGATTCCTCCCTGTCCTCCTGGAGCTGAGACAAGAGAGGAGAGGGCAGAGTCATGGAATTCTCTCATGTACGTTCATGGAGTGTTGGGGGGGAGGGCCCTGCTGACATGGTCATATGGTCGGTCTCCATGTTGGGTCCCACACGCCACTGCTGCTGTCTTAGAGAGCACTGACCAGCAGGAAGAGAGACTGTTTGTCACTTCTACTGAGGAAAACTGGGGATGCTATTATATATTAGGGAGAGAAGGAGAATTCCTTCGTACTTAGCTGAAGAAAGCAGAAGGACTCAAGAATCCTTAAACCTTGAGCATGAAAGACAGAGTCAGGGTTCTTTGTTTGAAAGCATGTCTCCAGCATCAAGGGATGCAATTCAGGTGCTGAGGAGTCAGGCCATCCTGCTCAGCGTTGAGCTGGAGAAGCTACGGTGAAGAATTTACCAGTCTGGACAGCCGAGGATGCAGCTGTTTGCCGGCAGGGGTGACGTATTGAATAATAGAGGGTGGTAGTACTTGTTGCTACTCGACTGACATGTTCTTTTCCCAGGTCTTTAATGTGAAAAAACCCAAGGACCAATACGGTAGTGATCTCCCACTGTATTTTTCTCAGAATATGTGATGGCATTTGTGACACAGGTTCTAGTTTGCATGCAGTAACTTGCTTAACCTTTTCTTCTTTTCTGTGTACAGTTATAGAGTTAATAAACCCTTTTCCATTTTCCCTAAGCTATCCATTGTCTGGCAAATTTATCCGAGATCTCATCGAGACCTAACTGCTTTGTTTTCTTTTCCCTTGTCTTTAATTGTGATCTCGAACCCACCACAATCGGCTTATTCCTTTAAAAAACTGGAAATCATGTTAAAAAGTTAGGTACTGTTCATGGAGTGACAACTTGAGCTAGCCTGTTAATGCTACAGCTCACGCGCGTGCAAAATCAGACTAGAATTTAGAAATAAAAAGACACTTACATAAATTTGACATAACGAGCACTAGTCAGTAGAAATCTGGAGCAGACAACAAAGAATAATGATAATGGAGAAGTGATTGTTCTTTATGACAGCTGATAAAAACACTTATTGAAAGCATATGTTCTTATCTGCCTCTCTCATCCCTGAAAAGGTATTTTCAGTTGAGTCTGAGAGACATTTTAGATGGTATCTTTGTAAAGAAAACGTTAACTATTTTTTCTTTTTATATCTAAGCACTTCTGCAGCTGTGTTTCTTCCTCTGCTCTTTTACTTCAGCATTGATTTTACAAGAGGGACACCAATCACATGCAATTGATATATTTATCTCTGTGCCTTATTACTGCGTCCTATCAATAAAGCCATATTTTGTGTGAGAAATCCATCATACCTCCCTTTTAGCTCTTCATCATCAACCAAACCTTCCTTTTGATTTGCTTGTGTGACAGCTCCGTCTACAGCACAATATCCATCAGCAGCACACTTAGTCTGGCAGATTAATAAGTTAATAAATGTCTAGATGAAATAAAGTCCAGAACTCATATTGGGAATAGTTCTTTGAATCTTTCAGCTTCAAAGAGCTTGCTAGGTTGTCAGGTCATCCAATTGTTCACATTAAACACACCTAATGAGTCACCATTGACCTTGATTCAAAGATGCCCAATACCTCAGATACCTGCCTTACATTGTCAAAAACCTGCCTTTGTTTTGGAGCCTCAGAAGAAAGTTTTCAGTGAGATATTTTCCTTAGGTGTTGAGCCTATAAATCAGGATTCCCTTAAATCTTTGTAGAGACATCTAGTTTTTGACTGAAGAGAAATCTGGTTTCTTTATAGACGCATTGAGTAGCCTCCGTCATACAGCCAGAAATAAAAGTGCTGCAGAGCCACACGGGGTCTTCTGAAGGAGGGTTTTTTTGCTTGTTTTGTTTTGCTGAAGTTGCTTTTGCATCTATTGTCACTCAGAAGCGCATTCTATCAAAGCTGGTGTTCATATGCTTTTTTTTAGATAAAATATCAAAAGTCTGGGGTTTATTATGCAGGGCCTTCAGTTCACGTGAGTTTTCCTGTGTGTAAATAAAGCAGCACTACGAAACAGTTCATAACTGTTATTTTGCCTATCCCAAATCTCATTCCAGGTACTGGAAAAATGTCCAGGGATCTGGGGGGTATTAGATATGGACCTAAGGGTTACACAAAATCTTTTATCCCCTTTTTACAATAAATGCAGAAGACTTGCTCATACTAATCTTTAAGCCACAGGGTTGAGGGTCAAGAAAGGGAGCAGACAGGGCACTTAAGATGGAAAGGTTTCATGTGCAACTTCAGACCTGTCAATTCAATTATATATATATGAAACTTTTCACTCAGCTTGCTAAATACAATTGTACATCACAGTGGGATGTCCCTGTAGACAGCTGCTTGGAAATGTTCAGCTTTGCATTGGAAAAATAATACCTCTGATTACAGGGACTACCCTTGGAGGGAACAGGAGACCTACAGGTTGAACACAAGGTTGTGGCGGGAGGAAATAAAAGAGATCCACTTTTTAGTGACGTGTTAGCATCTAAGATTAGTGTCAGGAAAGATTTCAGGAATATACAAAGCAAGCCTTTCTCTCAGGCTGTCTTATGCACCATGAAAATTGCCCAAATGGAAGCTTAAGTTTGTTAGAAGGGCCATATCTAACATGTGGGCAGAACATCATCAGCAGCAATGGTCTAATTGTGTAGCCCCAAGTATTTGCACTCTTACCTTTGCAGAACACGCCCTTGTGGTCAGTAAATTTGATGAGCAAATGTAATGGGTTCTGTTAGAGCCACTTGCAGAGGTGACAGTGATCCTGCATGGAGAGATCCACTGTGTGGCATTTACTCCAGCTCCTCCCTGTCCTGTACCTATCAACAAAGGCAGTAAAACCACCCCTATGGAGACATGTGCCATCAGAGATGTAACCCATCGAATCAATGCCACTTCTCTTCACAGAGTTTGTAGCTGTACAGTTTCAGTACAGAATACAGCAACTTCAGGTTTTCAGCCTCGTTCAGCCACCAGTGCCTCAGCACAACAGAACAGCCATCTGAGCTGCTGGAGGGCTCCAGCACGCAGGACGACAAAACGCGCAGTGCTCATAACAACTGCTGTCTGCTTCTATGAGGTTTTACACTGAAGCAAGGAATGTTCACTCAGCTCAGTTTGGAAAGCTTCAATGATCACCATGAGATTTCCTTTCTGTGTGCATGGGAGGGCAGCATGCAAGCTCCTTGTAAAAAGTGACACTCAGAGCAAAGCCTCCCTTATCTGGGTTCTCTGCAATCAGTAACACAAAATGCCCAAACAGGACACTGGTTTCTCCACTTCTGAAAATTAGTCAGGGCTACATTAAGGAAGTAATTTTGTGATCTCTATGACTTTCCCTACGTCAAACCTGGGCATCACAGGCCCTCTTCCAAACCACCCTTTTGTCACAAGACAATCAGTAAGGTAGTGCTGGAACCATGAACCCAAGCACCCATAAAAGCCAAGCTTCTGTACATGCTTAGTTTACGCCATCTGAAAGACAAAGCATTGCTTGGTTCTGTGATTAGACGATTGTTGAGACTAGGTGTCAAGCACAGGACCTTACCTATAGAGCTCACACATTTCTCTAGTGTCAGACCTGGATTAATAAGCAGCAAGATAGCTCAAACCATTGTAAGCAAAGAGAAGATAATTTGTGAGCAGGGTAATGATGGAAGCTGCACCTGCAAATCTCTGCTTAAGCACTGAGGACATGGTGAGATGCTGTCTCTCTCAATGACTTACTGGCCATTGCTTTGTGTAAGACCCTGAAAGCAAAGCTCTTCATACTATTTGGAGGGGGGGGGGAAGGAAAACACCCCTGGCAGCAGAAGGCATTTGAGCAGTGCAGAGGGGCTTGACCACCAGCCCTCCACAGCCTGCAGCCAGGATGACACTGATAAAAGAACTGCTGGAGACACCACAAATCTGCGTAGATGAGGGAGCAAAGAAGAGCTGATCCACTGTCATAACTACCATGCTCCCCACTGTCCATGAAGCTGAAACTGACAGAGAAGAGGAGTGAGGCAGAAGAGGTGGGGGGTGGAGAGCCTGAAGGCTACAGTCCTGAGTGGTGATCTGACCTCTTAACTATCTTCTCTCCCTGTCCCCTTTTCCTCTCCTTTTCAATTTCACTAATTCGCCCCCAAGTGAATCCATGAACTAGTTTGTCTCTTCCAGTGTCCCTGTGCCCTGTCCTAACAGAAGGCAAAAATGAAGACATCTCCAGACTTTTATCTTTAATGATTTAGATCTGACTAAGTCAGTTCATCAGCTTGTACTTTGGGAATAGGTTTTTTGATTCAGTCTTATATGCTGGATGTAAAATCCACATTTCATGTGACTATAGCCTTTATCTTCAACAGAAATGGTTCAATTAATGAGTTTTATGAAAAAATTGGTGAAGATTATGGTCAGCCATGGCAGCTCGGTCAATGAGCTGTTCAAGCCATGACACTTCCTTTAAAGAATTTCCTTATTAGCATATTATGGGTCTGTGTGTTCTGCTTGGAATAATTCAATTTGTTAAGAAAATACCTTTCCTAGTTTACACCTGGGAAGCTTATGTCTTATGAAATTATTTGAGAAAGTCTGAATTGCTCTGCAACTTGAACATACAGGAAATATCCCCTTCATGAGATCTATGTGCGTGTATATACAGTACTACTGGCCTCAAACGGACCCCATATCAAGGACCTGAGTCATAGATACAGCTATATGATTAAAACTAAGGTTTGCACACAGTATGTCACTGCTCTTAGCAGTTGCTTGTAGCACCTCCAGTTACTGTTATTTTAGATAAGTCACCCCACAATCATCAAAAGGGAGTTACCATTAGAAGTATGTGGTTAGGTAAGTATGGGACACTCCAAGAACAATTATGTGGCAGAGTTTTATAAGGAAGGATTTTTTCATTCTTCAGCATATTGTCTTCCTACTTGTGCAAGAAAACATTCTGAAGGCCCTGATCTTAAAGCCCAGCATCAAACACTGTGGAAACCTCAGGGTCTTTCAGGTCTAAATGGGGCATGTTCAAAATATGTCTTGGAAAGATGCTCCTCATGCTGTGTCTCTCCATAGTTCAACAAAGCTACTCGAAGTGACTTTTCTATAGATCAGCTGCCTTATCTAGACGTTGTTGTTATCCTGTAGATAGGAACACATCCACCTCAGACATTCATACTTTCTGCCAAATTGACTGCATAGTCATTCTTTATGTAGAAGAAGTAGAAGCATTATGTTCTAGGGAAATTCAGACTCTATCAAAAAGGGTAAAAACTAAAATACAATGGATTCTTAGATCCATGTGATGTCTTGTTCAGTAAGAAATAGGTATGATCCATTTGAAATGCATTTCTCTCCTTTTCCTATTACATTTCCAGTACTGGTATGGTCCAACTCACTTGCCTTGTTAAGTGGTTTCTTGAACGAAGTAGTCTAATTTCACTTGCAGGACTGCATTATAGAATCATAGAATCATTATGGCTGGAAAGGACCTCCAGGATCATCAAGTCCAGCCTTCATCCCAACACCTCCCTAAACCCTACCTGTATTACGAAAATTGACACTGAGGAGTAATGGTGTTTTAAAGGCTGAAACTTGCATTCAGATAAACAATACCTGGTGTTGCAGTAGCAAACAGAAGTTTGTTCTTGTATTTCTGATCACAGAATTATAGAATGGCCAGGGTTGGAAGGGACCTTAAAGATCATCCAGTTCCAGCCCCCCTGCATAGGCAGGGACACCTTCACCAGATCAGGTTAACAATTGTTAAAGCAAAATGTTTCCTTGCTTGCTGCCTGCTTACAAGGCAGAGGCTCCTCTTCAGGCTTTTTTAAGACAGTATTTTTAGAGGTCAGAACTTAACTGAAGTACTTTGCGTCACTCCATGTGTTACCTTTCCCAGACTAACCATATTTTTCTTGCTTTGTAGGATATTGCAATGTTGGTTGGTCTACAGTACAGTACATCTTGGATGTTTAAACTGGAAGGGACTCATGGTGAGGTCGTGTCCAGCAGGAAGGTGTCAGACATTGTAGTCATCACGAGTGCCTGACTGTAGGAGACAAAGTGTGGTGTAGCAATTGAAAAGAGAGATGAACAGAAGTCAATGAGTGACTGGTGTGTGTTTTTTTCCAAGGATTTAATGATTCATTAGATTAAGTATCCGATCATGGAAGCTCTGTATTCTAGACATACAAATTTCTTTCACATCCTTGAAGCATTAGATTATTTGACCTGCCACTGGAGTTTATTGGTTGGTGTTTGGCCATCACTTTTCCCTATGTATAACCAGTCTCTTCTATGTTTATCTTAGCCCTGCTGCTGCTACAAAGCTGACTTAAGTGGCCAGCATTTATGCTGAAAAACTCAGCTGGAACAGCCTTTCGTCTTTTCTTTGCTGGACACAAAAGGTGCCACACAAAATAAGTGATCTGTTTTATCTTCTGTAGGTTTTTGCCTTGGCCTTGACACTGCTGTATCTGAGTGCCTTCCCGTTCTGCCTTAAGCAAGGGTCTAATCCCAACCCTCTGTGTGAGCCCCAAGTCATCCTCCACACTGATATGCAGCGCTAGGCTTTGTTTCAGGAAGAGCCAGGTAAAATCACATTTTAGGAGCAGGTGTGTGATGTGCTTTTATATTGCACCGCTTTTTTTGACTTTTTGCTGTTCCTTCAAAGCCCTTCCTGTGTCACAGAGTGTAAAGCCTGGGGCAAGTTAGCAGGATGCAGAAGGCCAGTGTGAATCCCCACTGAAAGATATTTTTCCTGTATGAAACACCTGAAGAAGCATATGAAGCATTTCATGAAGCAAACATGCAGCAGCTAGATGGGCAACGTGGCACTATAAGGGCACAAAACCACCTAGGTGTTTACTATCAGTCAAGAAAACGGGAGAAACACCTGCTTTTTGGATGCATCTTGTGATGGCAGAGGTGCCACATTAATCTCCCTCAGGAATGAGGAGCTGCAGAGCAAAGCAGGGCTATCTCGCTATTTTGAGGATGGCAAGGAGGACTTTTCACAGGTGCTTCAGGGTATGGACCCATCATGAGTCCATTGTCTCATGGTAAATTTGAGAACTTGTCTGAAAATTGAGGCGAGGTGTGAGAGGGAGGGAAAGGGAGAGCAATGAAGCAAGTGGATAACCCTTCATGGACTGCTGTCATAGCCACATCTGGCTGCAAAATGAGAGGTTACTAGGTTGAATGATGCCTACACTTGAATTAGATGCATTACTACACTCAGACTATTCAGTTTCATGCAAAAAAGATGGGAACTAAGAGCAAAGCCATGGATAAGCTTGAATTAGCTCCTACAGAACTCATGTGGCTTCCGAAGAAGATTCGTGGAAAAATGAGCAATACTACAGCCACAGTGAAAATGGAGAGGAACAAGAGGTCAAACAAGTCAAGCAATTTTGGCAGTCATTAGGGCCAGGTTGAAATACTTTACTTATTCCAAAGGAAACTCTGATTTTCAGGCTCTTTGAGCTGCATTCATAGAATCATAGAATCATAATGGATTGGAAGGGACCTCAAAAGATCATCTAGTCCAATCCACCTGCAACAGCAGG
>JAOXOE010000001.1:115211120-115234960 GCA_028565055.1 Phoeniculus purpureus
CCTCCTTAAATCCAGAGACCATTCACGCCTCTTGCAAATGAGACTTGGGCGATGCTGAGAGAACACTCATGGCGTGCGTGTATGTGCATGCATTTGCGGGGGTAGGGTACTCGGTGCTCAGCATTTGCCTGTGATCAGAAGAAAACAGGACATGCCCATAGCTGGAGGAGTGACAATGCCAGCCAAGTGAGGCTCACCTGCTGGTGATCTTTGCTGAGGCATTTCAGGATTTTTCAGCTCCAGTAGGTCTGTGCGAGGAAAGCTATCTCTGCCGTGGCTGAAAATAGGAGGTGCCTGCTCGTCTCTGTCTTGATTATCGCCACCAAAAGGACCATCTTGCCACCACTGTAGGAAGAAGAAATTGCTGCTACAGACAAGGTAATGCTGTGGGGTGGGAGAAGTGTTATATGTACCCTAGGTTGTGAACAGAAACCCTCTGGATGCAGGAAGAACTCTTTTCTCTCTCTGTCTCCCTTTCTCCCTCCCGATTTTGCTCTGTGTCCTCGTTGTCAGAGGACAATCACTGCTGCTGGGGATCAGCAAGCCAACTGGTGGAATGCACCTCCAGGGGCTGTTGGGGCATCTGGAGGGCAGCAGGCACTGAGCCCTCCCTCGGAGCAGAATATCTATGGGGTTGAGAGGAGGACCGAGGTGCTGCAATACCTGGGCTTTGTGATGTGTGTGATAGAGTCTTTCTGTTCAACAGAGGGAATTGCCAGGAGAGGATAATGGAAATGAGGATGTATTTTATTCCAGAGACAGCGAGGCTTAGCTCAGCCATAGACTTTTCTGTGTGACCTTGGGACAAATCACTTTCGCTCTGCTCAGTGAGTCCCTTCTGTTCCTTATTTAACAATCAGAGCTAATGTGTCTGTATGCAAAAGTGATTCATTAAGGGTTGAGAGGAATAGAGATGTCACTAGCCGAGCATGGAGACCGAGACCTAAGATCCAGTGTGTATACACAGCTATATGTCCGTGTGTACAGCCGCTATATACGTCTGCATGGACAAACACTCATTGGTAGTAGCACAGGTAGCTATGTTGGGAGTTAACCTTGTCCAGTAGTTTCCACTAAGCCCTAGCTCTGTCTATTTAATGTATTTGTCAAAAACGTGGTCTTGCATGGCAAATGTGACGATCAGTTGATTTTTAGACCGGGGGTTTGTTTTAACCCTTCCCTAAACCTTCCTGGAAGGAGATCGGGGGCGGAGGGGATCAGCACCAGGGACAGCTCCCGGACCACGGCTCGTCTCTGCCTACCCCTCAGCCCGCTGCTGGCTGCCTGCTCCCCTCTGCCCATCCCGCCGCTGCCGCTGTCCACTGCCAATTACCAACTACCCGCTGCCTGCTCCCCGCTGCCTGCTCCCCGCCCCGCTGCTGCCTGCTGGAAAGCATCGCCATCCTGCATCCCAGGGGTTCGCCAGTCCCACTTCCACTAGATCTTAGCCCTAGGATGGGCTTTTTGGTGGCATTGAGGGGAAAGTCAGGCGTTTCTTCTATTTTTGAGGACCAAGTAGAAAGATCATCTCGAAAGCAGATAACTGTCTTGAAAATACACCTCTCTAAGCAATCCTGAGAGCAAAAGATGTATGTAAGAGTTAACTACCAAGCTTTGGTCACTCTTTATGACTTTTTTCTAGTATTACTGCATTAATAAACATTTCAATCACATTCTAATGTTTTTCACATTCTCAAATGCTTTATGCTACATGACTAAAGATGTCAGGGCTATTCTTCATTTCAAAATATCAAAAAACATTTATGGGGTCTCTATATAGGATATTTGTCATTTTATTTGCCAACATGTTCATGGCTTTTATGGAAGAGTGGCAATGCTGTGGTAACATCATTCCTGTGACTTGGTAGAAAATGTTTTGGGTTGTTGTGTTTTTTTTTTTTAAATTCATATTGCTTTTTCTTGATCACCCCCTTCTGATCGTACAGTTTTATTCATTAATTATATGTCTAAAATTACAGCAGAAATCACAGCAGAGCTTTTAGTTCCTGCATCATATGACATTATGGCATCATATGCCATAACAATTTTTGGTAACAGCAGCAATAAATGCATAGTATATTTAGGGGAATTGAAGGGATCATTGTGAGTTTTGCTGGGAAGTTAGGCAGCTACACATCAAAATAAAATATTTTTCTTCAATCAGAAAGTGTGTGTGGGGAGTGATGGGGATGTGATATGTGGAAGAACTTTCTGGGATGGCCAAGAATCTTGCTTATGATTATTGCATTATATGTTTGTTATCTACATGAGATCAGCACATTAGCCTTACTTTCAGTGGCTGGTCTGGGAAAGTGGTTAAAATTCTTCTGTTCTGCTTAGCTGCCTCCTATTTCTAGGTGGGAAGACAGAAACCTGCTTCTTACTGTCTCCTGTCATATAGGGCTGTTTCCTTTGTCAAAGGACTTGCTCCAATGCCTGCTGGAATTCACAGAGCTGACAATGCAGTGACTAATGTTTGTTTGATATTTTAAATTGAGTATATTTTTTTTGGTGAATGGGGAAATTTAAAGAGTAACAGTAATGTCAAAATAAATCACTGTGATCGTATTTCACATTTTTCAGCTAAATTATCAATTGAGTACATCAGATTTTGTCTGACTGAGGAGTAGGTGTGTGGGATCTCCTGCAAAATGAGCCTCTCCATTGCACTGGAAGGTAGATTGTAATAATAGCTTGAACCCAGTGCTTAACTTTTGCAATGTTTGAGCAAAAACTTAGCATACTGAAGGTACATTGTTTCCTCACATTGGTTCCCACTGAGATGAGCTAAGAGATTTCTCTCTCTCTGTAATTGTTTTTCTAAAGCATTTCTATCTTTTGCTATCTAAAGCTCTTCACTGTGAGTATCTCCAAGCATTCAGCTACTGCTTGCTAGGGTTTTGTCGTCTCTGATTATGAACCCAGATTAGTTCCTTGGGACATACTGATTTGATCCATATCTGTATCAACATAGGATATCTCATACTGAATTAAATGCAGTGTCTGCTGTAAATGTACTGGAAGACATTTAATCAGCAGGTATATGACTGTAAGCTCTACAAACATAGCACATAAGTAGAATGTGTTACTAGAAACTAATGAATTTTGAGGCCTTAAATTTTTGTGATTGGTCTGATCCCAAAAATACCTTAAAGAGACATTAAACTTTAGAGCAGTCATTACAGATGCTTGACCAATGGCATTTTTGTGTGCTTAAGACAGAGTAAATTCCTGACTGCTTTCTTGGACTGAACCACAAATTCTCACTAATCACAACAATTTAAAACTGCCTGAAGATGTAGAGACTATGAGTGAATAGCCTGTGAACTTACAAAGACAAAGAAACAAGAAAACTATATGAAAGTGTTGTTCTTTATCTCTCTTTTGTTTTAATTTGATAGAAACCAAGCTAAATAAAAAACTTGCCTTTGCTGAGTTTGTGTTTTACCCATTAGAAACCGCACAACCAAGACAAGTCAGGTTGTCAACAAGGCAGGTTCTTCATTGTCGGGTCACTAGTGGGCGCTGCTTTAATAACGTAAACCAAAGGAGGAAAGGATTTAAGGTTTAAGCACAGTTACACCTGTGGCAGCAGAGGCCCTTTAAAAAGTCGAATGTACCTCATATAGAAACAGTCAAACACATATGTAGTGGAAAATCAGCCCCTTGCTGATCATGGTTTTCTTTTTGATCAAGATTTAATTAATGACATTAGACATCAGGGTTCTTTTATTTCCTTTTGGTCTGTACAGATTGTATTTGTAGAAGGACTTTCTTTTGAGGTTGAAATAAATAATTTTAAGAATGTCATGATGTTTCATGGAATATTACAGATGCTCATTTTCTACTTGGTTAAGCCTCAACATGAAGTAGCTGGAACTCTGCCCTAAAGGAACAGCTGAGAACTTTTCCTGACAGAGACTGGCATAAAGCTTTAACTACCAGGGAGAGCAGAAGCTACAGCAATGTGTTGAATGCTTCATCAGATCTGTGTCTTTAGCCAGCTGAGTAGCCCTTAGAATTGTTGTCTAAGGGAGGATTTTAGTGAAGAAATTAATACTTCTGCAGTTGCTCAGAGTGTGAAGCTAGTGCACCACAAGACTGAGACCCAAGTGTCTGTCATCTATTGTTAAAATATATGACTTCATGATTAATTATATTTAGATCCATAGCTGAAATAAGTTAGGAACCTTGATAAAGAATAATTAAGTGCCTGATTCTATTTTGCCTATGTTGCAGTAAATTAATAAAAACTCCCTTGATGCTGAAGAAATTGAGCAGTGTGAAGAGTAAACTTGACCCGAAGTGCTGCGCATGCCGCTTTGCTTGTCCATCAATGAAAACAAGTACACGTAGATTAATTATTAATTATGAAAGGGTTTTCCATTACTTTATGTACGCATTCAGGAGCTCACTGTCTTTGCTGCTGCTACCTCTGTTCTCAGTCTGAAGAACAGAGCATGTTGAACTCCCTTTAGAGTTATCCCTAGCAATTTAAGCAGGAGTTATATTTAAGATTATAAAATTTTCTTAATTTTATTTTAGTACTTATCTTGCTTGTAATAATAAGCTTCCTGTAGTAGGAAAGAATGGTAATCAAAATGTGGAATGGCTTGTGTGTGATTCTTTTGGGACATAAGAGCAGTAAAATCATATATTTGAACAGTTCCCTTGGCCATCTTCTCTTCAGAAAGATGTTATCTAGGAAATGTAATTAGTGTGCTTAGTCTATCAGCTCTCTGATGAGATATTTTGGCCTAAAATGAGATGAGTTACCTGATTACTCCCACGGTATCTTAACACAGCATAGCTAGCAGTATCCACTGGAAGGATGACAGGCAATAAGCACAAATTCACATGCACCAAATTCTGATTAAACACAAAAAGGATCCTTTCTACTGTGATTGCAACCAAACATTGGAACACATTTCCCAGAAAGGCTGTCAAGTCTCCATCCTCAGTGCTATTTAAAACCTGACAGTACACGAAGCTGAGAAACCTGCTTTAGTTAACTTGCTTTAGGCAGGGAGTATGGACCAGAGAACCTTCCAGGGTGCCTTCATGCCTCAAGCATTATGTGATTTTTAGGTTTATGGGAGAAAGAGACGCATCTACTACACAAATACAAATCCACTGAAATTTAGCAGGCTCACTTAGCCAAGTCAGTACAAATTCCAGGTTGTTTCACATGCAACATTCATCTTTCACCCTGCAATTTCATACTGACAGATACAGTCACAGACAGAGAAGAGCAAACAGCTGTTCTTTCAGTGAAGATGGAAATGGCCATGCTGTATGAATGCTTTTTTACCCATAGACATCAGAGCAAGAACAGTGTAACTAAGCTTGACCAGAAACTGTCTGATATGTGTTGTAACATTAAAATGGTGGATGAAGATTGGATTGTCATGTTTGTGTGTCACGAGCTCACCCCAATCCTCTGAACTCTCAGTATTAGTACACAAGCAGTTGCACAGGCAGCTAGGTTATGTAAAGACATCTAATTGTATATCCTGAGTCATAGCTAGCATTTGTCCTGATATACTTCTCCTTTGTACCTGTAGCCTTAATTTGAGAAGCTCAGAAAAATAAGAATCCTTGGCTATAAATAATAAAATATTCTTTCATTTCAAATATTAGTATGTTAGAAAATAATTAAATATTGTAAAAAATGGCAATAATTTAAATTAATTGTAGGCATAGGAATTTAATAGCTGTGACATTGTACAAAGATATACCCCATCATTCATCCTTCAGACTGTTTACAAATTACGCAAGACTGTCTTCAGAGTCATGGAGCAAACAACTGAAAGACATAAGCAAAAGAGATATTCTGTAGTTAGAGACTAATTAACCTGAATTGAATCACTCTTATTCCGTAGTGGCAAAGGGCCACTAAGGTATTGATAAGTCAACTCATCACAGAGTAAAAAGATCAAAATTCTGGAAGTGTTCTACAGTTCTCTGAACCTTACTGGATTATTAACACTTTCTATTACTAAAAATTAATCTTATATAACATTGAAGTTAATGCTACAAAACCATTTCTATTAAATGTTTTATCTTTTTAAGTATTTAGATTTCATTTTTGAATACTCATGAAAACCATGGCATGATTTCCTCCTTGTAAATACTCTGTGATTAATAAACGTCTAAGTAAAACGATAATAAAACAATGCTAACATGAAGCACAAAAATGTTTGTGAGTTTACCTGCCTCATCTGCAGAATCAAGTCTGTTTTCACTGTGGTGCTGTACTGATCTAGCTGTGAGGGGTGAGTGTAAGATTAACACACCTGGAAGAAACAGGTAGATTTTCTATGTATGACAAGTGTGTCTTTCACCTTACAGCTGAGTATTGTTCGTGTCATTCCTAATGGACCAGAAATTTTTGAAATGTATGGAGTCTGAAATGTATGGAGACGACTTCCTTGTTATTTCATTGTTTTATTATTTATTGCATCAGTCTCTTCTCCTGAATTTTGTAGTTATTTCCACTATAATGAAACTGGCAATGTAGTTTATTAACTAGATTGGTATCTTCCTAGATTTAACAGCATGCTTAACTTTCTGTGATATCAATGGGTTCACTGGCAGGTGTAGATACTTTAATGATACTTTAATGTGTTCATTAAAGATCGAGACCTGGATAGAGTACAAGCACTGTGTTTAAATCTACAAGCACCCTGTTCCAAATCCACTTTTAGGTACCAAACATTTTCAAGTACATTTTCAAGTTCCATTAACCATATATGATATGGTACAAGACACAAATTCTTTACTGACTCCTCTCCTCTGCCTCTCCCTCTCCCTCTCCCTTTCCCTCTCCCTTTCCCTTTCCCTCTCCCTTTCCCTCTCCCTTTCCCTTTCCCTCTCCCTCTCCCTCTCCCTCTCCCTTTCCTCTATCTTTTACCAGCACTAAAGCAGATTGCATTGCAGACTATCAAGAAACATAGCAGATTAAATATTTTAGTCACTAATGCATCTGTATAGTCTTTGTGTTGACTTATTTCTACTAGAAAATTCTGTGTAGTTGTCTACACTATTTGTCAATTCACAGGGTTTGTCATATTGCTTATTGGCAGTGTTTTGTTTAAGGATATGTAAAGAAGAAAATTATTTCACTGCTCTGTTGTGTTAGAATTACTGGTTCTCTGCTGAAACATTTAGTGCTAAGAACTAATATAAATATTAACACAAAAATAATTTCCTTTATCCTAACTTATAAGTTCATTTGTTTCCTGTTGTGTCTTATAAAGGGAAAAGAGATTTCACAGAATCACAGAACATTAGGGATTGGAAGGGACCTCAAAAACCCATCTAGTCCAATCCCCCTGCCACAGCAGGATCACCTAGACCAAGTCACACAGGAACACATCCAGGCGTGTTTTAAACATCTCCACAGAAGGAGACTCCACAACCTCCCTGGGCAGCCTCTTCCAGTGCTCTGTCACCCTCACCATGAAGTTCCTTCTCATATTGATGTGGAATCTCCTATGTTCCAGCTTACACTCATTGCTCCTTGTTCTGTCCCTACATGACATTGAGAAGAGTCTGGCTCCATCCTCCTGACACCCACGCTTCACATATTTCTAGACATTACTGAAGTCACCCCTCACTGTCCTGTTTTTCCAAGCTAGAGACCCAGCTCCCTCAGCCTTTCTTCATCAGGGAGATGTTCCCCTCACTTCATCATCTTTGTAGCTCTTCGCTGGACTCTCTTAAGGAGTTCTGTGTCCTTCTGAAACTGAGAGGCCCAGAAACAATATTCCAGAGGTAGTCTCACCAGGGCAGAGAAGAAGGGCAGGAGAATCTCTCTTGATCTCCTAAGCAGCCCCGTTCTGATCCACCCCAGGATGCCATTGGTCTTCTTGGCCCCTGTGGCTAAGGCTCCCAATGTTATCCTGGAGTATACTTACCAATCTGAATAATCAGAATCTCTGTTCCTCATAATATTTCAAATCAGCTGTGTGTCAGCAGCAGCTTTCCAGTTTTGTAACAGATAACACAGTAAAGCCCAAGGTATATTAATGTGACATAGCATTTGGGGTATCGAAAGTGCCTGAAAGCAAGCGGTGATCATTTTTCAGACACATGGTAGAAGTGGCAACAGACAGACTTGTCTGTCTTTTGTGCTTTTGGAAGCATTTCCCAAAATAATTATTAAACAAGAGACTTAAAGGGAAAGACACTAATTAACACCTGCAGAAGTACCAGCCTAAGACTGTGAAGCACTGAAGCACAATGACATCTTCCAGCTCGAATATGGCATAAGACTGCGTATAGGAAACAGTGATTTCCAATCATTGGCAGCAGTAGGAATAGGTGCAACTTAAGAAGAGATTACAAAGGTGACTGAGTGGCTAATTTTAAAGCTCTTTCTCTCATTTATTTGTTTTTGAAGGTTATGAGGATTATGATCACATATGCAGCTCTGTATAGCTGTGCACTTGGAAATGATGGTGGCTCCTTAGAGAATATATGCAAACTCCTGGCTGACCTTCAGCATCGTGCATCTTTTATCCAAAAGGTTTGATAACTGCTTTTCACCAGCTCTCCAATTTTCTTCCATCATGTTGTCTCTACCAGCCTAAACCATTTCCTAAAATGGTCCTTTTGCTTCTCTTTGCAATCCTGTTATTGAAGGAAGATGTCTGTGGGAACTTTGGGGTTTTGGTTTCAGCACAGGCCAATGAAAGAAGGGTGGTTGCACACATGCCTGGTGATATTATCATTGGAGCTCTATTCTCTGTCCATCATCAACCGACTGTTGACAAGGTTCATGAGAGGAAATGTGGAGCTGTAAGAGAGCAGTATGGGATTCAGAGAGTGGAAGCAATGCTACATACTCTTGACAGAATTAATTTGGACCCCACGCTGTTGCCAAATATAACCCTAGGATGTGAAATAAGGGACTCCTGCTGGCATTCTGCTGTGGCTCTGGAGCAAAGTATTGAGTTTATAAGGGACTCTCTTATTTCATCAGAAGAGGAGGAAGGGATGGTGAGATGTGTGGACGGATCATCATCATCTTTCCGCTCCAAGAAACCCATTGTTGGTGTCATTGGACCTGGCTCTAGCTCAGTTGCTATCCAGGTACAGAATTTGTTGCAGCTTTTCAATATACCTCAGATTGCTTATTCTGCTACAAGCATGGACTTAAGTGACAAAACTCTGTTCAAATATTTTATGAGAGTTGTACCATCTGATGCACAGCAGGCACGGGCTATGGTGGACATTGTCAAGCGCTATAACTGGACCTATGTTTCTGCTGTACATACGGAAGGTAAGAGATGATTTTTTTTCTATATAAGAATTCCTTTGAACTACTTTGATGTAGTCTAATAGGTAGTTTAATGCTGTTGATGCTGTTGGTTTTTCCTAGCCAGTTGTCAGCAGTATAGACTTTACGTAATAATAACTTCACATTCTCTGTGGGGATGAAGTAGTAGCATGTTGATAATGACTGAAAACAAAGTTTGAAATACATGGTTTTGTGTGCTCTAGGGACACTTGTTGCTAGACCTGTATACTCTGTAGTCTCCTAAGTGATCTTTATTCAATTTAGTTGACATTTATTTTTATTTATCTACCAATCAGTGCATTGATGTAGAATAATCACTTGGACTATATTAGTATAAATGGGTAATAAGGAAAGCATCTGGTCTTCCCAGTGCAGAAGAGAGCTAAATCATCATTTGAAAGTGTATCTGAGTCAGAATGTGTTCCTGCTTAGTGTCTGAGCCACAGAGGCATGAATACTAGAAAACAGGTAATGCTGGCTAATATTTGAATGCAAGTTGTCCCAGCTTTTCAAGACCACAACTGTTTCTTTCATTTTTATAGTGCATCATGGACGTTGCACTGCATCTGACTATTGGTTATGAGAGTGACAAAAGAAGTCTCCCTGAATCTCCATCACACATTTATGGTCCATCAGATGTCCAGAAAATCATAATTGTGTTCTGAATTAGTTTCTTTTTTTACTAATTAAAAATCCAAGTTTTTATCCAGTGATCAGCAGAATATATGATTATAGAGAAATGCTAGGGAATGTCTTAGCTGATTCCATTACTCCTTGTATTGACAGAGCTGAGTGGTTTCATCTTGCTTCAAGTGGCTAGAATGTCATACTTCCTTAAGAGCAGGTTTCATCAGCCCCTGCCTAACACCACCACATTTTAATCAGTCTTCTAGGTTAGGATATGTGATGGATTTTGTGATCACACTGGCTTGTTTCTGAACAAATAAGCAAATGCAGAATGGAAGCCTTGAAATATGATCTGGGAATGAAAAATGTTATTAAGCGATTGAGTACTGGTGGCAACGTTGGTGAAGAGCAGCACATGCTGCTGGCTTTATTACAACCAGTAGAAGGCTGGTTGTCCTTCCCACTCACTGAGTATGCTCTGGCAGATTTATAGTATCCAAAGCCTTTTTTGGGGCGATACTTGTCCACTGCTAGTACGTAGGATGGGTTTTTCTTCCGAAGTATATGTAGAAAGTTCTGCGGTATTAAAAAAAGCAAGCAGCAGTTACAACTTGTATGCAGATTGTTGCAGTCATGTTTCCATCATAATAATGAAAGCTGGTAAATAGCTGCAGTCTCTTCTGTATGGGGATGCATGAATACATTAACAGTTTAATATAACAGTGCATAAATCATTGTACATCACATCATGTACTGAAGGTATTCTGTGCCAACTGATGTCTTTGGCATAGTTTGGTGTGCAATTTTCACTTCACAAATATGCATGAACAACAGCATGGCCAGAAAAAAAATGCCACAGATGCATCACATTAGCATAAGATTTTATATCCTGATTACTTTTGGTGACCTGTCTAATTTTTGCTGTGAACCACTGTTACACCTCTGCTTATTCATAGGGGATGTCTATATACTGAATGTGGGAATCGTCAATCTTATACCAAGATTCTATTTTGTACAGAGTGAGAACACTGACTTTTACCACTGCTCATGGATGCTCCATTTGGAGCAAATAATAACTTTTGCCACGTTAACGTCATGGCAGAGGAAATTACCAGGTCTCTTTTCAGTCTAGGATAAGAAAAGCCTAGCATAAGTCGGTAGCTTCCCAACAAAACATTTATTGTTTGAATATTTCCTTATAGACTTATTAATTGCCTGTGTGTCCAGTGGATGAATATTTTGGGAGACTGATCTGAAGTTGTGCTGTTAAATCCTTATGTGAGGCTTCCAGGTTTAAAATATCAAAATATGTTGAGAGGTTCTCATAAGTGACTCCTTTGACATTTACCATCAGAGTTTAACGTGCCTCTAGGTGCACAAGTATCCAGTAAGAGTAATATTTTCCCTAAGAGCAGGAGGTGGAAAACACTATTGCCAGTGGCACTCTTGTAATTTTAAGGAGGTCATTTCCTCAATTCATTTAAGAGTACAAATGAAGGCTAGTTCTCATAAGGCAACAGATGTCTGCACTTACTGTAGGGTATTTTACCTATGCCAGTCAGGAACCTTTAAAAGTCTTAGATAGTCTTAGACTGCACCCTTGTCAGGAATGATATGTGCCACTGACATCAATTTCTCTTTCCACTCTCCAACTCTTCCTTGCATTTCACAATTTGTGAGGCTCTATACTGAACAAACACGGCTTTAAAAGCAATCTTTTTCACCCATCATCAGGGTCTCACCAGCTTTGCAGTCCAGGTCACACCACGGTCCCATAAAAAGACATACTAACACTCTGTGGCAGGGAGGTAGGAATGAGCAGGCAAAGGGGAAAGCTGTGACAGTAAACTATTTCTATTGAAACCTGAAGCAATTTATTTCAGTTTATGGGTTGCTAAAGCAGGGTGTTCTGGGGACCATTTTATTTGAAGCTTGCATTCAGATTAATCGCAGTGATTTTTTTTTTCCATCACTGAGGAAATCTTAAGCAGATCTTAAATAAACTTTCCTTAAACTTAGACCGACTTCTACTTCTTAAAGCATCTTCACAGACAGACAGCAAGTCAATACCATGGCCAAGAGTTCAAGTCTGTGCCCCTCTCTGAGGAAAAGTATCTCAGCAGAGAGAAGACCCCAGACTTGAACTTGCAATTTCTCAGAGCAGACTAAGGATCTACTTTAGCTCATGTAAGTGTTGTCTAGCCCTGGGGAAACTAATGCACATAGAAGGGTCTCAAGAAGAGATTTTATGCCTGCGTTTGGATTTTGGGTGGTGGTGATGATCTGTAGGCGAGCAGGCCACGCAGCGAAAGCACCCCTGGAATTTTGTCAGCCTTTCCTTAACCAGGGAGAAGCTGCTTGCCGACAGAGACAGTCTGGTTTTGGCATCTGCCATGTGAAAACTCTCTCTGTTTTTATTAATAGTACAGGTCCTCTCTGTTTAGTATCACTGTCTATCATTTATCATAAGTGCATGTAAAGATGTGATTCACATTAATTTTCTTAGTTTGCACATGACCAATACCATAACCTGTTACTCTTTGTTCCTGCACATAAGGGTTATTTCGAACACTTCCTCTCATATTTGTTCAAATGTGCCCCGTGCCAAGACTGGTTTTGCCTACATCCTTCGGTACCAAGTTAAAAGAAAAATTAAAATCAGTCATAATCCATTGGAATAGGATGAAGAAATGAAATAATAAGCTGCAACAATTTGGCCTGAATCCTGCTTCTTGAAGCAAAATATAATTATTTCATGTTGTGGGGATTTTTTTTAAAGACTCTGGATTTTTTTTCCTGTAGATATGAATATCACAAAATAATATGATTGAAAATCAGATTTATTTGCTTGTAAGAATAGGGGATATTTTTTCATGCATTATATGGAGAAAAAAAACACCCCCACATTGAAACAATACCAAAGTGCAAATAAGAGGTCATTGTCAATCCATGAAAATGTTTTCAACTGCAAAGAAAATTGACTTCCAGAAATCTGTTTCTGCTAACTGAAGGATATACTATCTAAAGACTGAAGGATGTTCTGTTTCAGCAATGGTTAACTTTTGTCTTTGGGCAAAAGAATTACTTGGAGTGTTTGTTGTCAAAATTACTTCTCATATTTTTTAGACTTTTACACAGTTTTCATCATAAATGTTGAGATCAATATGATCACACTTTGATATGTTCTCAATTCTATTAAACTTATGGCAAAAACAAGAAGTAGCTCTTATCATAAACAAAATACGGGAAATGGAAACCCAGTTCCAGCCCTATACTATTGAGGTCTTTGATTGTTTTTATTGAGTGCTGACATCTATAACAGAAGTGGTTTTTTTTCCCCCCCCTCAACTTCAAATATTTACTCTGCCATCACAGTTGTGAAAACTGTCAATCAGCTGGGAATGCCGAGATAGAAATCTGACGTAGCATCAAGTTAATATTGACTTTGCTCTGCAGTGACTGACTAACCTGACAGTACTTCAGCATCGCCAGCAGACCGCTCAGGCCAGACACAGCCATGGAGAAGTGTCTTTACAGACAGGAAAACACGAAGCAAGGAGTATACTCTGTAGTGCAGTGAAGAGTTTTAGGGAAATACCATGAGACAGCAAAGGGAATGTGAGCAAAGTAGTGCAGTATTCCAAACGTTTTGAAAAATCAGTCTGAAAGGAACGATATAGAGAGGACAGAGCTAAACTCGGGACATTTTAACCTTTAAAATGTCAATTTGCTTATTTTCTTTAAGGACAAAGTGTTTGAATATAACTTTTTTCTCTCAGACTATGTAAATACTCAATGTAAGTTGGAGTGTCATGAAACTTCCCTTCATTGAGGAGTCCAGCATCATGCAGCTTCACCTTAATTTTGTCTTTTGCCTTATGCCTGGAAGTGCCACGGTTCTTGGCTCCATCCACAAGGTGCACCTCTTCAGTCACGGAAGGATCTGTGAAGTTAATGAGACTTTGATATGTTTTGGGAAACAGTTTTTGTCTGCAGAGTGCCTGCTGGGTTGGCTCCATGTTATGGAAGTTTGTCCTTACACACGTTATCAGATTTCCACAGTGAGAGTGGTTCATTTTCCGTTATCTCTTATTGACATTTTGTCTCTGAGGTGAAAAGATACATGCTACACCCCTGAATGAGAAGCAGATCTTCCATATAATTTAAAAAACCCCACATTCCTGGAGTATTTTTGTTGTCCCAGCTCACGGAAAGGATGTGGAAACTACGTGATCTCTGAGGTCCCTTCCAACCTAAAGCGTTCTATGATTCAATGATTCTTTTGCCCTAAGTCAGAAATGAAAACCAAAATACTGCCATTTTTTTAGTGAATGAAATACATGATAAAATTCAGAAGCCAGTAAAAATAAATTGCTTCTCTTGTGGATGTACTAAAACAGTTGACAAGAGTCACATGGGAACTTTTCACAAATTCACTATCAGCTTTTAAAGGTTTTGCACCAATCTTAATGTTCTTCATCAGATTTGATAAGAGGTGCTTTACTGTAAGGTTTTCTGCATCCCATTTAATTTGGCATATCATAGAATCATAGAATCATAGAGGTTGGAAGGGACCTCGAAAGATCATCTAGTCCAAACCCCCACCAATCCTGCACACACATCTTCGGAGACACTAGTTAATCTCACTAATCCATTAGTTTAGCAGGGGCTGATGAACAAGCCCCTGCTTGTTATTTCTGATGATCTGTGATATTTCTGCATCTGTTGTATCAGACTACTTTCTTATTCTTGAAATCATACATCTTTTTCTTCATGCATGCTACCTAGTGACAGGAAACTTAAATTATTAATTAGTCAATCTATCTTTCATAGATTTCAAGGTCAAAAATGCATATTCCTTGATATAGATGCTGTTATAGAGAATTTGGGGGAGAACAAAACCCTATTGTAAGGGGAGCCACAAACAAGTTAGAACTGGCAGAAAAAGTCTCACCAACATCTCTGGAAGAATTAGGATTAGAACTCAGAGTGCTAATTTAAGACCTTAGTCATGAAAAGACTTTACCAAAAAACAGAATTTACTTTCTGACTTAAGCAAGAAAAAAATATGTCCTGAACTTGTTAGTCTTTAAGCATTAAAAACATGTTGTAGGTCAACTAATAGTGTGGGAACTAAATTGGTGTTGTTTCAAAATTGGAAAGTTTTGGAGCAGTTAAGGAACAGAATGAATGTTTACAGTGGTGCACCCATGGCCAACGTGCTTCCTGGACTTACAAGACCTATCCTGTGATTTCTTTGAAAGCTGAGAAAAACAAAAGTAAGGCCTGTGCTGGATCTTTTAAAATTCCAGACTTCCCTAAGGCAGTTCTGAGTAGCTGATTTTTGAATCATGTATGAGACAGGGATTCTTGGAGAAGAATCAAAAATTACAGACTTTGCTTTAAAAGCCACTGCACAGAGGATATCCACATTGCACCCATCTTACTAAAATCTGACGTCCTGATGATGTGGAGGCATACCATGCTGTAATGTAGAGTACCATACATAAATGTGCTGTATGTGCATGCATTGAAGAAGTGATTTGGAAGGTTATTAACAGTACCTTGGCAACTGAATTTTGAGACACTCTTGTTCATAAATCACACTCTTGTTTTGAAACTAACATATTTAACTCATCATTCTAAGTACACTGACTGGAAAAAACCCACAGTTAAGTTTTTTGTCTAGAGGGGTTTGATGATTTTTCTGTTTTTCTGGAGGTGTCTGGCAACATTTATGGTCAGACAGATACGTGATCCAGGTGATATATTTGGAAATATGAAATCAATTACACTGTCAAAGGGCAGGCAAACAATATCTGGGGAATAGCTGTTGCTCAGAGTCCAGTATGTACTAGACAATTTTGAAAGGTAATAACTGAGGCATCTGGTAAACCGGAGGAGTGAATGAATCCCATGGCCAACATCCAACCTAACTGCTGAGAACAGTGTAAAGATGAGGAAAATTATCTGTTCCTCAGTCTGTTGTTATCTGATCATGCACTTCTTATTTGTCCTTAACTACA
Source organism: Phoeniculus purpureus (assembly GCA_028565055.1). Lineage (NCBI taxonomy): Eukaryota > Metazoa > Chordata > Aves > Bucerotiformes > Phoeniculidae > Phoeniculus > Phoeniculus purpureus. The sequence goes on from JAOXOE010000001.1 coordinate 115,227,078, forward strand.
GCTTGATATGTAAACATTTTTCTTTTACCTTTTCTTCCTAAGACAGATTTCTAGCTTTCTATATGATGCTGCAGCCATTAGGAGAAGATGGGATTGCCAGAGGAAACGTGCAATATTATAATGACTATGATCAAGATCTAGGAAACTTCCTTACCCCAGGGCTGTATTTTTTTGTGGACAAGATAGTTACAGCAGGTGAACCAGTCATCCAGCACTGCTCACTTGGTGTAAATAAGGTCTTAGGCAAGTCTATATAAGCTACAGCTGACCTTGCATGGCAGTTATTAAACATGCTCATCTTCGCCTGACTTGAAATTAACTGAAATCTATTCTCCGTGTCTGAATATTGCCACGTAAGATAGGCGATGAGGAATGGTAATAAAGGCAATTAGTCATGGCTTAGGCTAAACTGTATTTTTAATGAAGATAAGCACAGTGAGTTCATGAAAGGACAGAGTTGATTTCACCATTTGGTAGTCTGCTCAGACTCGGAATTACATATTCTTTAAATTGAATGACTGACAGCGTTGCTCCAACCTGTAGTCTCTTTATCTTGGTATGTTCCCAGAGCTTCTTTTCCCAGGCATTGTTCTAATCTTTCTTCTGGCTAAACCAAAGTACATCAGTTGTCCCTTCACTTCTGTAAAGCGGGGCTTACAGATGCTGAGTTATCCTTATAGATTCCAATCCTGTAGTTCTATGAATAAACCTCAGAGAAGCTTTTAAGTTTTTTGAGAATGACATATGAGTTCATTAAACATAAAACCAAACACAAATCCATGGTTCTTTAAGACTGACACTGTGACAGGGGGATTGGTCTAGATGATCTTTCGAGGTCCCTTCCAATCCCTAATGATTCTATGATTGTATGATTGATTGTATGATATTGTATAAACCTTCCCAGTTTTCTCTGATCCTTTTTAAGACCAAGTATCCAGTTTTTTCCCTTTCAAGGGAAATGCTTAATTATCTTCCTACTACCTCTTTTTGCATTTACTCTTTGTTTCAGGTTTAACTTTCTTTTTCCACTCTTATTCCTCCCTAGGCTAAATGAGCTTACCAAGCCATTTCAGGTAATTAATTGTACGAATAAGAGAGGATGCACTGATTTGGAGATTTCTAAAACTTCTGGTCTCTGTGATCATGGGTATCAACCAATGCAGACTGAGCCCTGGCTAAAACGAAGGCCTTTGAAGCTGCACACTGCTTTTAAAATTCTTTCACTTCAGCATCCAGACAGTCCAGATGTCTTCTAAAGTACAGGCTTTAAAATCCAGATCCTAATTTTAAATATATGATTCTAACTGAATCTATTATTTGGAAATCCCGTTTGTCTAAAAGTCTTGACTATCACAGTGGTTCAATTTGCTAATTTGGCATTTAGTGAAAGCCAGGAGACTTTTTCATTTGCAAGCAAAGCCTTGAAGGTGAAAGATAAGCTAAAATCCTTTGTCTGCTTTACCTTCATCGATTTCAGCAACTTTCACACCCAATTTTGTTCTCAATTACACTGGAATAGGGTTCTTGGTGAAATTACCTTTCACCAACGTCACGTCCCATCCTCCTACTCTGGAACAGCTTGCCTCAGAGAAGGTCTTTGAAAAAAAGATGAGCAGCTGACATGCTCTTCCAGGTGTTCCCTGATTTGCAATGAGCATTGTAGATGACTGTGATCTCCGAAATGTGCTGAGCAGGAGGCAGGGATGCATCCTGACGGTGAGTGCAAGTCAGCTGCGCTTGCCACTAGGGGTGGGAAAAGAGAAAAACCAGAAGAGTGAAAAGGTGTATTATACCTTTTGTTGACGGTGGATAGCAGTGAGATTCATCTCCTTTCCCATCTCCATGGCACCTCTGTAGGTTATGTAATTTTACTGTAGGTTTTCAAAGACTTACAGGGGAGGAAAACCAGTAAAAACCTGAAAGTGCTTCTCATCTGGTCCTACGAGTAGAACAGAACTTAAGGTTGCAATTGATAGGTAAGTAGTTCTTTCTTTGTCTTTCATCACACACAATAATACAGGATTCAAAGCCTTTTCAAATTAATAGAAGCTTTCAAAATTAATTGAGTGTGTGCCCAAAATGAGATTATGAAAGACTATGTGTTATCTTTTCAAAATAAGGTTTTCCTATGTCTTCAGTCATGGTTGTATACACAGAGAGAGACTTGGGGTTTTTTCCTTCCAACATCACCGTTGGATGTGAAGTTACCTTGCTTGTTGTCATGCATACACAAAAAAGACAGGCAGTCTTTCTGACTTATTTATTTCCCTAAAGGGAAAGTATGAGGCTGTCTCTTACTTAAGGAGTCTAAACAAAATGTAGACATTGGAACAGATTCTTTCTTTCTCTGACTTGCATCTCTCCCTCTGAAGCCCACTATACGGGATACTTAGAAGCTCTTCTCTTTGGCACCTCCAAGCCTCAAGAAAAGGAAGGTGTTTGTCGATGTTCTGTGTCTTACTGGATATGGGACTGTATGTTCTGTTGACTCAGACAGAATTTCTATGGGAGGATTTCTTCCCCTCCACCACCAAATCCAAAGGTATTTATGCCAATGTATGAATGTCAGCACGTTCCACAGCTCAAAATAAAGTATCTAGTACAGCACACACTCAGGGATCTCAACCATACAGATTTTGCACAGAAGCTGGACTTATGCAACAGGGACAGTCCAGGAACGTAGTTCTTTCTGGTCAGCTACCTAAAATTCTACCAGGGAGTATAAGCTTTTTAGTTAATACAACAACTTGCTACAGAGTTCTATAGAAAAAAGTTAAATTTAGGTGACCTGTAGGCTTACCCAATTCTCTTTTCCTTGGCTATTCCCTGTTTGATGGTTCTTCACTTGTGTGACCTTCCCCTCCTCCCTTCCTGTCTCAGGACTCTCACCTGTTAACTAGGATTGCCTCAGTCATCCAGGCCAATATAGTCCTTTTCTTTCCTTGCTTCTGAGCTGATTTAATTACAGCTCTATGCATTATTCATGCAAATGCAACCAGTGGTTTCTGCAGACAGATTCTGCTGTTCAAGCTGTTCACAGGCTGCTCAGGCATGATTAGACACTGCCTTTAGGCACCACTCTGGGAGGAGTGACATGTAAACGGTACTAACCCAGGAGGCAAGGAACTGAGAAGACTCTCAGTCATGCATGGTTGCTTATGTCAGTGCCATGCTGAAGCTCCTCCGACACTTGCAATGGGTTGTGTGTCACAATAAGCCATGCTATGAAATGGGCAGGCTATTGCACCCTCAGCTCTGTGCTGTGGATCTGTCTTTGCTGTTTAGCTAGCTTATGCCTCTGTGAGCTGGAAACATAGTACTGTCTCTTCCAGCCTCATTCAACTGCTTTGGTCAGGAGTGGGAGTTAAATCATCAGAACTAGAAAATTTGGCCTGAGAATGTTTTCTGTGGGGAACAGGACACTACAGAGCAGAGATTTTGGAATGATTTATGTGGAAGTGAAAGACGCAGTTCTGTGCTCTCCTGGTCTACTCATGTGGTCCAAAATAAATTGTAGAGATCATGCTGTTCGTTTGTATTTGAGACACTGGTTCAGACACATCCAAGTTGCATTGAATGGTGCCGTTGCAGTATTGTGCTTGCATCAGTCAGTTCACTGGAAAGTACAGCATGGAACATCACACTGGAGCTGTGAATCTCACCTAGTGGCTTAGTACAGGTAGCTTGATCATAGTTACACTGGATGCGTCTGCTGTCCCTTCTGCAGCTTGCTGTGGGTATGCCTCTAGCCATCTGCAAGGGGGCCTGCTTAATGATTTTATAGTGGGTTGGCATTTTGTAGGCTGAGAATTGGCACACGTGGGTATCTTTGAAGCATTTGCTCCCAACTCCCACATGTCAAGCGTGTGATGCAAGCGTTGGGAGGATCAATACTTTGGAAAGTAGGGGACAGTCATATGCTACTTGTTATGTAGGGCAGACAAGCACACAGACATGTCATTTGTGTACATTTTCTGTTCTCAACCGTGCACGTGATTGTGCCCGTAACAGTTACCCTGAGTCAACACTGAGCAAACGTACCTTGGTTGACGTACCTCCCATAGGAAGGCAGAAAGGCAGAAGAAGTTGGAAGCATGGAAAACTCTGAAGGCTGATTTCTGTTTCTCTGTTAAGCACCAGTTTTTAAATTATTTTGTTTTTTCCTACCCTTGAACAGTTGGTAGAGTGGGTGTTATATCCAACACCTCCATGTGACAAATCCCAGCCTACAAAACACTGACATGTTACATTTCATTAACCATATGGGACCTAATTCTGCTGCTAGCTAATATACAGGTGCAAATCCCAGAAGACCCATTTGCTACATGCACATGGGCCCTACAGGACCTTATAGTACGTTTGCCTACAAAAAGCAGGGAGTTCAGTTGTCGTTTCCAGCATGCATGGCTTCATCAAGATGTGTAAAGCCTAAGCTTCAGCCTATAACTGAAAAAAGGGTTTGTTTCTTTTTTTCTTGTAAGATGGAAGATTTAAGGGGAGAAGGGGAGGTGTTAGTGTGTGCACCAACAAACTAAAAAGCTGGCCAGGGTCTTCCCAGAGAGTGGCATTTCAGCGTTGTGCTGTCCTATCTACAAAGAAAAGTGCCCAAAGGTAGCCAAGGTCCTGAAACAGTGGAGCATTGCCATCCTCCAGATAACGTGGAACAAAGCAGGATAGATCTGACAGTGTTGTCCCTGCCCTCTGTGTCTTGCTGGGATGACACAAATGCTGCATATTGCCACTTGCAGCAACTCCCTCACAGAGTGCTGTGTCAGACCGTCTGTGGAAGGGCAGGAGTGAACCCTGCGAATTGGATATGAAGTCCAAGAGGACTCATAGCAAGAGGAGAGGGGGCAGAATATCAAAGGTCTAGGTGAGCAAGAAAGATAAAACTGTAATATTAAGAGAAACACAGTGCATAAATAGAAACAGTACTTAAAATCAAATCTTTCATTGACACAGTTCCTAGATCTGAGTATTTAAGACACCCTAGATGCTGTTCAGATTTTGTTATATAAAGGCTCTGAAATGCTTCACAAACTAAACATTATTTTACTAGGGAACCAAAGCTGGCACGCTGTGCTGAAGGTCAACCATGGCATCTACCTTGTTTCCCAGACTTCTGGTCAACTTTTTACTAGGTTAACTTTCATGGTTGATGGTCATAACCATCAGAGATGGTCTTATGTATGAGAGGTACCGTGCTGGGTCCATCTCCTGTTATTTGTGTCAATTCAATGGGGGAAACAAGGTCTGAAGTTGTTCTTCAGATCAGAAGTGAGAGTGCAGTAAGATGCTCTCAGGGGACGAAATATTTCTGCATACATAGCTAAATTTCATGCAAAAAACCAAACTACAGAATAAAGCAAGAACTCAAAACTGTGTTTGCATTTAAAAGAAGTTGGTTCATCCTAAATATGCCAAGAGAAATGACTGAGTTTTGCTTTATAAAATGAGTCTTCAAATCAGTCAAGTAAATAACTTCTCAGAAGATAATGGCTTCTGACTAGGTAACTACGTAATTTTAATATGATCATGGCAGAGGTGCTACTAATTTCATTGCATAAGAAAGAAATGATCAATTACTTCACAATTTTGTAGAGGACTTTGTAAAAACTTTAGAACTAGAACCACGACAATATTTGAGAGGATTTTTTATATGCTCTTCTCTGCTTAATGTGAACGCATGTATTTATTGCATTTTCCTTATTCTTTTAGCTATTCAATAAACACTTTACAGGGAATAGGGAGGACTTTAGGGTTTTTTTAATGAAAAATGAGGTGCTTCTGCAGTGTCATTTTCCATTGATGACAGTTGGTATAGTCACACCAGACCTGTGGATAGCCATGGATTCATATGCCCAACAGCTGGTCTTACTCTCCTCTACAAATACCGATGGCAACATTTTCAGTTAAACTATTTTGTTAAATTGCACAAATGTGTGAAAAGATGCTCTGACTTCAAAGATCAGCGTTTTGCTTGGCATGCTAAATTTACTGAATAAATAGTAAGACTGATTGCTTTGAGTTTAAATATAGTCTTGAAAGTATTTGGGGCAACATATCAATTAATTGCACATCTCAGGGAGTTGTTCAGACTGTGCATGTGGTCTTTTCATGAGTTTTAGTTTATAAAATGTGCTATTATTCTGAATTCAGTAGTGGTGCTTTTGATTCACTATAATCTTTTCAACTCGAAGTCTCCAAAAAGTTACCACATTACAATTTCTGATAGGAATGATTTCGTACTATGAAAGGAAATTTACTACCTACTGCCTGCTACAAACCAATCACACATTGCTTTAAGGTTTTGAGTTTACTGATTCCTTTCACACTGTGCATGGGTTAGGTGCCTAACAGACACCTAACAGCCAGTACCGAAACATCCAGTCCTGCAGCTGAGCAATCTTCTGAGTTATTCAAGAATTCAGTATCAAGCAGAGATACCTGACCTGCCCATGGATAAACTGGTTGTGGGTGAAACATCTCTGGATTGCTAAGTCTGGTTTTTCTTGTCCTGTGCTTCTGCATAGAGGCACTAGAGAATATATACGCTGCCAGTTTGTTCAACAGGAGCATGACAACTTCTTTCACAAACCAAGAACTATACTTTTGTTTCTCTACCACTCTGTGTGTCGCTGTGATTCTGTTGTCTGCTTATTGTCACTGAAAGTTAGGCATTTTGATAGTATCTTTTATCGAGCAAGCCTCACCTTAGCTGGTGAGTGCATTTGTCCTTATAACAAGTTTTTTAGATTAATTTCCATTCCAAACAGTAGCACATGCACTCTTGACTTACTTTACTATCAAAGCCCGAATCCTTCTCTTTCATCAACTGTTTCAACTTCTTTAGTCCAGAAAGCGCAGTGTAATTGGACAAAAAGACACGGCAGTTTTAATCCATCATGTACTCTGCAGGTTTCTGGTTCAGCAAGTGGCCTAAACCCTTTTGTAATTTCTACTCTGAACAGTAGAACTACTAATCAAGCAGCAAATCAAAAACTGTCCTTTGCCGATAGGCAACAGACTTTTAAATGCACGCTCGCCACATTCTTAATATCTGCTAGAGCAAGAACAATGTTGATGAAGGAATTCAGTTCTTGCTTTAATTGCAAGTTTTGTCAAGGACCCTTGACTGTTTACTTGTGTGTAGTAAACAGCTTATTCCCTATTCTCCCTTCCAGTATCTTTCTCTGAGGAAAACCCCTTCAGTCTTGACTGAAGCAGAAACAGCTGTATTATTGTAAATTCTGTAAAAGCAGCACCTTAGAATAAACAGTCTGCTGGAGATCCCCGATGGCTAGCAAAACGCTGGTTCTATATATTTGTGTTGTCGATATGAAAAACAGTACTTATCAAATGCTGATGGCTCGAATTTGTAGCTGAAAATTGTGAACACCACATGGAACTTGAGACACTGGTCCAGTTCTAGTGTCAAGAGCTTATATATCTTTTACTTCTAAGAGTAATTAACCAGGGGCTGCTGGGGACAGGGAACAGAATTTCCCTGGATGTGCTTGCATCACAAAATAAAAAAGACCAAGGAATAACCCCAAGCACTTGCACTTTCTATCTGGTAAGTCATACCATGTTTCTCTCGGGAACACTGCAATGAGCCAAGACAAATCTGCTATAATAAGGATTGGACCTAAGCAGAGGATGCAGACTGATCTATGTTACTTGTTCTTGTCCTATCTCTTCTCCAACCTTCCACCAGAGCACAAGCTCTTGTGTGACTGTAAAGAGGTATTGCAGAATCACAGAATTATCCATCAGAAGAGACCTCCAGAGATGATAACTTTGTGCTCTGCAGAGCTAACTTTGTGCTCTTCAGGGATATGCTTGCAGAAATCCCATGGGCTAAGGCTCTGGAGGGGAAAGGA
>JAOXOE010000001.1:115254099-115272737 GCA_028565055.1 Phoeniculus purpureus
TTCCTGCTTGCGCTGGGGTCCCGGCCGCTTCTTGCTTCAGGCTGCGGCGGTCCCCGCGGTACTGAGGTCTCTGTAGTGCCGCGGCTAGCTCTCGCCCCGGCTAGCTGCCGGTTACAGGAGCGGACCCGGCGAGGCCCCTTCGCTACCCGCCCCACCCCCCAGCAAGGGGCGGGGGGGGGCGGGGAAGAAACACGAGGCTGAAAGCCCCGTGCCCGGGCTGCCTGCCCAGCGGGAAAAGAGAACCAGGACCTCGCTCCCTGGTCTTTTATAGCGGCCCCGACCACACCCTTTAAGGTCACTTCACCTGGGACAGGGGATCGGGGGAAGGGAGCCCTCTTAAAGCAACAGGATGTTTTCTTCATGAAAGCACAAACCTGTAAGTCTGAAAATTCTGGCAATTTTCAAACCACAATAGCTGCTTTGGCTAGTCCTGTTCCCACTCATTTTCTCCTCACCATTACCTAGGGTTTTCACACCTGCTACCTACGGCTACGCCACGGTTGGTTTGACATCAGCAAGGAGATAAAAGGAAATATCTGAGGAAGAAGGGATAAGTTATTTGAGCCCCAAAACTTTAAAGCAGGTCAGCTGTCAGGAACGAGTCTTTTATCCAGACACAACGTCTTCACTGACCTTTGTGTGTGCGTAGTTGTTTCACTCTCTCAGCTGCTCTTGCACAGTTACTCAGTTATTTGTTTAACCCACCCTTAAGCAAGTTATCACAGAGGCACTACAACAGGTGCTGATTCAACGTGGCCTTGACTAGCAGCAGGTTCGTCTTGGAGCCGAATGGCACTGGCTTCATCCAACATGGGGACAGATTCCAGGTTCTTCACACAGGAACACTCTTGCTACTGTTGCAGTTTGAAAATTACCAGAATTTCCAGATGTACAGATTTGTGCTTTCATGAAGAAAAAAGTTCTGTTGCTTTGGGAGGACCCCCCTCCCCCCCAGTGACCTGTCCTGGGGGGAGGTGACACTAGCCCAAGTACCTGTCCTTAAAGGGTGTCACTAGGTGAGCAGATAAAGGGGACAGTGATCTTGGTCCTGCCTCTTTTTGCTGAGGGCTATCAGCCCAGCACGGGGGCTAGAGCCTCGTGCTAACCCCCACCCTCCCCTTCCCGGGGTCGGGGGGAAGACAGCTTCCAGTGGTTCCCTCCCCTGTTTTCCCCATAGGAAACAGGACAGAAGGGGTTCACCAGGTCCGCTTCACTCCTGTAAATGGCAGAGTGGAGAAGGATGGCCCCATGCGGCACCTACCCCAACTCAGCAGAGACAACCCCAACCTGTGGCTGACCCCGACACGGCAGTCGCCATGCAGACTGGAGAGTTGGACTAAGATGATTCTAATGAGTTTTAACAAAAACAAATGTAGAGTCCCTCACTTGGGAAGGAATAATGGGATGCATCAGTACAGGCTGGGTACTGACCAGCTAGAGAGCACCCCTAGGGAGATGGATCTTGGAGTTGTTGTGGATAACAAACTAAATATGGATCAGCAATGGGCCCTTGTGGTCAAGGCCAATAAGTGTTGGAATGGATCAACAGGAATGTGTCTAGCAGGTCAACAGAAGTTCTTCTACCCCTTTATTCTGTCTTACTGAGGCTGCAGCTGGAATACTGTGTCCAGTTCTGGTCTCCCCAGTTCAAGAGGGATAGAGGATTAATTGAGAGAGCTCAGCGCAGAACTACGAAGGATGATTGGAGGTCTGGAACATCTGCCTTATGAAGAGAGACTGAGAAAATTGGGACTTTTTAGTTTGGACGAAAGAAGGCTAAGAGGAGATTTAATTACTGTCTATAACTTTGTGAGGGCTGAGTGCCAAGAAGGAAGGAATCCTCTCTTTTCAATAGCCTCAGGCTGGACAAAGGGTAATGGAAGCAAGCTTGAACACAGGAAGTCTCACCTCAATCTGAGGAAAAACTTCTTTAGAGTCAGGTTTATTAAATATTGGAATGGGTTGCCCAGGGGGGTTGTGGGGTTCCCATCTCTGGAGATGTTTCAGACCCAGCTGGATGCAGTTTTGTTTAGCAGATTTAGGTTTTTTAGGTGGTTATGCTTTTCAGTAACTTGTGTCCTGCTTGAGCAGGAGGGTTGCACCTGATGGCCTTTGAAGGACCCTTCCAACCCTAATAAACTGTGTAAATTTTCTGCCTTCAGCTGTCTGTCAGCATAGGGCTCTGTGTTCTTTAGCTTGGAAGCGGAAAGCCTAAAGTATGGGAAGAGTTTGTATTGATGTTTTCATATCAATTACCGGATGTGTTTTGAAAGTAGTGTCAACAACCGTCCAAAACATTCCAAGCTCTCCTCCCTTTGTATCTTGGCCTGGTCTGCTCTTGTCCTAAGTGCAAGTGCTCAGCAGGATCAGGATACCTGCAGAGCATCCAAGGGTTCTGCTGGTAGAATTTTACCTCCTGCCTTTGGGCAATAAAGTCGAGAGAAACACTGCTTGCCCCAATGAAATAAATCCATCTCACGCTCATCAAAACAGAGTTAGGGTCAAAGCTTTGTTTCTTTTGGTTTTAGGCTCAAAAGATTTAACAGGTGAAACCATCAGTATGTTCATAAACCTCGTCAACCCTTAAAAGGGGAGGTATTAATCTTGATTAAACTTTTCATTAGTGGCTCTCACCTTCAGTAATTTCATCACTCTTGTCATGAAAAAAATCTTGCCAGAATAATAATGTTCAGCTGAAGCTTCTAGGTGGATGAATTTAAACGACAGTATCAAGGTAGTCATTAAAATAGGCATAGAATAAAGGGCATTAGATTAGGTTTTCAAAGATGTGCGATGATCCATAACCTAACTGTTGAATGTTCAATCTAAAGTGTTGATTTGGATTTGATTTTAGAAAAGTCTAGATCTAGACTGGCTGAATTGATAGGTTGAGGATGATTTTATGAGATTTAACAAGTCCAGGTGCCCAGTCCTGCACCTGCATCACAAAAACCCAAGGCAACACTACATGCTTGGGAGGGAGTTGACAGATAAAAACCTGGGTGTATTGACTGATCTTCTACTAAATATGAGCCAGCAGTGTGCCCAGGTGCCAAAAAGGCCAGTGGCATTCTGGCTTGTATCAAAGATAGTGCATTCAGAAGGAGTAGGGCGGTGATTGTCTCCCTGTACTTGACACTGGTGAAGCCACACATCCAGTACTGGGTTCAGTTTTGGGCACTTCACAGAATCACAGAATCACAGAATTACCAAGGTTGGAAGAGACCTCATAGATCATTCACTACAAGAAACACATTGACGTGCTGGAGCAGGTCCAATGAAGGAAGTTGTTGAAGTGTCTGCAGAAAAAGCTTTATGAGGAGTGGCTAAGGGAGCTGCGGTTGTTTAGCCTGGATAGAAGGAGTCTGAACCTTATTGCTGTCTACAGCTACCTGAAAGGAGGTTGTAGAGATGTGGGTATTGGTCTCTCCTTCCAAGTAACAGGTGATAGGACAAGAGGAAATGGCCTCAATTTGTGCCAGAGCAGGTTTAAGTTAGACCTTAGGAAAAACATCTTTATTGAAAGAGTCTTCAATCATCAGAAAAGGCTGCATCCAGGAAGGTGGTTAAATCACCATCCATAGATGTGTTTAAATGTCATGTGGATATGGAGCTTACAGACATGGCTACAGCAGTGGGCTTGGTACAGTCAGATTTACGGCTGGACTCCATGTTCTTCAAGACCTTTTCCAAACTAAATGAATCTGTGATTCTATGAAAATGCTGAGCAGCCATAATCTGAAAATCTGTAGGGCTGCTGTGCATGAGCTTCAGAGATAGAAATCCTTGTTCACCTGAAGTAGCCTCATATGACATACCCTGAAGTGCAGCATCTTCTCTGGATGACTTCAGTGTTGCTGTTTCATAAGTAGTTTCAACAAGAATTCTTAAGCCAGTAATCTTCCAAGCAGAATGCAAATGCAAAGCATTTCCATGGAAATGAACATATGTACTTTCTGGATTCCCTCATCTGTAGTGTGGTTCCCACACTAGATATCAAGCTTTTCTTAGCAGGAGCAGACACATTGAGTTGTCTGTGCTTGCATGTGATCTTTAGATGCCTCTCCTTACTCATGTGATGAGTTGTGCTTATCTACAAGATATGTTGCACAATTCATTGAGATGTTTATGAACAATCCTCTCCTTTAGCCAGCAAAAGAAAAATCATACAGTCTTTACTGACATCTATTTCATCTAACATACCTGTAAGTCACTACAGAAACCTCAGAAGCATCAGCTAATTTTTGAAGAGTCTCACTTTCCATTACCATTAGACCATTTCCATTCCCTCTGGAACAGCCAGCCCTGTGCAATTATCTTGGCATTTTTATTTTCTTTCAGAAATTATTTTCTTTTTCTATACCAAACGTTGAGGATCATATTCTGCTTGATAGTAAAGCAATTGGGTGAATTTTTCCACTTAAAGACTTGTTCCCAGGTTGTTCTTGGCAAGATAATGTAAGATACTCTGTATTTTCATGGGGATCTTAATGTTTTTCTTCTTTTGCTTGAGAATAATGGGTTTAATACATTACTAGTATTAACCATGTGTTTGTTTGTGCCCTTTTAAAAGGAATCTTAGTCTTGCCATTCAAGAAAGGATTCCCAGCTGAATGGAAAACCTCCCAGTTGCACCCAGTTGAGAAGAAAATCCATGGAGAGTGTACAATCTGCATTGCAAATAGCTCTTTTTGGGCACCCTAAGCCATTTCATATTGGAGAGTTACCTTCTGTGATTCCCCAGCTGAGGCTGCTAACCCCTTCATATATTTTTAAGAAAAACTGAAGTCCTGAAATGGCCAGTGTCTTTTGCTATTAGCTAGGTAGTGGCATTGGCACAGTGTTTCTACCTTAACTGTAAAGATTTGGGTCAAAAAAGGTATATCTGAAGAGGACAATCCACTGCCTTTAATTTAAGAGTACTGGGACCACTGAATTACACGTTGTAATATACTTATAAGGCGCTTTCTCCATCCCTGGTTATATTTAAGGCAGTCAGTACAAAACCAGCGGTGCTTCAGGCTAAGAGATTGCATCTGATCAGCTACAATCTGAGAATTCTTTCATGTTCCTTGTTCTACAGAAACAGTTGCTTTATCAATATTGGGCATGAGGCTTCTATGATAGAGAGAAATCAACACTTCCATCATCAGATACTGATCCACTTACAATTGATAGACATTTTTCTTTCCTTCTCTTTAAAGCAGCCGTGTTGTGAGTTACCTCCTTTTAGTGCCTTGAAAATATAGACTAGTTTTCTGTACTTAGCTGCTAACACGGAAGTGCTTAGGGCTGCAAAGGGAAAAAATGCTGATGCATTTATCTAGTCCCTTGGTGGAGAGACAAACTTCCTAGCAGAAAGGACAGGTCTGTGGTGGAGATGATCTGGAATTGTTGACTATCTTGACAAAGTTCTCCTATTATATTTTCTTCAAATGAGTCTCTGCATCCTAACTCTGGCCCTGAGAGCCTAACAAAACAGGACTATGCCATGTGAAGGGCAGTTTTACACCACATTGCCTCCCTTTCTTAACATAATAAGACTAAAAGTAACAAAAAGATAGGCAAATAATCAGATCAGGGCTCTGTGATACCCAGTCTCCATATCTTTTCTGTGCACAAAAAAAGTTCAGTGACAAAGAAATCTGTTGGACTCCTACAGCAGCTGTGTTGGCTACTGTCTCCCTCAGCAAGCAAAGAGATGACCACTTTTTTAGTATTACAGTCCCAGCTAGACTGTCCTCATCTGGGAGATGGTGGCAGTGTTAAAGAGAGCAGATGGGGTGTGAATATGGTGTGGAAGACAAGGTGGGATAAAGTGAAAAAGAGTAGAGCTAATCAAAAACCTTTGGTCAATTTTTGCAGGGAATGGAAATGGGGTGAACCCCATGTGGGATCTAGGAGGAATGAACCTTAAATCTTCCAGGATGACAGCTTTTAGCTAGAAGGGTCACAGGCAGTCAGGCTGTGAGAAATAGAAATTTAAAATACGGAAATTAACTAAATGAAATGGAGATTAGTCTCCTGATAATCCTAGTACCCTTTGTATTTCTTCAGCGACAAGCAAACGTGAGAGGTGGCTTTTACTTAAAGGCCTTGGGAGAGATTAAATAAATAACTCTATCTAGAGAAAACCTATTTCTGTCTGGAAGACTTCTTCCTTCACTTAAAGAAATCAAAGTGCCCAAGGTAAGTATCCTAAATAAGAGGCTAAGGAATCAAAAAGCATAGGGACGTAATTTGAATTTTGAGAGATGTTCTATCAAATATTTAAAGCTCAAAAAGTCTTAATCTTCCTAAGTAGAAATTTTACTTCCTAAGAAATAGGAAAAAATAGAATTATTTGACTTCCTAAGTAGAAATTGTTTTGTAGTGGATGTGTTATTGAAATAAACACTGAAGGTTTTAGAATTACTAGCTTATTATGATCAACAGTCTATGCAAAAACTAATTTTGCAGTAAGAAATAAAAAGTTATGTTGTAGAATAAGATGGATTTAGACAAATTTAGGCTAAAGTAAACCTCAATGTTTGTGTTTAAACATTGGAAGTATGGATCTAGAGACATGATAAGTTCACCATCACTTAAACCATGTGATTCAGTCAGAAGTGACATCCTATCCGGTCAGAAGGATTTCCAAAAAGTCATAAAGGTAAAGATATTCTTCCCACATGTTAGAGAAATTTTAGAAAGTGTTAGAGACTCTATTTTACTTTAAATAAAACAGACATAGTGTAAAAATAACTTGCCTAACTCCACACTAGAAGACATGCTGCGGTGGAATCACATCACAGCTGTATGGCCACTTTGTGCCTGCCGGACTATGATATCTACTGGAGTCAGGTTGTACCACTGCAAAGCACCAAGTCTCAATTTTATTTATGATTTTTGCTACATATATGGGTACGGATCTCTCTAACTAATGAGTTTAATACTTGTATGTGTGTGTGTGTCAGCACTAATAGGTCTAAAGAGCTGGTGTGTGGTAAAAACGTAACAGACTCCCACCTGGTATGTTGATGCTTTGGGAGTTTAAATTTTCATTCAGGGGGTATATACTTCGCTTTTCAAGAGAGTTTTAGTGCAGTCAGGTGCTTTTACAGAAAAATTAAAGCCATCTATAAAAGACATGGATAGATCACTTCCATTTAATTGCATGTAAATAGCCCTGAATATTTTCATTGCTCTGCTCCATACGTACCAGATTACACAAAGTGGAATGAAATGAGTCTTAGTGGAAAATTAATTTGAAAAAAAACCCAAAACACCTTGGTTTAAAGAGTAGGAGGAAAAATAAGACTGATTTGAGGATGATTAAAAAAAAAAAGAAGCCACCAATATATATTTCTGAATTCATATTATTCTATGAATAATATATGCAATGGGATTACAGCTAATGAAAGGATGAGTCAAGAAATAAATGGGTTTAAGTTGCCAGTGGGAAATATCAAGCAGAGTACAAGAGCACTGCTGTAAATAGTCTGGATAGCTTCAAACTGTTCCAGGTAGTATAGTGTGGCCTGTAAAAAACATGCTGCTCACAGAAAAGAAATCCTAAAAGCTAAAAAAAGGAGAATAAACCAATAAGAGTAGCAATTTCCTTTATCATTTTGAAAAGCGTCTCTCATAAGACCCATTTCCCAGCAGCTGTGAGCAGAGCTACCCTTGACTGATAGCAGTGTAAGAGGACAAACTAGACCTTAAATATCTGTTTTTAAAGATTCCTTGTCCTGAACCACTGCAGAGACACTGACATGTATTGTAAACCTAATTGGCCCTTCAGGAAGAATTTCTAGAAGTCTAATCCAGTGTGTTTTGCCTTCACCTAGCAGCTAAGGACACCTGAAGAGAGAGAAAGGGGTTAAGAAGAGGTTTTGGTACCTTGTATGAACCCTTCTGCCACACAACTAGGAATATGTGTGACATTGTGGACGTCCCCAGTGGAAGGACTTCAGTCTTGTTATGATGAATGTTCATGTTGGTTTGTACCGCTACAGGATGTTGTCCTGCTTCCCCCCTGCCTACCTTCTTGTCCTCACTTTCCTTTTAAGCATCTGCACAACCGGGATTAAGGTATTGATTTGGCTTTAAACCAAACTACTCATTTGTTTTCATTTGGTTTGATGATTCTTGAGGTGAGACAAAGTCACAGAGCTGATTCTTTGTGCTTTTTAATGATGACCAGAACCAGTAAAGGAGACGAACTGAGGTGAGCACCTCTTGGTAGCACTAATTGGAGAGCAAGACTGCTTCCTAACCTATGCACCCTGTTAAGCTGACTTAAGTGACGGTGAAACCGTGCCCTTTCTCATGCATCAGCTAAGCCTGCACACACCATTAATGGTAGAGCTGCTAGTTGGCAAATTTGTAAGCCACCTAATATCTTTATCATCTTCAAGCGTACAGCCATGTCACTTGTCACAAAATACTAAGATTTTCATTCCTCCCCTACAGTTTTGAGACTGAGTCTAGACTGGGCTTACTATGGCAGAAGGGAGACACAACACTGTTGCTTAGAGCTCATTTACACAATTTATTTCAGTATCATGAGACCTGAATTTCTGTAGAAGGAATCTAGCAAGCAACCTGTGTTTGCATTTGGAAGGAAAGGGAGAAGGAAACAAATTGAGGAAAGCTGAAATGCCAGTCCAATGACTGTGATTACAGAGTAGTCATCACTTTAAAGAGTTGACACTAGTCAACTGGTATGACAAAGTCACCTCATGTAATTCCCACCCCAAGCATTTGGGAGAAACGTCAGTGCTTCAGTCCTGAAAGAGCTGCAGATGCTGAGGTTGTAAAGTCAAGGCACTGCACTGTTTGCCAGTGTGTGCAGTTCTACTGCGGTGTTCTTCTTTTTTTCTTTTTGTTTTAAATTGACTAAAGACACTACAGGGGCTCTTGGGCAGGTTATAAACAGATAACACCACTCATAACGCAAGCATCTGATTAAAAATTAACATGTTGTCCTCAATTGTTTTAAGAAACCCATCCAGGACCTCTGTGACTGTCTCCCCACACTGTTAAATCACTGCTGGGGACTGCCCTCGGTTACAGTGCTTGCTCTGTGCCTCGTTCTAGCTGCTGCAGAACACCCAGGATTCCACCATCAGTTCCAAGCTACAACATGTGTGAGACCTCTGTGCACGTGTGCCTGTGCGAATCTGCCTGTTGGGTAAGGTCACGGGCAGATCAGTGGATCCACGGGCAGTTAATGTCTAAGGGTGTTTAAGGCCAGTTGGACTCCCCATTTACAGGGGAATCCAGACTCTGTGTGTGCATAGATAGATAGGTAGATAGATAACGTTTTCCCACAGCAGGTTTCTATGCTGGTCAGCCAAAGAGGGCTAGAGGATGAGGTTGTTGGTGCTGTCGGAATTTTGTCAGAATTTATATGAGTGTTGATCTCTGTAGTGGCTCAGGCACATGTATCTATATGTATACATATAGATAAAAAACTATTGTGTGCAATACCTGCTCAGCCTTTACTGGCTGCACCAAATAACATGGGGTTGTAGTGGCTGCACCACCTTTGGACTTCAAGTTTTGCTGACCCCTAATATTTTGAGCACAGATTTGCTCCAAATAGACAAAAAAAAGTATATTGGAGCCCAGTGGAGATGTTCTGTGATATAAGGTGCTTCTGATTTGTTGTTTTGGTTTTTTTTCTTGGAACATATAGATTGTGTCTCTGAAATACAAATATTCAAGAAAAATCTAACTTACTGTATTATTCCATTTTACTCTACCTTTTGAACCAAAAGGTTGCTT
Source organism: Phoeniculus purpureus (assembly GCA_028565055.1). Classification (NCBI taxonomy): domain Eukaryota; kingdom Metazoa; phylum Chordata; class Aves; order Bucerotiformes; family Phoeniculidae; genus Phoeniculus; species Phoeniculus purpureus. The sequence goes on from JAOXOE010000001.1 coordinate 115,263,871, forward strand.
GCCTTGTGGACCACAGTGGAATAGAGTACTTGCAATACTGAGGGACATTGTACAGATGAGATGAAGTCCCTTACTTAGTCACTCAGATTGGTACTGGCTTGCAAGCTGCCTCCTAAGAGGCCATTGACTGGGTGAGGCATAATAATGGGCACTACGCTGACACCTTTCCACCCGTTACAAAGCACCACCAGAGCTGGGGAGCCATGTGGTGCTTGAGGATCTTGGCACGGTTCTGCTGCACCCTCTGTACTTCCTTCCATCTCCTTTGTTCTCATTTATGGGACTGCACAAACTGAGTGCTTGGCAAGTTTCAGATAAAGAAAACAAGAGAGAAGGAGACAGTACAAGGATAGTCCCACACATCTAAACTCATCTAAGAGACAACCAATGCCACTTTCTTTGCTCATGTCCCACTTTGTTGAAAGGTTACTGCAGTTGCTGGGATTATGAGATATTTTTAGTATTTCCTCTACCAATGTGGTTTAGAGCACATTTCCCCCATATCTTTAAAATGCCCTCAACACATCTGTAAGATTAAGGGAAGAGAAAGCTCTTCAGCTTCTCCAGACAAAATTGTTCTTCCTTATGTCAAACAATTTGAATATCCATAGCCACTTGGAGAAGACACAGATGGGTCTTTTATTGCTGCGTATCTTCCAGTCATTGTTCCAGTAATCATGTAGTGCTCCAAGTGTTTCTTTTCTACAATAAAATAGGCAGCAGTCTTTATTGCTAGAAAAAGTTACTCAGGGACCTGAGTCCTGCAGAAGATTCAGAAGAAACAATCCTGAGCATAGGTTACTGTTGGTGGTACACAATCAAATGGTATTTCTCTCTCAGAGTTGTTGAAGTCTTGCATTTATATTTCCCATTTGTTGGACTGGTTTCCTTGAGTAGCACTCCAAAATGTCCAACTCTGCCCAGGAAACCCATGCAGCCACTTTGAGCTTCAATTCCATTGAGCCTGGTGTACCTCTCCTACACCACAAAGCCTAACATATATAGGGCTGGGCAGCCCTATAACTCACCTTACCCCGTTTATGAACCCAACAGAAAATTGGGTATGATGAACCAACAAGTGTCGAGCCTAGTTTACATTTGATACTAATGATTTACTAATGGTTTACAACATAAAGAGCTTTATTGGAGAATGAGTTAATGGATAAAGTGAACATGACACAACACTCATGAAGCTGAAGGAAGGAGCTGAGTATTGGAAATTCCTCTCTGGAATCTGCAGAGGAACATTAGTCAGTATTCTCTAGTCTAGCACTAGGCAGTGCCTTATCATAACCAAGTTACTGACAAAGCCAGGTAACTCCTGCAGAAGCCTATTCTGCACCTTTGCTGGAAAGAAAAATTAGTTTAGGTGAGGATTAACTGGGCTGAGATTTGCTCAGATATCTGGTCCAAAATCTGTCACTTCTCTTAGTCAAATGTTTTACACCAATGGAAACCAACAATAATCCTTGTTCCTTAAAATAGCTGTCATTATGTATCATAGTAGTATCATAGTATCATGTGTTTTGCTTCACTCCTTACTGATGAGCCAGGACACTGCTTGGCCAGTAATAGTTGGGTTTTTTTTCAGTTTTGGTCCCCAGTGTTGTCCAACACTGCAAAATCCAAGATAAAGATGAGACAGACTCTCAAGACTATTCTTTGGTCAAGCAGACGTTTACGATGGACAAGCCAAACCGTTGACTTGACGTGATGGTGTGTACAGTGTCCTTGGTGAACATGGCAACACAAAGATGACCAAATTAGCATTTGCTGGAGTCTGTACCTTTCTCAGGTTTGCCTCAGCTTGCAGCTACAAGAAAAACATCTCTTGAAGTAAGAGATAGTAGAAAAGCCGGCTGCTCCAAAGTTTAATAACTAGTTTCCCCTGAAGAGAAGATAACAAGCAGATTAAAATGGACTGCTGTGGAGGTAGCTGGATTGACTCTATATAACCCACTCCTGTGCTCTACAATTCAATTCTATTGAGACTGAGAGACTGTCATTATTGAGGTTCACAAGGGCATGTAATATATAAATCACATCTGTGGTAGCAAAGTGATAATTTCTTTTGATGAATAGAATGTAGCTACATGTGGGTGAGAAAAGTACCATGTTTTCCTGTGATTTTTTACAATTTGAACAATTACATCAGCTATTATTGCAGAGGTGCTGCAGGAAGGAAATTCAGTGCTCTGCTAGCTGTCTGCATCATAGCTTGTCTTGATCACCGTTTCCCAGAGAGAGCTTTCTCCTCCTCCACGGTTAAAAGAATAAATGAAGACTAACCATGTAGCTTTTGCCAAGATTCAGGGCAAAACAACCTTTCCTTTTAAAACGCACTAGTCACTTGCATAATATGTAGTGTACAAAGCGATCCATTCTTTAACTGCGCTGGCTTATCTTGCACTAAGAGTAACACCTACTGTGCACCTTAAATATGATTTTTCAGACTTAACTACCTTTATTATTGACTTGAGCAGAATGGGTCATTACAAACATTCTGCATAGTAACATGGCAACTGGGATGGCCAGCTACTGATTTGACTTATAATCCAGAAGACATCTCTAGCATTTCTCTTGCCATTCTCCTACAGGAGCCGGATCAGCAGCACTGTAGGCTTTATGCATGCTTGTTTTATAAAAAGAACATATAACTTGAAAGTCTGTTCCTTGTTCTTCTTTCTCTGTCTCTGATTCCATGCATCCTGTCTGTGGATTGCCAGAAGATTTATTTAAGAATATGGGGTACTTTAGACACAGGTGCAACCACAAGTGTATTATAGAGACTCAACCTCTGTCTGTTCAATGGGAAAAGCAGGAAGGTCTTCTGGAGGAAGAGTGCTGCAATCCTATACCACTTCACTTTTCCTTTTGCCCACTACTTTAGCCACTGTACAGGTTAGATGGACCTTCAAGGCTATTCTTGCATCCCTTGGAGGCTCTGCAATTGCAGTAGCAGTAGCTGCCCAGACTTACAAAAATGGATGTTGGAGACAAGGTCCAGTATCTTGGTGTATGATTTGCTTTTCAGTCCCAAGCACAGGGATATCAAAGGAGAGATGCTGGGGAGCTGTGTTTCTCAGCAACACCCCAACCTTCCCACTTACACTCTGCTTTCCATAGATACATTTATGTGATATTTTGCAGTAGATGTGAACTCACTCTACCCACATACTGAGCCCACTTTGAGTGAGTCAGCTCTATCAAACAAGCTGAGTAGCTCTGGTTAAAATGCTACTAAGAGCATTAACTGAGAGGTTAAGAGGGGATTAGTAGCAGATCTAGTTCAATGCCAAATAAGGGCTTGTGGTACCAGGGAGTGTATATCCTCCTGCACATTTGTAGGCATCCCCAACAGGAAAAAAATCCCAAACAAGTCCTTCCCCAATTTCATTTCTAAAATTTCTGTGTTCAATTTTCCCAACTCTTCATACTGATCTGCTCTGTATATCATACCTGTAGGAGTTTGTGTGACCCAATAAAGCTTATGACCAAAGTCATTCCTGGGCCACTCTCATATGAAATGCTCTACTGGAGAGCAGTTTTATTCCTCTGATGTCCTTGCTGGCAAAACAGATCTGGTTTCTGTTGCATGGTGGCTTCCAGCACTGCAGCTACTGATAACGAGGTGCTTTTAATAAGCATCAGAAGGATGAGAGCTGGGCTACCTTGCTGCCTGCTGCAGAGTCTGCTAGTAGGATGGAACTGTGCATGCTGATCAGGGCTCTCCTCTCAGTGGGAGCCATGCAATAGACACAAGATGGAGAAAAGAGACAACTGTCATTCAGGATGCATGGAAAAATGTCATTAATTCCCCTGAGAGCTTTGGAGGTGGGAGATAACTCTCTCAGGCTCACCTTTATGACATACACAAGCAATGGCTCATACAGCTTAAGCATTACCTGTTTGGTGTTTGTATTATGACCATTTCTGAACTTGAGTTTAAACAAATGGTCTGTTCTAGGTATTGTACAGAGATAAAAAGACGCATCTTGAGTGAGCTTGTCTGATGAAAAGACAAAAAGGTGTCTCAGCAGAGATACTCGGATCTGAGCTGTCAGCTGACTAGATAGGTAGTCAGTAATTCTTTGATTACAGTCTCACTGAGGCTGAGGGAGCTGGGTCTCTTTAGCCTGGAGAAGAGGAGACTGAGGGGTGACCTCATTAATGTTTGTAAATATTTGAAGGGTGGGTGTCAGAAGGATGGAGCCCGGCTCTTCTCAATGCCATCTAGTGATAGGACAAGGGGCAATGGGTGTAAGCTGGAACATAGGAGTTTTCATATAAATGTGAGAAGGAACTTCTTCATGGTGAGTGTCACGGAGCACTGGAACAGGCTGCCCAGGGGAGTTGTGGAGTCTCCTTCACTGGAAACATCTAAAACCCACCTGGATGTGTTCCTATGTGACTTGGTCTAGGTGATCCTGCTGTGGCAGGCGGATTAGACTAGATGATCCCTTCTAATCCCTAATGGTTCTATGATAAACATGGCTCAGAAGTTTGCCTGCATTGTAGCCAATGCTGAAGGCATCTTTCCTTAGAAGGTGAAACCACCAGCTCTACCAGTTGTGGCTTTGATGCAGCCTACTTGTTTACAGGTAGTTAGGTCATCAGCTTCAATGCTGATGCTTCCACTCATCCACATGTCAGGGGACAAGATAATTTCCTGGGAGAGGAAGGCCAAGGTAATCTCCTACACAGTGTTCCTCACTAGTCATAGGTCTGCAGATAAAATGATTTATGGAAACTGTGCTACTACCATTATCAAATGTAAGTGCTTTTCTAGAAGTCCTTGGCTTTCTGCTAACTTCTCTGTCTGATTCTGAAGTGCTGTTTTACCTTTTTTGTCTCTCTTGCGTGCATTCATCATATGCATACAGTCACAGTGAAACCATACAGCCCCCACTGATACCATCCCACTCCTCTTCTCTCTGGCACACTGGTTCTGGGTTTTTCCTGCAATAGCACTTTGTAATCCAGATACTTAACTCCACAATATAAAGGCTATGGCCATGCATTTTGAGTAAGAAATTACTGTTGCGTCAAACAACTTCCACAAGATTTCACGCAGCTGCCAGATATCAAAATATATACTAGCCACATGCAGAAGTATTTACTACCTGAAGTAGTTAAAGGTTTTAGGGGCCATCCTGATGCATCTAATCTCTGTTCTAGAATTGGTTCAGACCATCACTAGGTCAAGCCCCAAGGGCTTAACTCATAAAAGTTCTACTTGCTTACATCTGGGCATAGCATAGCTCAGTGATGTGGATGTTTTCCTTGAGTGAAAGGACTTCAACCATGTTTCAGCTTCATGCTGGAGATGGTTATATAGATTACTGCATCTCATGCTCTGTCTTTATACAGACATTTGTGAGCATACAACAAGGGCTGTAGATCAGTGAGATCCTGAGCTGACACAGTGCAGAAGTACTGTGGGTTTGCTATTATTTAGGGAGGGAGTTATATTGCTAATGGAAGTGTGTTGACCAAAGGCAGGTCTAACAGATTCCATGTGGTTCCGAGGCATGTTTTGTTCACCTCTTGACAGATATGGCTTGCTGGCAGTCTCATCATTTTTTGTGAATGCACCTCAGAAAGCACAGTCTTGCTGTGCCCATATCAAGAAGAAACTTAATCACATGGTTGGTGTTTATGCAGTGATTTCTCCACTGTTACATTGCTTTATTATTAGCTGAAATATCATTGTATTGCAACTTCCAGCTCAGCTGTGCTTAGGTCACTTGTTTTGGTATCTCATATGCCAAATGGGGAAAATGATTCCTTGGCCTCATGCTTTGTGTTGTCTCCCACTGGAGACAGCTCAGCCTAAGGAATGACTCTTATGCCTCGTATTAAAGAAGTCTGAAAAGCTAGTGTTGCCCTACAAGAATTTTTAATGATACTTTTTGAATGCTTTCACTTCAAATGTTCCAACTTCTTGAAGCAAATAGTTTTTAACTGCTAAAAAAGTTCTTGTTTCCTGTCAACATTTCAAAACAAGGGAACAACTTGGGGTTTTTTGGTGCCATTTTTTTGATTTAAAAAAACCTGCACTGACATTTAAGAGAAAATGAAAATGTTCTGTTTCAAAAACAGAGTAAAAATAAGAAGCTTTTATTCTGACAATTCCTGGGAGTGAAAATCAAATTTCCTCTTGTTAAGGTATTTTCCAGCAGAATCACTTTTGTCACAATGCTAATATATTGTTGGAGTGGAAAAAAGGGGACTGGCATAAAGGTATTGGTACCACAGTGACTGAAAATGTCCACAAAGCTGGCTTAGGGAATGAGGCATTGCTGGATGCAAATCAGGATGTGTAGATTTTGGGTTCTAGAACATTTTTGAACAGATTGCTCCATACATGCTGTTCAGTTTAACACTTTGCTGATTAGCAATGTGATAAGAACATTTATTGTCAGATCCTCAGATAAGCCAGACTCTGGCGTTTCCTAAAGCTCCCAGCTCCAGCCTGTCTCTGAAGCAGAAGGGGTTATTTTAAAATCCTACAGAGAAGTCTACAGCAGTTCGTGTTGTTGAACAGCACAGAGGTATTTGCACTGATTATGCAGAATTTGTGGCATTTTCATAGGTCTCTGCAGCTGATGGCTAGGAGGGTTTCTTCTGCACCCACTTGGAATTGTGCCTGTATATGAGCGGCTGTAAATGAAAGTAGCTCCATCCTCTCTGTGACCTTATGCTTTCCTTTTAGAAGAATGTATGCACACACACCCAAATGCACATGCACACACCCCTAGCCTGAAGATTTTGTGATGCAAGAACTGAGTCCTGTGTGATAGCAAGCAAAAGAGTAAGTGAAGAAGTAAGATCAGCTGTCTCTTGCCACTGTCATTTCATACGGTTGTAAGTAGCAATTGCTCATATGGTTGTAAAGAATTGCTGTCTTCTGTTGCTCATGTTGGTTTCATACTTGAAAGCCACGGTTAGAGACTGAGACTATACCAGGCATTGCATAGACCAGCATGATCAGACAGCTCCTTAATGACAGAGCCTATAATATATACACAGGATGAGGGAAAACAAATAGGTACAGATGAAAAAGGAACGTGTTTGGGTGATCACACAGTAGTGCTACAGAGGTCCACATTCTAAGGGATGGCTTAAGCTGACTAGTGTCAGAGCTTTTTAGGGCAAGTGTCATGTCAAAGGGCAGGACAACGCCTGTGGACATGTAGGGTAAACAATGCCTGGCCAGGAGGTGTACGGAGGGTCTCCTCTGCATAGCAAACAGATGTACAATAGAGATTGATACTTAGTCTGAAGATTAAAGGATGCTGAGGGGAGGCCTTGTTGCTGCGTACAACTACCTGAACAGGTTGTACAGAGATGGATGTTAGTCTCTTGTCACAAGTAATGAGAAAAAGACGAAATGGCCTCACGTTGCAGCAGGGGAAATTTAGGCTAGATGCTAGGAAAAACTTATTTATTGAAAGGGTCATTGGGAATTGGAACAGGGAAGTGGTTGAATCATCATCCCTGGATGAGTTTAAAAGTTGTGTAGGTATGGAGATTAGGGACATGGTTTAGCGGTGCGCTTGGTACAGTGAGGTTAATGGTTGGACTAGGTGATCTTGAGGGTCTTTCCCAGCCTTAATGATTCTATGATATAATGGACTTATTGGATGAGTGACTCATTTCCTTAACAACGAATAAGGAATGATTTGGGGATGGACAATGAAGGGCCTTGAAAATAGAGACAAGCAGTTAATGTAATGTGACAGAGTCCAAAGAGATTATAGAAAACTATGAACAGAGAGGAACACCTGAGCAAATAATGGGGTTAATGTCTTGATAGCTGCAGCAGTACTCTGAGCTACACAATGCCACACAAAAGCTGGAGGAAAAAGCGGTGGCATCACTAGAACAGACAGTCTGAGTCTAGCTGCACAAATAGCCTAACAAGACTAGACTTTAGAGACGGAAAAGGCTGAAATCCTACACCCTATTGTGTATCTCTAGAAAATGAGTTCTAAATGACTTGTTCTTAAACCAGGGCCTTGGAAAATCATCCGTACTGCTGAAATAAACCTTGTCTGTTGCTGCAGGACTTAGAAATGAGATGAGAACTGGGGACCTATTACAATAGGTAATGTATTTTTCTCCAATGGCATTCTGTTTTTCTTGTAGTTTGCAAAGGGAGTGGTTGGAGTGTGATGCAGGAGAGGAAAGGTGCAGACCAAATGAGAAGAGAAATGGTGGAAACATTCAAATAGGAGAAAAGTAGGGAGAACAGATGAAAATATGTGGCTATGAGGATAGAGGGTCTGAAAGAGTCAGCACAGAGGAGTTGCTTTTCAGAGCAAAGAAAATACCCTAGTGAGCTCAAGTGGGACTGTGGGCCCTCGGCTTCACTGCTTGTACAGCTGCTTTTTCCAGCTTGAGTGGGTTGACTCCTCCCTTGTTATTCCCTTGTGCTGACTGTAGAGCACAGCTGAATAGGAAAGAGATTTGCAATTAAGAGAAATGCATCAGAGCGCTAAAAAAGCTCTGGTTTTTGCTGAATGTGTATTTTGTGGCATCTTGTTTTCTTTTTCTAAGTCATTCAATTAACAATCAATAATTTTCAAGTATGGTTGCCTGCTTATACCAAGTACTGAGGTTTGATCTCTATGTTTTCTAGCTAGCAAATAAGAAGGCAAGGAGCCTGATTTATCATCGCTAAGAAAGCTGTTGCCTGGGTACCTTCATACTTCAGCACTTCTGAAAGGGAATGACTTTAAAAAAGAAAATAAAGGAAGCATTTGTAAGCAAACGCTTTGCTTTTCACCTGAGAGACCTAAACTATGACTCTGCTCTGACCATCCTTCCCTTATTTTGCGCATCAGGACTGGATAAGAAGGACT
>JAOXOE010000001.1:115303396-115321753 GCA_028565055.1 Phoeniculus purpureus
CGCTTAGGGATCTGGTCTAGCAGTTAGATACTAGGATAAAGGTTGGACTAGATGACCCTGGAGGTCCTTTCCAGCCATGATGATTCTGTGATCCAACAAAATCTTGCAGGGAGATCATGTTATCCTTGGAATCAGTCCTTTCATGCAGTCCTGTGGAGTGGGTTAACACAGTAGCAGTATTTCTTCGGCTTTTCCCCCATTTCTCTTTCTTACACTTGGAAGCGGTGACTTCTGGCTGTTCTGCACTGGACCACATGCAGGCACAGCAGGAGGTTCTTGGCTTCTCAGACTGCATTTGCTATCCAAAAAACAGCTCCTCATTCCCTTGGACCAAGATACAGTGAGCAGATAGAAATATTTTGCAGGCCAGATGGGGCTAATGGGCTACAGACTACAGCAATCTGACCAAAATACATATTTAATTGAAGGTTGTTCCTGGAATTTCTGGCATGGAATTATGGAACATGCTTTACTGGTTTGCAGGGACCAGATCTAGCTTTGCATGTTTCAACTCCTCATCCATCAGTGGTGTTCAGTGGCACTGAGTCTTTACAGGAATTGTGCTGTGCCTTCCGAGGTCAGACGTGTATACAGATAATCCTAAAGTAGGCTGAAGTGCTGGTCTGCTAAGTGACACCCCCCTACAGTATATGACTGTTGTTTAGTCCACTGTGGTAATTCCTGGACAGGTCTTCTAGTTTCTTATTTTTGTTTTGTTTGGTTGTGTTTTACTCCAAAAATGTTGGGTTTGGGAGTGTACATCCAAATGAAACCTTGAACAACTTGTGCAAAATGCAAGGAATTTCTCTCAAGCCTGTGTTTGTGCCCTCATACCTTTAGGAGAGATTCTCCAGATTCATCAGCTAGGCAGGATCTTATTAGACGGGCTTACGGATAAGAGGTATGCCAGGAATGACAGTGGACTTCAGCTGCTGATGTTTGTTACTCATTTTGTTTGTTTGGGAGTTTATTCCCCCAAATTAGACCTCAGTGGAGACGTACATCTGAGACCCATAACAGTGGTGAACGTCTCTCAAAGTGTCCTCTGGACCAGGCTGACTTTACAGTAACAAGTTGCTTCTTTACATGTCCCCTCTTGCACACTTAAATAAGAGCTGCCTCTCGACGTCTTTAGTCAAATGACTGTGCAACTCTTAGGTGTCTCTCAAAGCAGCTACTGTTGGGCTCTGCACTAGCAGTGGTATCGTTTCATTAGTAGGAAGATAACCCCGTGGTAAGCAAAAGGGGCACAAAGCGTTACGCAACAGGAAATATTTAATGAGAAGATACTTAAAGTTCCCTTTGTTTGCACAAACACTGTATTCACACGTCCAGTTAATTTTTTACTGGGTCCATTGTGCAAAAGAACTTCACTGTACTAAGTAAGGATGGGATTTCTTTTTCTAGTGTCCTCATCGTGCCAGAACTAACATATTTGACATTGAAAAGCATTTCTATTCTCCAAGAGAACATTTATTGAACACTACAGTGACTTTAAAATATAAAGGCAAAATAAGAATAAATATATGTAGGTTGCAGATTGTTTGGTTATGAATATCAGTGATGAGTGATGCTCAATTAAAAACATCTACTGCCAACACTTCCAAAGCATTATGCTGATGGCTGTGGCTGGCCCAGTGTCTGCTCTCTTTCTCTCCAGGTAGGACACAAGCACTGAAGGAAAGAGTTTACGAGACAGGGCATAATTAAGGATTAGCCAGTTTGTCACCAGTTCCATCAGGAAGTAGGTCCTTATTTTTGTTTAGATAAGAAACTGTGGAAGAAAGGGTCTAACATATGAGGCATCAAGATGTCAGCAATTTCCTAGAAAAGACTATATAGGCCAAAGACACCCAGACAAAATGCTGTCTTGGCTGGCAAGTTTCCAAGGGCCAGACAAGAAAACTAAAATAAATGAGATCAGACTGTAATCTTGATTTATGGCTAAGATCCAGCCCTCAAAACTGGAGGCAGAGGAAGCTTGGAATACTGTCTGGGTAAAGAGACATCTCTTTTTCCTTTAATTCTCTGGCTGATGCTATAAAAGCTGATGCTTATGCCCTTTAATTAGAGTATGTGTAGCCTAGTTGTGTAGTAGTACCAGTGTGTGCATGTTGGAGGGTTTTTGTGGACTCAGACCAAAGGCTGAGGTCCATTAGCCTAGCTGTGAGAAAATTCCTAGCCACTGAGCTTAGCTGTATTCACTGCTCATACACAGAACAGACATCAGCTAAATGTAACGCTCAAGTTTTGTTACAGCTTCTAAACGTGAGTCTGTTTACTGCAGTATGATAGAATAGGGGCTATGTGAGTCTTATATCAAAGCCACCAAATTTTGAGATCTCTGTTGATGACCTTGGTTAGACTTTCAGCAGTGTAGGAAAGATTTGGAGGTTAAGCTTCTGGACTTGCCTAAAAGCTCGTTTTAAAATTAGAACCAACTGACTTTACAGCAGTATCTGAAATACTCAAAATAAGTGACTTAGTCTCATAAGTGATCTTTAAAAACAAATAGAAAAAGCTGTTCTAATAATGAAAGGTGTGAGTCAAAGGGGTAAAATCCAGCAATTTTTCTCCCTCTTCTAATATCCTGTGTGACTGGGATAGATGACCTTCCCAAGGACACAAAGCGAACGACTGGACAGATGTTAATTTGTTCCTCATGCCCACTGGATAGATATATGTTTTAGATATATGTGTAGATATATATTCATCCACTGGATGGATATATGTTCTGTCTTATTTATTCCTTGAAGGCCCTTGAAAAGCATTAGGAGAATCCAGGTAGAACAGATTTTTGTAGACCTTTGTTGAAACAGGCTGTTTCTGATGTTCAAGACACAAACTACTTAGGCAGACACTTTCTTCCTGCATATAACATACCAAGTTGTTGTTTCTGGTGCAGCACTTCTTTACTCTCTGATACCAAACACAAAGGGCAGTCTCTTCCACTTGGTCAAAAAATGGCTTGTCTAGTAATGGAATGTGCTAACAGTTTTTATCTCCAAATAGAGCTTTCCAGGAAAAAGTTCTTCACATTCTGTATCCCAAGACTAATAAAAATTTGAAACAAATTCTTTGTAGGGTTTTAATTCCAGCTTGCTTTTTGCTCTCTGATTTTAGCAGCTCTCTCTAAAAGTGTTCTTTTTGGTTCTTCCTGCAGACTGTATGTGGATGGACCTTTTGGAAGTCCCTTTGAAGAATCCCTGAATTATGAGGTCAGCCTCTGTGTGGCTGGAGGTATTGGAGTTACACCATTTGCATCAGTACTCAACACACTGCTGTAAGTGAGCTTAAGCCTTTCAAAGCTGTTTGCCTGAATTTACTGTAGTGGTTGTCCTGGTTTTTCTGGTATAGACTCATAGGTTGGCCATGGTCTACAGGCCATGAGCAATTCCCAGTCAGCCAGGGCAGGTGACCTGAGATGGGTATAGGTGTATCCTAGATCATAGATGTCATGCTCGGGTGGGAAGCCTTTTCTTTGGACTTACTTGGCTCTTGGCTGCCACTGACCATGCTCCTCTTCCTTCTCCTGAGGACTACTTTTATCTTTACTGTGACCACCATATATTTGGTGGGCTGAGTAACTTTGTGTACTTTATATCAGTATTAGTTTGGCCTTTTCATTAGGTACCATACTCATTTCAACCTGTGGGTCTCCTGTTACTGATCCATCTTCTTGGCTGGAGAGTGATCATCTGGTGGTAAAGGACCTGCTATAATTAACCACATGTGGGAGCTATTGCACAGGCAATAGAGAATGATTCTTTGGAGGGAGGTACAGGAAGTCCCCTAAAGAGTATGAATGATCTCATACAGGTTTGTAATCCAGAGCTATGTGGCTGACACCTGAATGCAAACAGTGTCACAAGCCTTTATCTCACACAGAATCACAGAACATTAGGGATTGGAAGGGACCTTGAAAGGTCATCTAGTCCAATCCCCCTGCCACAGAAGGATCACCTAGACCAAGTTGCACAGGAAGACATCCAGGTGGGTTTTAAACATCTCCAGAAAGGGAGACTCCACAACCCCTCTGGGCAGCCCCTTCAAGTGCTCCGTCACGCTCTCTGCGAAGCAGTTCCTTCTCATATTGATGTGGAACCTCCTATGTTCCAGCTTACACCCATTGCCCCTTGTCCTATCACTATATGATATTTAGAAGAGCCTGGCTCCATCCTCCTGACACCCACCCTTCACATATTTATAGACATTGATGAGGTCACTCCTCAGTCTTATTTTTTCCAGGCTAAAGAGACCCATCTCCTTCAGCCTTTTCTCATAATGGAGGTGTTCTATCCCTTCATCATCCCCATTGCTCTATGCTGGACTCCCACCAGCAGCTCTGTGTCCTTCTTGAACTGAGGGGCCCAGAACTGGACACAATACTTCAGATGTGGTCTCACTAGGACAGAGAAGAGGGGGAGAAGAACCTCTCTTGATCTACTAACCACCCCACTTCTGATCCACCCCAGGATGCTGTTGGCTCTCTTGGCCACAAGAGCACATTACTGGCTCATAGTCATCCTGCTGTTCACTAGGACTCCCAGGTCCCTTTCTCCTACACTGCTCTCCAAAAAGTCAGTTCCTAACCTATACTAGTACCTGGGGTTGTTCTTGCCCAGATGCAAGACTCTACACTTGCCCTTGTTATAGTTCAATCAGTTTCTCTCTGCCCAGCTCTCCAGCCTGTCCAGGTCTCGCTGAATGGCAGCACAGTCTGCTGGGGTGTTGGCGACACCACCCAGCTTTGTGTCATCGGTAAACTTGCTGACAGTGCACCCTAATCCCTCATCCAAGTCATTAATGAATAGATTGAATAGGACTGGTCCCATTATTGACCTTTGTGGGGAATCCACTAGATGCAGGCCTCCAACTAGACTCTGTCCCATTGACCACTACGCTCTGGCTTCTATCCTTCACAGTCCAGCTCACTACCTGATCATCCAGTCCACACTGTCTCAGTTTGGCTTTGAGGATACTGTGTGAGACTGTCAAATGCCTTCCTGAAGTCAAGATAGACCACATCCACCGTTCTGCCATCATCTATCCACCTGGTTATGCCCTCATTTTTATGAGGTTGGTCAAACATGACTTCCTCTTGGTGAAGCCATGCTGACTGCCCCTAATGAAGCTCCTGTCTTTGATGTGCCTGGAGACAGCATCAAGGATAAATTGTTCCATCACCTTTCCTTGGATGGAGGTTAGCCTATGACTAATGTATCACAGTATTACCAAGGTTGGAAGAGACCTCATAGATCATCAAGTCCAACCAGTCACTTTTCCTGTAGTCCAGCCTAGAAGATGCTCTAGGATGGTTTTTGAGTGTCAGGAAGTTTTGATGGTCTTTTTACTGTAAATGCAGGGTAAGCTCTCCTAGTCTCTTTGACTTCTGTGAATGTGTAAGTCTAATGTTTTAGAGGTATCAGTTTGGATTCAGATAATAGTTGGATGTCTCTCCATTTGAAAAATTCGAATTGCAGAATCATAGAATGCTTTAGGTTGGAAGTGACCTCAGACATCAAATTCCAACCCTCCTGCCATGGGCAGGGACACGTCACACTAGACCACATTTTCAATGGCCCCATCCAACCCAACCTTCAACACTTTACTTGCCTTTGTATGAAATCCTCTCCCCATGTACTGTGCAGTGATTCTGTGAAAAACTAACAGCCTTAGCCTGCTTCCCTTCTCAATATTTAAACATCAGCAAAGCACTGGTTTAGGAGATGATTAGCCTGTTGTCTTTGCCCTGGCTTAGAAGCAGAAATTGGCAGGTGTGGCCATGCAAACTGCCTAATGATGCCAGCCCTGCAGAGCAGAGAGGCTAGTCCTGTGGTGTCAAGGACATGCAGGCCAGGGGGAGGTGAGAAGACCGTCAGTGTAGTCGTTTGTTTTCTGCTTTGTTGTGTTCCTTTTGTACGTACACAGCTCCTGTTCTTGCTCTTCTCCCCACTTAACTCTCGAGCCCTATGCCCTATTTATAAGCGAATATAACTCATATTAAGGACAGCGAGCAGCTTGCATGCAGAAGGGTGTGTAAATAACGGCTGTTATGGAGGGCACTGGAGCACAGAAAAACACAGAAGCATTCTATCATGTTGATTTGGTTGTAATGGGGGATTGCACCTTTACTGCATCAATATATCCTGCTGGAGGTAGACCCCAGAATATGTGTCTAGGGTACTGTTTTCCGTCTATGCTTGAAATGTGTCATGAAGTCTTGCGGTCCAGCCTCTTTGTCCTACTGTAACGTTCCATCACCAAGAGTAGTTTGTTGAACTTAAGCATTTCAGTACAAAATGCCTTGCATTTTGCTCTTTCTTTAATCTATTTTTATGGTGAAAGGCATTTACTTTCCTTGCTACTGCTCATAGTTATCTTGTCACATCTGACAAGACTGAGACCCTTCCTAAGGGCTTATCTTAGCTGAGGCAGTCAGACAAAAATGGAGCAAATGCTGCTCTGAAGGTCGATGGTTTTATTGTGGTTTAACCCCAACTGGCAACTACACCACTCAGCCATTCACTCCCTTGCCTCACTCCAAGTGGGGTGGGAAGGAGAAGACAGAGTTAATGTGTTGAGGTAGGAACTATTTTATAACTGAAATAAAATAATGGTAACACAAATAATTGTAGTAATTGCACTGAAAAGAAAGATAACAAAAGGAGAGAAAACCAAAATCAAGAAAAGACAAACGATGTGCAGTGCAATGGCTCAGCACCCACTGATGGATGCTTAGTCAGTCCCCAAGCAGATATCAGCCCCTCCCTGCCAACTCCACCTGGTTACAGACTAAGCATGACATCCTATGAGATGGAACAGTCCTTTGGCTAGTCTGGGTCAGTTTTCCTGGCCATGCTTCCTCCCAGCTTCATGTGTACCTTGCCTCTTGAAGAGTGTGGGAAACTGAAAGATCTTTGACTTAGGATGAATACTACTTAGCAACTACTACTGAAACAATATAGCAGTGTATTATTGACAGTATTCTCATACTAAATCAAATGCATACCGCTGTACCAGCTAATACGAAGCAAACGTACCCAGCCGTCTCGGTCAAGTTTACAAATAGCAATGGTGAGGTATATAATGGAACTTCTTGACCGAGGTTACCTCCTGGTACTAGTGTTTGGTAGGATATGTATGGCCTTTTCTAGATTAAAATTGTCTTAGGAGGACAAAGAGGTGACCGTTGGTTATAAGAAGAGACTTCCTGGATGTTTGTGCTTTGTTTGAACTCCATCAGTTTGGTTTTTTTCACTTGTTTTCTTTCTTGGTTCATTCCAGTCCTTCCTTTGTGCTGTATTTGTGGTTTGTTTGAATTAGAAGTCTGACATGAAAGTCCTGTTTTTCTAACCTCAATGCCAGCATCTGCCCATGGCTGCACTTTACCCACCACTGTTTTCTTAGTACTCTAATATATCACACAGTTCCCTAACACAATGGAGCTCTTATTTGATTTGGGTGTTGTGATTTTGCTACATTATTAATTATAATCAACCAGAGCCTTTCAACTATAAAGTCAGGATTAAGACTTGACATTATTGCATTTGTCAATATTTTCCTCTTGTGGGCCATTTTATAAACCTAGTAAAAAAAAGACATAATACACTTAACTTAGAGTGTCTGCTCTCTGTTGAAATGAAAGTTTCATGATGATGCATGAATCCATATTTGCTGCCCAAGTCATCTGTTTAATGGACAGCTTCCTAATGCAGAAACAGTAGCTGTGAAGGGTGTTAGCTTTCTGCTGGAGATTTGATATTCTCATCATCATCCTAATAGGCTGCGTTGGTCATTTCAGTGTCTGATGTATCATGAGATGAAGAACAACTTGGCAAGTAGCTTCCAGTGGAAATTCATGTTTCCACTCATGAATGTAAAGCATCTTAATTAATGTTTCCTTTTTAGATGATAATTTTTAATTACCCGAATGTTTTATTTTCAAGTGATGGCTGGAAATGCTACAAGCTCAGGAGACTCTACTTCATTTGGGTGTGCAGGGACGTTGAATCTTTCCGCTGGTTTGCAGATCTACTCTGTTTGTTGCATAACAAGGTAATGAGAGCTGCGTGAAGGGGTACTGACAGCTTAGTAAATTCAAGGTATGTTCACACCACTCAACTGGCATGTTATGGAGAAAGGCTCAAAGGCTTGCTCAAAGCAAGCAAGCTCCAGCAGTAGTTCTACTTGTGCTACCTGATCCAGACTCCATGTGTTCTTGAAGCTGCACAAACTGGTTTAAGTATCTGTCACCAGTGTTTCATTGCTCCTCGTTGCCATGTACCAGTAGTCTGGACAGTTGTCAGTGAAACGGCAGGTGGACATGCGTGTTGGGAAGTCTGGATGACCTGTAGCCATTGACAGGCTAGTTGACAGATCAAGAAAGGAGGGGGATTTAGCATTTGAAGTGGACTTCAGGAGCATTGTAGCTTCCTAAAGTAACGTTTTGTTCTCAGCGTGATGTGGATATTCTGGATTTCACAAGGGCATGCTATTGCAAGTGTCTCTTCATTAAAAAGCTGACTTTGGTGATGCTGAAACCCATGGGGCTCAGCATAGTAGGCACAAGTGAATCTATCCTTGCATTAAGAGAAGGGATATTATTTTACTAACTGTTTTTATCCTACTCCCAGCTTTGGCAGGAGAATCGACCAGACTACATCAATATCCAGCTGTACCTCAGTCAAACAGATGGAATACAGGTATGTGGCTAAATGCTGCTTGTAAATGGAACTAGATCTTTGAGTAGTAGACAATGCAAACTGTCAGTCAAAGGCAAAAGAGAATTACTGCAGATGGTAAAAACAGGAAATGAGGCCATAAACTCAAGACTGATTCATTACTAGGGCAAAAGAGCAAGTCCATCCCCATGGCATTAGCAGAACCTAGCCTAGTGACCTTAATTTGATTAGATGCAGGCAGAAATCCCTGTCTTGCTTTTCTAGGAAAGAGGTCCTTCCAGGCCACGCCACGGACCAGACAGCTGGCCATGTTTGAAGGCAAATCAGCATCACTTCTGGGCTAAGAATCAAAACAGAATAGCCTGCAAGTTCAAGTCTTCTTTCGAAACAAACATTTTGAGAGAAACTGGTTTGTTTTAGAAGCTTTGGATTTCTTTGTCCAAAATATGGGCCAAAGTTACAAATTTCTTGATATATGAGGCTGGAAATGATACTGAGCTCTCAATTGTCATGTATTACCAAGCCCGAAGCCGGGCTAACTTCCAAGTTCATGGTGTCTCTTGCAGCTTTTTGTGCTCATGTTCTTCATTTTATATTGATTAGCACATGGGCTTAGGTCTTATTCTTGACCCTGCTGTGTATGGAGGCTTTCCATTGCCTGCAGCGGGCCCATAACCAAGCCTCACATTTACCACAAAACATGAAATGAAGTGAGAAACCATACCCAAAGAATTTTGGTCTGCCTAGTATGAGCCTAACATTCATGGCTCTGGTAGGAACATTATCCAACAGCTCCACAAATGTGATGCCTGGATGACATATGGTGATTGAAACGGGGTACTTGAAGCTTCATTGTTAGGTTAATTAACTCAAAGCAGGACTGCATGTCAATGACACAGCAAGATTGTAATAGTAGAGAACTGAAAAGAAGTATTTTAATATTGTCTACCAGGCAACTGCTGAGTTTATTTAAGTCACTTTTCTTTGGCTTTTGAACAAAACAGGCATGAGCCATAAAGCTGCTCATGATTTCTCAGCTCCATTGCCATACAACTTCATGTGTTCACTAACAGTAGTCTGAAGTCCGGATTACAACCAAAATTAGGGCAGTTCCACTTCATGCTCCCTTTGCCCAGTAGCAGCATGCCTGTGTGACAACAGGGAGCCGAGCCCATCCTTTAGCAAATGTCTTGACTATAAAAGGCCAACAGAGGATGAGTTAGCCAAGATGCTGTATCGGTATGAGCAGCGTTTCCGATTGTTCAGTGGTGGAGTGAATGTGGAACCGTATAGGCAAGATGTAGCTTCTCTCTGACTTTCTGTGGTATTAGGGCAGAAAACCAAGGGAGGATGTAATGCCATGCAGTGGAAGGCCATTTGACCTTATTAGAGTGCTGGTGAGTTAGTGTTGCTAGAATGGCTCAGGTTCCATCTGGGAAGCGTTTTTGGCTGCTTTTTGCTGTTACAGCAGTTCAAACCGACTGGCAAACTACCCTTAGGGAGAAATGTAAGATTTCCTTTGTTTCTTTTCCAGGCCTAGTCATCTTAATAGTTACTTGTACAGAGATAAAAAGAGATTCAGATGGAAATATGATTTTTGCATCAGCGGCGTTTCTTCCTGCATGGCACTAAAAGCCAATGAGGGAATGAATAATGGGAGTGTGACTATTGTTTTATAGCTTAAATAAATTGGTTTAAAAGTAATGAGGAGATTAATGAGCGACTGCATGAGGAACAATGTATAAGGAGCACCAAGGAGAGCTATTGAAAAGGCAGTGAGTGGTGTATCGGTGCATGAAATGGCTGCAGTTTTAATCACAACTCTCTGATACTTGTGCTCAGGTTTTACACCTCAGCAATATGGTAAATCAGCCAATGTTAGGAATGGGAGCCCTGGGTGATACGAAGCAATTTGCAAATCAGGCAGAATGGAATTTTTTTGTTTTTTGCAGAAAATAATTGGTGAAAAATATCAGGCTTTAAACTCAAGGCTTCTGGTTGGACGACCCCGGTGGAGACTCATTTTTGATGAAATAGCAAAGTGCAACAGGCGGTAAGAACCAGTCTGCTTGAAGGATGCCACATTTTGAAGGCTGGGAATATTATCTGTTTCTAACTATGTGTGTGTGAAAATATGTTTAAATGTTGTCTTAGAGTGTAATGTTTAAGCTACTGTTGCTAACATTAGCTAATGTTTTGCTCTGAGAGATAGGCTGTACAAACTGGAACGTGTTTTTTCACACTCTGAGCAGTTCATCTTTTCATACAACTGGGAAGTTCAGTGGCCCAGAAAATGAAAGTAATAGATTTCCATCTCACTGCATGGAGATTGCGTATGGTTTTGTCTGTGGCAATATCTTGCTTGCAACCTATGTTGGGTTTATAGATAAACTGACCTTTAAAAAAGTATGTAATGATTTATAGTGCTAGTTTGGAAACAAAATGCGCAAGGAAGAAACTGCTTGTCCTGTGTTGGTTTTATTATTATTTATATATTGTCTTTAGAGATTCCTGGCTCTTATTTTATTCTTTGTTATGGCCTGGCAGTTCCTTTTTACTGTGATAGGCAGATGTATTGTGGTCTGAAACCAGCAGGCTGTGCTGCCATTCAGCAGGACCTGGACAGGCTGGAGAGCTGGGCAGAGAAAAATGAAATCTAGCAAGAGCAAGTGCAGAGTCCTGCATCTGGGCAAAAACAACCCCAGGTACCAGTATAGGTTGGGGACTGACCTGTTGGAGAGCAGTGTAGGAGAAAAGGACCTGTGGGTCCTGGTGGACAGCAGGATGACCATGAGCCAGCAAAGGGCCCTTGTGGCCAACAACATCCTGGGGGTGGATTAGAAAGGGAGTAGTTAGCAGATCAAGAGAAGTTCTTCTCCCCCTCTTCTCTGCCCTGGTGAGACCACATCTGAAGTATTGTGTTCAGTTCTGGGCCCCTCAGTTCAAGAAGGACATGTAGCTGCTGGAGAGAATCTAGCGCAGAGCAACAAAGATGATGAAGGAAGTGGAACATAGGAGGTTCCATATAAATATGAGAAGGAACTTCTTCGCAGAGAGGGTGACAGAGCACTGGAAGGGGCTGCCCAGGAGGGTTGTGGATTCTTCTTCTGTGAAGATGTTTAAAACCCACCTGGATGTGTTCCTGTGCAGCCTAGTCTAGGTGATCCTGCTGTGGCAGGGAGATTGGACTAGATGATCTTTCAAGGTCCCTTCCAATCCCTAATGTTCTGTGATTCTGTGAAACAAGACATTTGTAAAACAAAGAAGACAAGCATTTGGAGTATGGAATGTCTTTGTCCAGATCCAGCTTTGCTGGTTGAGTATTTTACTCCCCCACTGGCAGTTTTCTGCCTCAGAAACTGATCTAGTAGAATAAATTCTGTGAACCATCACATATCCTCTCCTGGTAAGGTCTGTAAACCCCTCTTGGTAGCTTTACATGGTAGCCTGGGTGCACCAGGTTGAGAGACGCTCTCATATTCATCGGCAGAACTTCGCCTCAATAACTTTTTGTCCTCTTTTTCACTTCCAAAGTGAACATCTGCCTGTAGCTTATTGATCCTTTTGAGGATGGGTATGACTAGGGAACACCGAGCCCTGGCTTTTGAGAAATCCTGCCTGCCACTACGTGCCACTGTTGGCAGTCTAAGCTGCTGACAGTTTTTATCTTTGATTCACATCTTAGAGGATATTGTGGCCAGGGTGTGTTGCCAGGATGCCCCAAAGGCTGCTACAAAGGGGCATCCCTGGTAGGATTCTCACTGTAGAAGTGCCTATCACTTAGTGAGCAGCTTTGTAGTAAAGAACCATGGGAAAGAAAAGAAAATAGAGATGTCATAGAAGCAACTTGCCTCTGGCTTGAAGCCCTCTGCATGGAGGACTCTTGTCTTTCTGTGCTTCATTTTATTGTCTTTTTTGTTTAGCTGTGTGAATGCAGTTTTTAAAAATGAAAATAACGAGGTTACTGCCGCTTCCTTGCAAGGCTGTAAGTGCACATAATATAGATGAAGCTATTAGCGGTAGTCACCTGCTTTTTCTTTGGTGCTTTCCATTAGGCTACTTCTAATTAGGCTGCAAGTATCATTTCCTCTGCATCTTCACATCAAGTCTTTCAATTATGCCACCATTTCCAGGCAAGGTGTCTCTTAGTACCTAAATAATGTACTGACCCTCTTCATTATTCCGCATCTTGCCAATATGATGCCCATCTACAAGAAGGAGAGGAAAGATGATCCAGGCAACTACAGACCTATCAGCCTGATCTTGGCACTGGGGAAGACTACGGAGCAATTCGTCCTGAACTCACTCATACAGCAAGTGCAGAACAGCCAGGGGATCAGGGCCAGCCAGCATGGGTTTATGTAGAGCAGGTCTTGATTGACCAACATGATTTTCTTCTGTGCCCAAGTGAACTGCCTGGTGGAAGACAGGAAGGCTGTTGATGTTGTTTACCTGGACTTCAGCAAAGCATTTGACGGTCTCCCACAGCATTCTCCTAGAGAAGCTGGTGGCTCATGGCTTAGATAGCCCAGAGCTGTGTCCATACTAAATCGAGTGTGTGGCTGGTTGCAAACAGTTCCACAAGGCTCAGTATTTGGGCCAGTCTTATTTAACATCTCTGTTATTGATCTGGTTGAGGGGATAGAGTGCACACTCAGCAAGTTTGCAGGTGACACCAAATTGTTGTCTATTTGTCTGAAGGTAGGAAAGCCCTGCAGAAGGACCTGGAGAGTGTCATTGGGCTGAGGTGAATTGCATGATCAGGATCAAGTGCTGGGTCCTACACTTTGTTCACAGCAACCCTAGGGAAGACTACAGGTTTGGGGAAGAGTGGCTGGAGAACTGCTCAGTGGTAAAGGACCTGGGAGTGCTCATTGACATCTGGCTGAACATGAGGCAGCAGTGTGTCCAGGTGGCCAAGAAGGCCAAAGGCATCCTGGTCTATATCAGTAATAGTGCAGCCATCAGGACTACAGAAGTGATTGTCCCCCTGTACTTGGCCATGGTGAGGCCTCACCTTGAATACTGTATTCAGTTTCAGGCAGCTCAATATCAGAAGGACATTGAGGTGCTGGAGCAAGTACAAAGAAGAGCAACAAAGCTGGTGAAGGGCCTGGACGACAGGTCTTATGAGAAGCAATTGAAGGAACTGGGGTTGTTTAGCTTGGAGAAAAGAAGGCTGAGGGGAGACTATATTGCTCGTTACAACTACCTTAGAGAAGGTTGTAGAGAGGTGGGAATCAGTCTCTTCTCCCAAGTCATTTGCAGTAGGATAAGAGGAAACGTCCTCAAGTTGTGCCAGGGAGGTTTGTATTGGACATAGGAGAAACATCTTCACTCAAAGAGTGGTCAGGTATTGGAACAGGATGTCCAGGGTAGTGATGAATTCACCGTCATTGGAGGTGTTCAAAACACATGTAGATCTGCTGGTTAAAAACATGGTTTAGGTGGACATGGTGGCATTGGATTGACAGTTGAACCTGACGATCTTGCAGATCTCTTCCAACCTTAATGATTCTATGATCTAGATTATTGTGGAGATTGCTAAGATGTAGGTCTCCTCACCTTTTGTTCCCTCTTCCTCAGGGCTTACAGATACGGGTCTGTATCTACGAAAGTAGTAACATGCAACATGATAGACAGTAAATCAGCTATTCCTGCAGAAACTTGCCTTTTGTAGACAAATATTCTCTCCCTGGATGAGATGGGAACTTCAGATTTTCCTTATAGTCTAATTTCTTGTTCTTCTACTGACTTTATTTCAGTTCCTATTTCTCAGTAACTTTCCACCTAAATGACCGTGCTGCAACAGACAAAGAAAGCCACACAAAACCCAAAATCAAAACAAGACACCAAGTTGTTTCCAACATCCAGTGCCAGTGTTCAGGCTTGGACATGCATTTGCAATCACCCCCTTGGGCTTCTTTATGGGCAGCCAAGATATTTTCCATTTTTTATCTTGTGATTTTAGTAAAGGCTGCGCATAAATAAACTCACAGCTGGCAAACTTCTTAGTTTAGCCATCTGGTTGGTTTGTGGCTTGTGAATTGTTGCTGCTGTTGTTGTTTGGGTCGCAAATAAGCAAAGTGAATTTGTAAGTGTCTGAGCTTTGCCAGAACTCCAGAGCATGACATGGGAAAACCCAACATCAGGTTCCTGATTCTTACTTGTAGACTAAAAGGAGCAAATGTGTGCCATCTACTGCTGATATTTTATACAACACTTGCAGCCCCAATAGTGTGCATTGGGAGAATTGCTGGTCTAGTTTTTCATGGTCTCTTTTGGAGGAGGGAGCATTGGCATTGTTCCTGTTCAGTTGTGCCCTGAATGAAAAACCTACACCGTGCCTTGGCTGCCATGCTGTCTCAGTTCTGCTTAGGTCAAATGGACACGTGCCTTTTTTCCAGGTGGACACCAACCTAGATAAAAGGCATTAGTATCTGTAGAAGAGAGTGAAAGGCATGGAGCACTATGATAAAGTTTCGATGTACTGTAAAGAAGCAATCTCTCCTTATGAATCAATGTCAGATTTAAAGCTGGAACGTTTCAAGTCCTGACTCTGGGACTTGAAACTCTAACCTTGTAAGGATTAGCAAAGTATTTCACCTGTCCCTCACCTCCTGCTGTTCGTAAAATGGATGTAGTAATACATGCTGACCTACTCATCCCATAGGAATGCTGAGGAATTACTTGCTTAGTGCTCTGAATGAGTGAAATCCTATTCCAGTGATTATCATTATTGCAAAGGTTGGCCTGTAGCATAGTTTCTGTGGCTGCAAGCATGTTAATTGTGTTTATAAAGATTTTCAGACACAACACTACCTAGATGCCTGTTTTCATTTAAGGGACAAAGTGAGCCATTGATCCAAACAAGTAGTGCGCAGTTAAAGGGTAATGATGTGCTGCTCCATGTAGTAGCTGCTCTCAGCCATCTGCCAAAGCACCCAGGCAGGAGCCAAGTGAGGCCGGGAGGAAGGGATCTACAGACTGCTAAATAGGGGGTGTAGGGGAGGGAGGCTGTGGGTGCTAAGTGGTACCTGAAGATCATGTGCAGAGCAGATGCTGATGGTGGGCATGATGGGGAGGAAGTTTGAGAGCCTCTGGCTCAGCTGGTTTTCAGGAGGCTTTCTCACCTGCAGGTCTCTTATGTGACCTTAGGCAGAGGACTTGTCAGTGTTGGGTTAATGGTTGGACTCTACTGCCCTGAAGATCTTTTCCAACCTAAGAAATTCTGTGATTCCGTTTCCTAGTGAAAAATTCTGCGTACCTTGGAAAGCTGTTGGTGGGATGGGAATATATTAGCAGTGTGTGCTACTTACACGTCTGTACTTTGGGAAAGATATATATGTAAGGAAAGCAAGAGAGGTTAATTCTTTGGGCTTTATTTATCAATTATCTCCACTAATTAGACTAATGAAACAACAACGTTCATTCTCTCAGTGAAGTGCACAGTAGAAGACAGACTCTTGCTGGCAGCTCATGAACCCATTTTCTCCACAGAGCATAGGTCAGTCTGCAAGGGCTGAGGAATCTTATTTAAGAGCAATGAACAATGGTGCTCTCATTATTTCTGCTAATCCTCCTCCAAACACAGCACCCCTTGCCATCAAAAGGAGTGCTGTCAGAACAGGAAAGGTGAGAAAAGTAGGAATTATGAATATTCAGTATGGATTCCTATGAGCAATTGTTTAATTTAAGCAATTAAAGTCTGCACAAGGGCACAAGTAACGTGTCTGCACAAGGACACCATTGCAGTTACCTGTATAACTTTGTGTGAAGCTGTTTGGTGTTTGAGTCCTCAGTTGTGCTGTGCCAGTGGTGCCTTGTGCTGCTACAGCCCATGCTGTATTCTTCAAGCTGCTGCCTAGCATCAGGCACATGCGCTTGACAGCATGCATCAAAGATTTCTTCTTATATGGGTTCCCTTCTCTCACCAAACCCACGCGCTTTAAGCGATGCATTTGATTATCTTGCAGCTGCTAACATATTTTATATGAAATTAATAATTGCTCCATAAAGTGCTGGAACACTCCTGAAGGCAGGGATCAGAACTCACATATCCGACCTCTTGATGAAAGCTGTAGATCACAATAGTTAAAACTACGTTCCCTCTTGCATAAGATCTCTCCATCCTGGTAAATCTTTAAGATCTTTCTCTTTAATGGCACAATTAATGAAGAAATTTGGGGTTTGTATGATGTAGAGGAGACAGCACCACATCCTCTTTCCTTGCTCCTTCCTTTCCCCTCTCCTTGTCTTTCAAAAAAGAGGGAGATGTTGAATAGCATCATTGGCTCAGTCCTGCTGTTGAAGCTGTGCCCTGTTCTGATGCTGGCTACTGTTCTGGGTCCTTAGATGCTACAGAACTCTGAGTCTGACTTAAGAGTGTGTTTAAGGTGACCAGAGAGCAAAGAGCTGTTGTCAGTGGACTGGTGTGAAAAAGTTAGCTGATGAACCCAAGCTGATACCTGTGGATGATGAACAAAGATCG
This sequence comes from Phoeniculus purpureus, assembly GCA_028565055.1. NCBI lineage: Eukaryota > Metazoa > Chordata > Aves > Bucerotiformes > Phoeniculidae > Phoeniculus > Phoeniculus purpureus. Next base: position 115,320,572 of record JAOXOE010000001.1, read on the forward strand.
TGTTCCATGTTTGGCTTTTCATAAGGCTTTCTGATAAAGCTGTGGAACAGGTGGCTGCATGCTAATTTGTATAGCGGTAAAATTATCCTGCTGCTGGCAGAAATAATGATGGGTTAGTTGTGCTCTGTTTTTGTTAGTCTGACAATTCACTGTTAGTGACTAGGTCTCCTACTGGTATAAATCACAAGCTGCACTAATGAAGTCATTACATTAAGACACATCTGCAACCAAAAAAGTATTTGTCACTTCCCAATGGACCAGAAAAAGGAAAGAGAATGACTCAGGTTCGTGGACTCACAGTCACATTGAAGAGACTTATACCGTAAGGCTACATAAAAGTCAGGTTCACTGAAGTTAATAGATGCTGTGCTTAAAGAGTAGAGCAAAGAAAAAGGATGAGCAAAAAGAGAGAGAATAGACTGAGTTTTAGATTACCACTCTGGGCTCCACCTATGTCTGGCATGGTCCACCTCCCCCTCACTCCTTAGTTCCATAGATTCTTAATGTCTCCTGCTTTCTTCTGACTCAGTTTCTCTGTGCAGTCAGCAGGATGGGGATGGCAGCCTGTCGCTGTGTCTCCTTTTTATCCCCTGCTACAAAGGGGTTCTTTTTAACCCCCATGGCATGAAGGAAGGTGGTACTTACTATTTTTCGCATGGTATGCAGGAAAACTTTTCCTTTTTGGTGGATTTGATTAACTAAATTAGACAAACAATAGTAATAGTGATGCACTCAATAACTGAGCCCACAAGATGTTGCATACAACCTATAATACCTGTATGCAGACACGAAATCAGGAAATAGTCAAAAGTGTGGAACCATTCACAGAATCATAGAATCATTAGGGATTGGAAGGGACATCGAAAGATCATCCAGTCCAATTGCCCTGCCACAACAGGATCATCCAGACCAAGTCACACAGGAACACATCCATATTGTTTTCTAGAGGTTCTAAGCACCTGCAAACACAGGCTTTAAGATGAAAGGACCTTCCCCACCATAAGTCACTATAGAATCTAGACTCAGTCAGGGCTGGAAGGGACACAGGATCATCCAGTTCCAACCCCCCTGCCATGGGCAGGGACACCCCACCCTAGATCACGCGGGCCAGAGCCTCATCCAGCCTGGCCTTAAACACCTCCAGGGACGGGACCTCAACCACCTCCCTGGGAAACCCCTTCC
>JAOXOE010000001.1:115332461-115349377 GCA_028565055.1 Phoeniculus purpureus
GTGGGTAGTTAATCATTCAAATAGGTTTCTCGAACGTTTAATTTTTATTTTCCCTATATATCAACGTTTTTAATGCCTAAGTATTTCGCATAAAATACACCTAATTTTTAGAGATTTAAAGCAAAAAAAATAATGACTTTTTAAGGTCACTATCCTTTTTAAAATTACCTTTGTAAATTTATATTTTCTTTAATAAAATCTTTGTTTAATAATGTGCTTAGGTACTCAAATATAAAGTCTTGTTCTCTTTCTATTTTAGGAAGCTCTTTATAAAAACGATTCAAAGTTTTTTCAGCTTGTATAATGGTATCTTTAAACTCCACAAAGTTTACATAAGTCATGACTAATTCTTTATAATCTTCATTTATTAAGGCTTTATACTTTTCTATTCTACGTTTATTTGTATATCTTTCAACCATACCTGATTCCAAGTCACTGATGAATAACTCGTATGCTTTAATTTCTGTTGTAAGATTGTTGTATTTATTGGTTATTTTATTCAACTCTTCTTTATCATTATTCGTATAACCTACAGGTTGCAATCTTTGTGGGTATTTTACGTTGTTGTCTGTGATATTTAATCTTGTAAACATATTTAGAACACCATCAAAACCTTTTAAAGAAACCATAATAGCTATACTAGCATTATCATAGTGATTAACACTATCCAAAACTATATTAAAGTATTGAATTTTATTCTTTTTAGCAAAAGCAGCTAACTTTTCTTTTAAGTCATTTTCAACAATATTAACATACCCAATATCTAATAAATGTGGGTTGAGGTCTTTTGTTTTTGTTAAGTATTCTAATTTACTATTACTATTTTCTGTTGTATCTAGTATATTAATAGCTTCTTTTAAAATATCCAAACGTTCTTCAAGTATACTCTCCATTGATTGGTGCTCTGCAACATAATCCATATCAATTCCCTTAGCTATAAAAGGAATTTCATTTTTGGTTTGTGTACTCGGTTTCCGTTTAGTTAGTAATTCATTTACCTCGTCTATGACCTTTGATTCTTTACCTGAAAAAACTTTTACATTTTCTTCATCAATCAGTTTAAAATTATTATCAACAGATAGTAAATCATTTGCTAAAGAGCTTAATAAATTTCTATTGTTGTTTAGATTTTCTGCTATGTTCAAAACGCTAACCTCCATCTGTTTATTTTGTATACTCTACTATCATACAACAGTTTACTTTTTTAAGCAACCGGTTAAAGAGTATAAAAAAGAGCCTTTTAAATTTAAAAGGCTCTATAAAAAGTTATTTTTTACTAGTATGGTCAACAGATGTGCCATCTGCATAATTTATTTCAACGTTATCTTGTAAGTTATATACAAACACATTAAAGTCTAAGTCGTCATCATCTAAAGATTGTGCTCTCATTTGAACGCCTTTAGCAACGAGGTTATCACCCTCAAATATAGGTGTTACTTCATAAAGTATTTCATTTTCAGGTGAATAGTTTTTACCTTTAGGAGATACATATTCCCGAACAATATCTTCGTAATTAAGCATACCCCAATCTCTATTTGCATTAAAATCTCGAGTACCTGTAATTAAATTATTAATAATGTTTGAAATTGACAGCCATCTCAGTGTAGCGATAAGTAGTAGAGCTACAGCTACTGGTGAGTTTTATTAATTCTTGTTTTGTAAGTATAAAAGTCTGCAGGGATTCTTTCAAAATTTGATGTGATGTTTTGAATTTATGTTTCAAGGTAGCTGGAAAACAAGGGAAAAAAACATGGAAAGGTTTTTTTTCATAAGAATAAAGAGTAATCTGTATTCCATAAGTTAAATCTACACATAAACACTGGTCTCACTGCTTTGAAGGTGAAAATACATACAACTATAAACAAGAATAATAAGCAGTTTAAACTTACTCACGTGTGAATAACAGTTCAGAGCAAATCTACCAATTTTCCAATGCTGAGAAGAGACTTAGGCTTTTCCAGGGGCGTAAATCTGAACAGTTGCATTAAATTGAACAGAATTTCTTTGGTTTTCAATTGTCTTTGGAGGATGGCCAAACACTGGCAGCTAACCTGATTCACTTAAACATCCCTGCTCTTAAAATCTTTACAGTTTTAAAGGTGTAGATAGCTTGAGGATAGAATAACACGCACATAGCTTCATGTAATTGCACTTTCTCCCACAGTTATTCTTTGTGCCGTAGAGTTTAATCAAGTGAGTGTGGCAAACAGGGTTCATTTGACACTTCAACATGCAAAAAGAACTACTGAAAACACTCCTGACCTTTTGTTTTACAATGCCTAATGTTCCTTCTCATTACAGACTATTCAAGCTAGTGATTTACCTGTTTGGAAAACATTGTTTATTGAAGGACAAGAAACTAAAAGCAAATGGCTTTTTCTTCCATCATGACTAATATTTACAGCCTCCTCTTGGGCAGAGTACTGAGCACTAAGGGAAAAATAAGTGGCTGCATGCAGGTCTTGCCACAGTACTGTTAATAGTCACTGGATTGTTTCTTAGGGCTCCCAGATTACGAATGGGGAGGAAATTCAAGTCCTGTTTGCCAAAGCACATTTTAATAACGCTGTCCCAGTCCACATGCTATTGCAGACCTTGCTCGAGCTGGAGGGTTGAAGTAGCAAGTCTCCTGAGGCGCTGTCTAGTCTCAGATGTCGTACAATTCTATGATCTCATCAAGAAGATTAAATATATGAGAGGATATTTTTGTTGCACTTCATTACCTGTGCCAACCAGTCTGTTAATAAGACGGGAAAGTTTGCTCACTTTCATGATTAAACTTCTGAAAAACTCTCTTTGAATATTTTTATCAATTTTCTAGACTTCTCTAACAGTCAGGATACAGCCACGTTTTGGAGCCTTGATTGTATTTACACAGATGAGAGAGGTCAGCTAAGTGTTCTGTGCAGTAAGAACCTATATACATTCTTAAAAGTTAAATTACTGGTCCACAGGAAAGTCTGAGCCGGAAGAGACCTCTGGAGATCATCTGGTGCAACCCTCTGATGTAAGGCATGTAGTTATCTGGGACCTTTGAAGTCGAATTAGCAAGAGAAATGGCACCATTTTGCCAACTATCTATTATATGATGAAGAAGGCTTTTCTTGCACCCAGATGAAACTTCCTGTGAAGCAATTTGTGCTCCTGATTGCTTGTCTTGTCACCATGCACGATGTTGAATAGAGCATCTTCATCTTGCTATTTTTAGGTATCGGAAGACATTGCCCTCCTTGAGCTTTCTATTACGTGTTTTAAGCAAGCTCATTCCATTTTTGAACTCTGTTCGTATGTCAGGTTCTCCGGTCCTCTCATTGTCTTGGTGACCCTTTGCTGAACCATGTATAGTCTTTCTTGAACTGGGAGACATTTACTCTGTGTAGCCTAGATGTCAGGTATTTCTTCTTGTAAGATTTACCATGCCAGTAAGATTTTTGCAGAACTCTCTAAGGAACTCTTGTGCCTGCTTATAGGTATCAAAATAGGCTTCCTGAAGTCTAAAAAGAAATAAATCTATTTGCTATCACATAATTTTTCAAAGCACAGAAAGGACTTTGTCACAAGGGTAGTGTGAAAGATAGCAAGTTGGAACCTGTTCTGGCTGGAGACTGGGTATTCTGCAATCAACTTTACTAGGAGGAAGGAAGGACAAGCAGTATTATAGAAGATGCTGCTCTGCATAGTTGGGCTAAGAAAATCCCTCAACCTCCTGTGAAATATAGTCAGCCCTGGGACAGCTCAGACTGAAAAATAAACCCTGCTAAAGGCTTTCACAGAAGCCCTCAGGAGGACAGATCTCTGCTGCCCATATGCAACTTACTAGCTGAGAGGCTGGTCATCTACTTGTAAATGGAGAACTGGTCTTCTATTTTTATTGAAAGACTGCAACTAGCCACAGCAAATACCGGCTTGACCGTGTGAGGTTTGCCCACATTGTTCCCTTGATGTCACTTTTTGAAAGGTTAAGACTTGGTGAAAAAATTGTAGCTCTTAAGTTTCTGTACTAAATTTTTATAGGAAAGCTTGAAGCATGGCATGGAATGAAATATAAATGTGGCTAGCAAAGAGTACTCCTAACAAGAGAACGTTTTGCCCTTTGGGAAAATAGAGGACTAAGCAGGACATTGTATTCCCTGTCCTGGGTTTGCCAAGATGTGGAGAATACTACCATTATGTCTGTGTCTACTGCTGAATAAGGAACTGATAGGAGCTGATCCTTAGCCCTGAGGCCAGTGGTTTTGCACTCAGCCACAGATTATCTCAGGAGTGCTAATGGCAATGGTCCAGAACAGAGTCAAGAAGTGTCCTCACTAGCGTGGTGGATAATTCAGGATTTGGTCCTTGGTTTCATACCTCCTTCATTTATAATACAGATTTTAAACCCTCTCCTCAGAATTCATATTTGTCTGTAGCAGTAGGAAAAAAAAAACCAACCTTAGGAACTTCTTCAGTTGAGTTTTGGATTCATGATGGAGCTTGGATTAACCATGCCTAAGAAAGGCATCAAAACTCAGTAACACATTCTGTCAGAAATAAACCAGTGGTGTTGGTTTACAGAGGGAAAACAAAGAATCCTTTCTTGAGGAATAATTGCTGTTGATGTATGAAATCACTTGGTATGGCTCCAAAAACTGTCCCGACAGTGTATTTGAAACCCCCTTGTAGCTAACAAGGAATGAAACTGAGAGGAGCTCGTAGCCCTTTAACATGGCTTGACTAGAGGTCTTCAGATACCATGGTGTGGATAAGACTATAAATATCATTCCTGTGTAGTCATAAGTAAGTAGCTCCAAAGTGAGGGCACAGGTGCAAAGTGATTTGTATGATGTCCTTTCAATCTGATGTTTTTCCTTTGCAAAGTCTAAGGTCTTGTGAAGTGCAGTAAAATCTCAGTTTCCATTTAGAGTAAAGTGTCAGCTGTGTGAGGATGATCAGCCTGAAGATATGTGGCCGGGCATTCAAAAATTAGGGGTCAGTTAAATGCCTTCACTTGGGAGTAGTCTGGCAGTTCCTGATCTTGAATGATGTCGATAGAGAGGGTACTGCTGTTCTGATACAGCATCACTTGGTATCACTGCTGAGTAATGTTAGTGAAGTGGATGTTCCAAATCAGACCCGCAGACAAGCCTATCCCCACCTCCTCTGTGACTAGAAAAAAGGGTAACGACTGAGTGGACACCGGCCAAGCTTAGTTTTCTGAACTGCACTGGCGCTTAACTTGCTTTTCGTAGTCTACAGCAGCTGGTATGGCTGCTTAGGAATGACCTATGTACACAAGATTCTGTCTTAACTGCTGTACTTGGAATGCACTTTGTTATTTTTCTTGTTAATCAGAAGTGGTCCTTAATTTTTCATTCAATTTAATATTTTTAGTGCCCTACAGATACCAAAGCAACGTTTGGGGTCCACCTTAAAGTAGTAGGAGATTGGACAGGTATGTAGAAAACCTGCTTCTTCTCAGAGATAAATACCTTTATGCAAACTCTCACCTATTTCTGGCTTCAGCATGATTGTACCTTGTTTGTGGGGCATTCTTACCAGAGATCATTCATGCTTGTTCTCCCAAAGTTGTGTTGTGTTACGTTCTTGATGCAACCTCTGCTTCAATCTGCATTTCTTTAGGTAATATTTTTCCAACTCCTAACATATCTCCTGACTGCAATGTAATAGCTTTTGGTGTTCCTCCATTTCAGCCTTTTAATGTATTTTTCAGTAGCCTAGCGCCTCAGTGCATGGTGCTGTCTGCAGCAACACCGAAATGTGCAGCTCTCAGATAAACGGATTTTGATGTCAGCAGCTTGGATGGCCGCCAGGTTAATTAACTCCTATGGTACGCTGAGATAACAGGTTGCTTTCATGTTCTTCCATGCTCTTCCATTGCTCTTTGAATGCCCTCCAGACCGGGGGTGTAAGCCAGGATTCCCCACAGAGGAGATGGCAATTTGCTGCTCTCTGTGACAGTTGTATACTCAAGTGATAGTTGTCCTTATTCCTTGGCAGATGGCTTTCTTCTTCCTTAGCATAGCATTTCCTTGTAGGGAAGACAAATGCACAACACCATAGTGTTCATTTCTCATGGAGAGATGTTTTCCATGTTAATTTGTATTGGCTCGTTTATGGAACAGAGTTAAATGAGCTTGTAACCCTAAAAGGGATTAGACTAACTTAGGAAGAGCAAGTCCTTAAATAGCTGTTGAATTTGTTGGTCTGGCTGCATATTTGGCCGTGAAATTCCCTGAAACTTTGATAAGCAGAGGTTGGGAGGGCAATGCCCTAAGTATGTATGTTCCATGATCACCCTGCCTATTTGGCCATCATCCTATGTCAGGTTATGGGCCCAATTAGCCTCTGGTCTGCCCCAGTATGATAGCTCTTGTGCTGTTAAACATCATTCCTACCTGAGAGAAGACAGCAAGGATATTGGGACGAGCAGAGAAGTACCAGCTAAATGCATTTGCCAGAAGAAGTGGCATCTTTTAAAGTGTTCTGATTGCCTCTGTGGCATGAACTGCTCTCTGTTAACATTTGAATGCTATTCTCTCAATTCACTCTGTATATTTGCCATTGAGATGCAGACCTGCCCAGGCAGGACTGTCTGAGGTTCTGTACATTACAGAGGCCATTTGTTGTAGTTTTGCTGAACAGGGATATCTCTCCTGGAGTCAGATGTGCTGTTGAGAAGCAGGTGGTTTACCTAGCACTTTATGCTGCATCTGTACCATGGAATCCCATTCTCGCTCAGTCTCTTAAGCCCTGTGACAATTAGTGGTCTCTAATCTGCTGGCTGTTTGAGGGAGGATTATTCTATTTGTCACATTCTTTATCATTTCCCTTAAGCATGCTCTAACAGCCACTTCTGCAGACAGGATAGTGGGCTGGGGGAGTTTTTATGTGACATACTGTCACTTGAGCTCTTGTCACGACCTGTTCTCTCAGCCTTTATCCTATTTATCCAAATTCTCCTTTGCATCACACTTCCACATTCCTGCCAGTTTATGCCTGACACCAAAGAGAGTTAATTTATGTCAGAGAACTCAATTACAAGCCTAAATTAAACAGATGCTAGAAGAGGGCAGATATGCTGTGGAATGCAGACAACTGGTTAGTCTGAGACACTTCTCTTTCTGGCTTCAGCTTCTGCCGCCTGCACCTGGGAGATGTGAAGGAACAATTTCCTGCCATTAGCTGTAAGGACTTGAGGGGAGATACCCACTGCTGGCAAACCAATCCTGCAAGTTGTGTTTTGGGTCAAGTCTCCGACAGAGTCTTGTGTTCTGAAAATTTAATAGAATACTTTGTGGCCTTTGTGACTTTGTTGTGTAGGTTGGAAAAGCAACTGTGTGTCAAGACAAAAGATAAGCCCTAATAGAATTGTCTGCTCCCGGTGAGAACTTGCTGTTAATGGAAAGGCATTTATTGCCTTTATCTCAGTGTGTGTCACTGAAGTGGCTTCTGAAAAAAGCAGTCACTCTAGAAATAATTTGCATAGGAGCAGAAATTTAGGAGATTTTTCAGGAAATATTGTTATTTTCCTTTCAAAGCAAGAATTTGAATAATGGAAAATGTGGGACAGAAAAAGAAAGGAAGAGAAAAATCTTCAGAAACAATAATTCTGAGACTTTGCAAGTTGTCCAGACCCTGAGTGTATTCCTTGCCCCATTGAAATCAAGAGGTGCTACCTGAGCTTAGGAGAGCCAAGAATCTATCCATGTCAAGCAGATTTGGCTAGAGGCACAATATTGCCTCTCGTTATGTAGACAGCAGCATCTTCTAGATCAAGAGGTGCTACCTGAGCTTAGGAGAGCCAAGAATCTATCCACGTCAAGCAGATTTGGCTAGAGGCACAATATTGCCTCTCATTATGTAGACAGCAGCATCTTCTATATACATTTCCATTGCAAATCTGAGCTTATTTCATCTCTCATATAAGTAACTGTATCGTGCTTAGCTTTCACTTTCATCACAGAAAGCAGACACATGGGCTCTGGTATTGCTTCCGTGTTCCCGCAGATGCCTCTGTAGCAGATACTTTCACCTGAAGTTCTTCAAAGTGAGGGTGACAGAGCACTGGAACAGGCTGTCCAGGGAGGTTGTGGAGTCTCCTTCTCTGGAGACGTTTAAAACCCACCCAGATATGTTCCTGTGTGACTTGGTGTGGCAGGGGAATTGGACAAGACGGTCTTTCGAGGTCCCTTCCAATCCCTAATGATTCTATGACTCTAAGTGTTTCCTGTCGCTCTCTTTTGAAACCTCTGACCTGTCTTTTTGTCTAATGTAGGATGAGATGAGCCAGATCCCAATCATGCCTTTTATTTCATTCATTGTAAAGAGAGTCTAGATATATCTAGACATCATCATCACCTCAGGAGCATCTAGTTAACTGACTAAATAGTTAGTTCCTAACATGGTTTTTGCATCTTTTGTGCTGTGCTCTGGGTATTGTGAGTAGTGCAGCAGCTGTTGTACACCTACTGGTTTTGTGGTCATGTAATTACTGTCCTTGTGCTGACATGAGCCTACTTAAGTTGGTACCTGTTGTACTAACAAAATGTTCTGTAGCGTTGTGGTGGCTCATACTATCGATGCAGTTATTATGTGGTGACATCTATGGCTGTAGACCACGGCTTTGTTAGCCAGTCAGGAGTTAGACTCTCAAGCTACGATGGGTATATACCTCCTGATCTGTGGTAATTGCAAACATGCAGCCCTGCAGGTTGGGTTAGTCCTGTGGCTCAGAGCGAAGTCAGTATGTCTTCCTCTGTGGCTGCCTGGCAGTTACTGCAAATGAGCTGGTGGATGGCTCTGTTAAATCCTATAGTAACATTGAAGTCCCTGCAATGGATTGTGCACGGGTCAGGGCTGTGAGACCAATAGATTAGCTGATAAGCTGATCTTGTTACTGGCTTCCCCTTTAAACGCCAGCGGCTTCCTATTTTTCTTTTATCTCTGTAGCCACCTATTTCTCCTTCAGCTTTGAAAAAATTGTTGACTTAGTATTTGCAAGAGGGTTTTTTAACATTTTTTTAGTCCCACTTACTGTCTAATTTGTCCTCAGTGTTGTCATCTATCAGCCTTGTGCTCCCTCTGTCCTTGCTACTGCCTCGAGCACTACTGCTTGTTTAGTTTTAAAGTTGACATTTCATCTGGCACCTCCAGAGGGAAAGATGAGAGACAACGGGCCATGCCTCATGTCCAACCACTTGACAGCATTGAAACAAACCCGTGGCAGTGTATCAAGACAATGTGTCACATTCAGGAGACAAACATCAGGGTGTGAGACAGAAAATGATATTGATGATGCTGAAATAACAGACTTCTGAAGTCTTTTGCTCTTGTGGAAGACAAATGCACAGTACTCAGAGGTGTTACAGGGAGCTGCGTGCTTCAAGGCAATAGAACATTGCTGTTATGTTTGTTGTGTTGCTGGTACAAATTGATGTGGGACTCTGCTTAAAACACTGCTTCGGTCCTACAGTCCAGAGTACTCTGTATCTCGTAGTGACATCGTCCTCCCATGCAGCTGCACGTGATCCTAGAGGCATTTGCATGGTATTCATTGTGCAGATAGTGTAGGAACACTTTCAATACTACCCTTTGAATCTGAGACTTCTGTTCTACAGGTTACTAAATGTCATAGCAGCAAGAGGTGGTGTGTGTGGGAACTCGCCAACTGGATCCTGACCACTTGATCCGCATTGCCCAAGTAAACAGGAGGTCTCACCTGAAAATGAGACCTCTCCTCTTTGCTTAATTCTCGCAGCCAGAATGAGGGTGCACACAGTCACTAGGTCATTTAGGCACCAGCTATTTCATTTTGAATCTGATGTGAATAAGAGGTTTAGGTTGGATATTGGGAAAAATTTCTTCACCAAAAGGTTTTTTTAAGCCTTGGAACAGGCTGCCCAGAGAAGTGGAGTCGCCATCCCTAGAGGTGTTTAAGAGACACATAAACATGGTTCAGTGTTAGGCTTGGAAATGCTGATTTAATGGTCAGAGTTGTTCTTAAAGATGTCTTCTAACCTCAGTAACTCTGTTATTTTTATCAGATATTATCTTTTTTTTTCTGAAATATTGAGACTTGGAGAAGGAAGTTTCACGAGAGCAAAAATAAAACCAAAACATTGTTAGTTAAAATCAACAATTTTCTTCTTTAACACCCTGTGGACTAAAACCTGAGACAAAATTAAAACCCCCCCTGTTTTTTATTTTTAAACGGACAAACATTTTACAGCAGTTTGGGATTTTGGAGGCTGACTAAGGATTTGCTACAGGGTCACCAGAAGAAAATGCACACCTTCTGAGTGGCTCCGAAGGAAGGATGCTATAAACAAGTTGGTCTGGGAGGGTTTGTCAGACTGTTCAGAAGTATCTACATGACCTTGCAGCTCTTGCTTTGGAGAGTGCCTGAAGCATCCCAAGTCTGGCTGTGCGCTGCTGCACTTGCTTAGCTGGACTTCACCTGCAAATGTAGGAGCTGGCAAGGAAGCAATATTTTATTTTCAGTAACCCTGTGCACTTTGTTAGAGACAGTGAAGTAGTGGATCATTCCCTCTGTATCTTCTGTATTCCTAGTAGATCTCAATTCACGCTGGAAGAATGCGTGAAATAGTAGATGGCAAGAAGGAATAATAAGAGTATGAATCCTACCCACAGGACGTGACAGAGTTGTCCCAGGATCACTGTAACTGCTGCTGAGTCTATTTGAAAATAGCTGTTCAGTGGTGGTGAGCAGTTGGTCAACTCTTTTACCTCAAGCTCTGTTTGTTGTGGGTCTTCTTGTGTTCCATGGTGACGTGTATTTTGTAGTGTTTTGTTGTTCCCTGAGATTCCTGGCAGGGTGTGAAGGCATTAATAATGTGGTAGCCAGTCGTTCCAGCAAAGCCAGTATAGGGTTTTGGAAGCAGAAGACAGTGATGGAGTAGATTTTTTTAATTCCCCGTTAGGTTTTATGACTACTGATATTGTTAGTGAATCTTACTTAAACTTTTGAGGAAGGTAGGAGAATTGAGTTAAAAAAAGTTGTCTTTCTAGTCATATAATTTGACATCAGTAATAAAAGTCATATTACATTGCTGTGAGGTTAAAAAGCCTCAGCAGTGTAATTAGCCAAAGCGTGCCGTAAGGAATACTAGTTTTATTCTTTATTGCCATTGACACGCGTTAATTATCTGATGTCTGCAAACAAGCTCAATAAAAGACTAGAGAATGTAGAAAAAAGAGAGCAGAATTACTTTACTGGCTCAATACTGAAAAGCTCCTTTCTTCTGATGAAAGAATTAATGCTGAAAGGGAACATGCACATCTGACTTTTTGGCTCCCGTACTGGTTTACACCAGTTGAACTCCAGATGAACCAGTAAAACATGAGTCAGCTCTGATTTGAACAATTAATCAGTTTTGGATGTATAGAGAAAAATAGTTTTAGGTGAGAAAGTCGTCTTGGAAGAGATTTCCTACTCTGAAGTTGTTTCAACTTGCATCCTGTTGTTCGTTGACTCTCACCTTTTTGCCTATCCTGGGCTCTTCGTGACCGTGCAATGATCACAGACAATGACATGGCTAAATGATGCATATCCTGCAATATAATATGGACAGGATGTGTGGATGTTGCTGTGGGTAAGAACTTACCCAAGAATAAGAGGCTGAAGTCGTCTTTGTCGCACCTCAGACGCCTGAAGTGCCTTTATGAGCTACTGGGGTGCATGAACGTGTAGCAGCTGATGGGATCTAAATGGATGTCGTGAGAAAAGCAGAAAGTTACTCTTCACAAGGACATCAGAGACACAAAATAGAAAAGCTCTAGGGGAGGTATTTGAGTGGAATGCCAGGAATATTTCTGGGTTTGTAATCACTACTTATTTGCCTACTTGAGAAGGTGAAGTTGCTGTCCTGACATTGCCTGTGTTTCACCTTCTTTCTGCTAATCTTTGCTTTGGGAAGCAAATCTTTGCTTAGTGTCACCATTTGTCTGTTAATCATTACTGAGGGATGCTTAGGAAGTTCCATTTGTTTGGTAGCTTCTGTGCAGAGGTACACAGCTGCTTCAAGCAATGACTATACAAAGTCTGGTGGGACTCTCTAGTTCTTTGTATGAGCACGTCTCACAATGGTTCCTAGAGAAATGGGAGAGCTGACATCAAACTGTCAGCTCTTGGTGCATAGCTGCACTTCCCTAGGGGTGATAGTGGACTCCCCCAGACGCCCAAACTTTTGCTGAAGGAACCCTAGCAGCCATCTTCTCATTTTATTTCCCCTTCATCGAAACTTCTCCCTGAGGTGCGGAAGGAAGAAGCAGACAAATTTCAGACTTGGCATTGTGAGTCACTGCAGCTCACCTAACAATTGCTAGTTACACTATCGTAAAGATAAAGGTTTATTTTGTGGGTCCTTTTCTAATAACTTGCAAAAATGCTGTAGTTACTTAGCAAAAGTATATTTCAAATTCAAAATGAAGAGCCTTAAACAAACAGGAAAACACTTCTATAGGAGCTGCTGATATTTATAGACTTTATGGTCAGTAGGGACTTCGTGTGCTCCCAGCTTCTGCATGATGCTTCACCTTGTCTTCAAATAGTTTCTGTACGGAAGTTCCCACAAGCCAAAATCAAAACTTGGAGCTGAAAGAGTCTGCTCCACTTCAACCTTTGGATATCCATCGGCTCTTTCTGTGCTGTTTGTAAAACTTAAGCTCACTTTTGTAATGTTGTAATCATTCAGTTATTTTTTTCCATGTTGCCTTTTTCCCTTTCCTCCTACATTTCAGGGCAAGAAACACCACTGCAGTTTGTGCAAGTGTTTCAGCCATTGCCTGTTTGTGTGCAAATGCTTATGGAAATGACACCTGTGAGCCATCTTTTTAGTGGATCTGTTGCACTAAGTTCAGGCTTTGAGCCCTTGCATTTGCCTGGCTCTTTGCTTTTGGCACTCTCTCCACTTCTGACATTCATTTGCTCTTCAGTAGAGGTTTCATCATCGATTTGGGCTGTGGTGTGATGTAAAGTGTAACTCCCTTTTGCCATGATGTCTACCAGCAGTAGTGGTTTCTGGGCTATTCAGAAGACTATCTATTACTCCTTATTCCTTGGTCTCTCCTCCTTGTCTGCTTATTTCTACAGGTGCCTTACGTAGGCTTGGATCAGAAGCAAGACAGGCCATCACTTGGTCAGAATTTGCTCTGGGCTCAACAGTTATCACTGTTAGGAGTAAATTAAGGCTCCCACAGCATTGCAAATGTCATCCCAATCAAATATAGTCAAATGGCATTTTCACCCTGTTTACACAACAAATATTGTTTAACCACTTGTTGACCTGATATCAGCGTTAGGATATGCCATCTCCCTTACTGCATTCATTTTTCTCCTTCATTTGATGAGTGTATTTACCTCATTTTTCACCAGCTGCATGTTCTCACCCCAAGCTCAAGCATTTCTTGAAATATCAGCTTTCTATTCCAAGATGCATTACAATTAGTGCTGGCCTTTATGAGAAGCAAATCTTATGCCCAAAATTGTAGCATCATTTCCCTTCAGCCCCTTGCAACCTGTCTTCACATTCATGTGCCACACACACACACCTTCCTGTTGCTCCATCCAGCCCATTGACTTTTGTATAGAAGCTGGAGAATCTGGGTTTCTCCATAAGGAAATGTAGCCAGTCTGTGAGCTAAGAATTTTTGAGGGGCATCTTGCAGCTGCAATTCTTCTCTGTGCTAGTCCTCCCCTGGAGATCTGGCAAATCATAAATACCATTAATAAACATCTACCAGCAAGAAACTATCAACAGCAAAACAGGATTCCTGTGAACAAAAAACATAACCCTGGGTATGTGGCATCCATTTATTACTTTAAAAAGACCAAACCAGACCTCTGCACTTGCACTGAAAGCACCAGATTGTGACAATGGGGCAAGAGGAGCTTTATTTTAAAAATGTAGTGGCCATACATTTTATAGACGTGAAACTAATCATAGCTCTGTACTGGGTTGTGAAGCTCATGCTCTATGCTTCAATGTAGAACACAGATGTGGGGGCAAGTTCCTGAAGGGAACAAATATGAAGGCATCCTTTTATGAGTACTCGTCCCCAAATTAATTTGTAATCAAAGCTCAGGTTATTTTCTTTTTATCAGTTTCAAATGATAGAGAGGCAGAAATGCCTTAGATAATCTATAAAGTTTAAGATGCTGCAAAATAAGTTAATTGCTAATGCATCCAAATTCTGAGTGACATTTGAAATGCTGGTTGCTAAGTACTGAGCAGCGTTTAATAATGAGACAAATGATTCTGTTACCTCAGTTAATAGCTAAAATGCTGTGAAAAGAATCTGTAGGAGGGAATTCATAACCTGGAAATCACTTTCCAAGATGTGAATGGGATTGCATCGTTGCTTGCTGTGGTGCACGGAGTGGAGTGTGGCAGCAATACCTGGCATTCATACCAGATCATACCGATGTACGCTGCAATTGATTACTGTGCTATAAGAGTCAAGTTTTGCAGGGAGAGGTAATATCTGTTATTGGACTAGTTTAAACTGCTGGACTAAAACAGGTTTTCTTTCAGGCTGGCAGTGCCTCTAGCAGGTTTGTGAAAGAGGCAGCAAAGTCAAAGCAAAGGGACAGAAGAGAAGTCTTTAAAAATAACAGGGAATGTCATTTTTAATGAATTTTTTGTTTCCCCTTGAGAAATGTCAGTGATACAACCCTTCAGTAGGTTAATCAAGGATGCTTTTCCCTCCTCTTTTAAAAGAAAGTTGATTTACCTTTCCCATGAGAAATATTATTTGCTTCTGCCAAAGTTTGTATAGTCCAAAATATAGTCTTAAAGTCTAATTGTCACTTTTAAGTGCTCTCCCCACTGCCTCTTGGCATTTGCATGTCTCCAGCTTTTTTCATCTCCTCTTGGCTGCATTCCCAGCTTAGGGTGTATTTGCTGTAGTATGCCTTGATCTCACTCTCCTGCAGAGAGAAAGCGTTTGTGCCATGGCAGATACAGTCTGGCTGGCAACTCTAACTGGGAAAAGAGATGTGTGCGTGAGAGAACTCCTCTGCAACTTGCGTGAAGCGCTGCATTTTGTTTACCCGTACACACCCACACACATCCCTAACTTCCAGCATTTGGGTGTGTGCTTTACATGTTATTAACTTAGTTCTTAAAATCTCAGTTTCCTAGCTAAAAAACATATTGTTTGAAAAAGTTGACCATCTGTAGGGAATAAAACTTGAATGGTGCTTTATGCAAAGCATCACTGCGCTTTCGTGAATTTGAAGGGAATCCTTTCTATACGTAGAAGGGGATAAACAGGGGATGACTGCTTAGCTTTGTGGCTTAGCTGGAACCAGAAAAGGTTTGCTGTAATAAATACCATGATCATGAATAAGAGGAAATGCTTCTCTGCTAGGGAGATAGCCTGGAAAGTCTGTGGGTCCGAACAGGCACATTTGTAGCTCTATGTGTGTTGGACAAGGGTGGGGGACTCAGTGGCATTACTGAGCCGTGTTGGCAGAGTTTTTAGTGTTGAAGGGAGATTTTGGAGTGAGAAGTTCCTGAGATTGCTTCCTATTTTAAGTTTTGCAGAAATAGCTGCTGTAATGACTTCACTGTACTGTCAATAATATTTAGCACTCCTACGGCCCGTGAGAAACCTCCTCGTGTTATGTGTGAAGAGGATAAATCAGTGGGCAGTTTGTGCTCCTCTTTGTGACAAGCAGTGTTCAGTACTATCTTTTCCCATAAATTTAACGCTCCCTTATTCATTAAGCATACTGGAAGTGCCACTTCCTCAGAGAAAATGCCACAGACACCCACGCACATTTTCAAAGACAAAGCTGTGATGCTTTGCTGTGCTTTGCCAAGTGGCTGATGCCAGCCTGACAGCACAGGGCTTTCCCTCAAGGATTTTGCTTGTGCTGCATCAGCTGAGTGTCTCTTGAGCTTAGCTGTGACTGGTTTGAAACAGGAAACATTTATAATGAAAGAGAGATATTTTTATAATCTCTGCTATTTGATTTTGCATTCTTGTAATGGCTTGAGGAGATGATGCCAATTGTGCCCTGTTATTAACAGGCATGGCAAATGCAATTTTCTCAGTGCAGTTTCCAAGTAAAGCATTTCATTAATCCCCAAAAAATTATTTAGAAATAATTCTTCTTGTAAAGTTTTACACACTTCTCAAGATATACTGCTGGCATGTGCCATTTCTACCTCAAGAGGTTTTTCTACTTATTGTGCCGGTGTGTATGATCTGAATTTCTGATCATGGAATCATAGAATCATTAGGGATTGGAAGGGACCTGGAAAGATCATCTAGTCCAACCCCCTGCCATGGGCAGGGACATACCACCTTAGGTCAGGCTGGCCAGAGCCTCATCCAGCCTGGCCTTAAACACCTCCAAGGATAGGGCGTCAACCACCTCCCTGGGCAACCCATTCCAGCCTCTCACGGTGAAGAACTTCCACCTCGCATCCAGTCTAAGTCTACCCAGCTCCAGCTTTGCTCCATTCCCCCTAGTCCTGTCGTTACCTGATATCCTAAAAAGTCCCTCCCCAGCTCTTCTGTAGGCCCCCTCTCAGATACTGGAAGGCCACAAGAAGGCCACCTCGGAGCCTTCTCTTCTCCAGACTTGAATAGCCCCAACTCTCTCAGGCTGTCCTCACAGGAGAGGTGCTCCAGCCCTCTGATCATCCTCGTGGCCCTCCTCTGGACACGCTCCAGTATTTCCACATCTTGTTCAACATCTTTGTCAGTGACAGGGACAGAGGCATTGAGTGCACTCTCAGCAAATTTGCTGACTACACCAAGCAGTGTGGCGCAGCAGACACGCTGGAGGGCAGGGATGCCATCCAGACAGACCTGGACAGGCTGGAGAGGTGGGCACAAGCCAACCTCATGGGGTTCAACAAGACCAAGAGTAAGGTCCTGCATCT
>JAOXOE010000001.1:115355061-115366488 GCA_028565055.1 Phoeniculus purpureus
ACCGTGAGAGTGGTGAGAGCCTGGACTGGGTTGCCCAGGGAGGTGGTTGAGGCCCTGTCCCTGGAGGTGTTTAAGGCCAGGCTGGATGAGGGTCTGGCCAGCCTGATCTAGGGTGGGGTGTCCCTGCCCCTGGCAAGGGGACTGGACTAGATGATCTTCCGAGGTCCCTTCCAATCCCTAATGATTCTATGATCTTTTAAGGTCCCTTCCAGTCCCTAATGTTCTACGATTCTGTGACATCTGTTCTTACCTTTCACAGCACTTTGTGCAGTGTTGGTGTGTGTAGTCACTGGCCCATGGCCCATCTGCATAACTAGTCTTCCCTTTGTTCCATACCTGGGTGAGTGGCTTTGCAGAGCTTTTGTGAGCTCTTCTTGATGTTCAAATGTATTGAGATTTAGATGAAAATTCTTCAGTTCTAATTCAACAGCTGACTCATTTTTTTTTTTACTGTTTTTTTTGTCTTAAGAAGATGAACTTTTTAACAAGTACTTTGAAAATGGATTCCTTTTCCCAGGCAGTTAACAAAAAAAAATGGTAAAAAAGAGTGGTATTTTTTGAATAAAAATTATTTACCTTATTTTTCAGTGAGGTCTGCTAAGGAGTCTGTCTTTCTCTTTATGTGCTCTGGTAGCCTAAAATCTCCTTAAGAATTTCTGCACTTGCAGCACTGAAGGATTGCACCACAGGTATTTTATTGTTTGCCAAGTAACAGGATGGAGAACAAGAAGAGGTGCTGTAGGAAATGACTGTGATATGTAATAAGATCTTGGGCTGAATATTCTGAATGTATTCAACACTGCCATGTTTTCATGCCATGTCTTTTCTTTCTGATGTGGAGGTGAAAGAATGAGTCTTCCATGCAGTGGTCACTGGAGTGGCTCGCATCCCTTCAGGCTCCTGCAGAAAAAGGAGGCTCAGGTTTAGTCTTTTCTGATTGCATCCTCTGTGACCTTGAACAAGGTACTTAGCACGTGATTTTAAAACTGGGTACGTAACTCCAGCTCAGTTTTTTCAATGACAACCTTTCTGATCATTAATTCTATACGTGTTAAAAGGCACTAGGGGCATGGTGGTGTCCCAGAAGTGCAAAGGAAATAAAGAACTCGAAGGCTCTGATGTACTAGGAGGATGGTAACCTATGATACAAAACTTAGTCAGTAAATTTATACTGTGTCACTGCTTTGCTCTGTTTGACTCCTGTTTGTAAGAAGGGGAACTCTTCACAGTGGAACCTTCATCACTCAAGTTTTTAAAAAACTAACTGGACAAAACTCTGAGGAAACTGAGTCCAAAGTTGGTGGTGACTCTAGTTAGAGCAGGAGGCTGCAATAGAGACATCCTGAGGTCCCTTGCAATCAAAGTAATTCCATGCTTATGTGACTACTGCATGTGAGTTCAGCCAGAACCCGGTGGTTGTAACCCCTTTCTATCCCTTTAGATGATTAATTGCTTGCAACACTGCAGGTTGTAGTCTTACTGCACTAGTGTATTCATTGCTGCTGGTTCAGGAACAGGACTGAGATAAAGAATCACAATGTTCCTTAGTTAGTATGTGTTAGCTTGTGGCCTCGCTTTGCTGAGAGAAGCAAAGCCTAGCAAACACCCAAGCGGCATGGATGTCTTGTGAGTGTGGCAAAGAGGAAAGGGATATGTTCATTTTAATGTCTGCTATAGACACCACAAGATGTAGGCATGAGTAACTGAAAGGAAGAATCAGAAATTATTTGTGACTCCAAAAATCTTCATTGCTGTAGGTTTTGTGTCTCCTCAGAAAAAATACTCCGGTGAATAATTTCTTCACAGATTTCAAGACTTCTCCTTTCAGATTAGCTTGGATATGTTTTTTCCCAACAAGTATTCTTGTGTCTAAGCAACAAATCTAGTCCTAAATTCAGTACTATCCTTAATATAGAACTCCAGTCTTGCTTTTAACAGCATTAAATGAAGTACCTGTTTCTTACTGCTTGAGTTGCCCATGAAAAGTAAGAGCCTGGGGCTCATTTTGTCATGTTATAAAAGGCTTTTTGCTTCCTGTTCCACCTCTAGCCCTTCCTGATACACTTAACTAATGTAGCCAAATGGATGTTAATGCAAGAGAGAAGCACCTGGGTTTCAGACCAAACTGGAGAAAATGCCTTCTCGGAAGGATCCCTTCTGGAAAAGGTTGAACAACTGCAAGTGAGACTGAAAAGTGCTGCCTTCTTACTGTGCAGCACTGTCCATCACATTTATGTCATCTTTATTCGCTACTTGGAATATGCTTCAGATATTCCAGTAACTCGCATGTTTCTTCTGGCTAGTTTATCATCATGATAGATATTTTACTACTTGAGGCCAAATCCTGCTTTCATTGATCCTTATGCAACCACACTGCAGTTTGCTTCCCCTATGCGTCTAAGCACCGAGGGGAATTGTGTGTCTTGACCCTTTGTTTTTCTTAATTAAATAGCAAAACAACACCACATTATCTTGTAACCAGGCTATTTGGGATTTGCTCTTTAGAGTGTTACACGTACCACATTTGTCTAATAATAGGTTTATGTTGCTATGGAATCGCTATAGATTTAGGATTCCCTAATGAAGACTGAAGCTGTTAATCTACAAGACCTTATCTTGGGGTTCCCTTTGAATTTGCAAGTAAATTTCTTCTTGCCCCCGTTTTGCCTCATTCTAGATTTTTGTGTTTGCCAACAAGGTTTTTTCTTTCAATCCTTTGTGCTTCCTTGGCAGGCCACACTTTAGCATTGCTGCAGAGATTCTTTTCAGTTGTGAGCCATTTAGGGACTTGAGTTTTGCACCATATGGCTCTTCTGTCTGAATTCTTGCTTTCATTTTTGATAGCTTGAATAGCAGTAACCCTGTGGAGAACATCTGCATTGTTAACTTCTATGGGAGCACTTCCACCTTTGCAGAACGTCTTGTGAAGCTGCAAATAGTGGAGGTTCAATTAGTAGAGGTATCTCTCAAATGATTGATTGGGGTTTGTTTATTACTATGTCATTTAGACTCATGTTAAAAACAGTCTCACTGACATCACTGCTCCTTGTTCTAAGATGATCATGGCATAATTCTCTGTGTAGAACAGAACTGTGGCCAAAATGTTTCTTTCATTGATTTTTTACTATATTGTGTATTATTGCAGGGTTCCCATGGCAGTCTAATGATGACAAGTTTTAAAATAAAACCAGCTCTATTGCACTCCGTAAGACTGGTTGTACAGACCGTATTACTCACTGTGTTGTGATAAGGTGAAATCAACATAAAGGAAACCCTTAGTAGCAGACATTGCATCACTTCCCTGTGACTCAGATACGACAATAAGCAACTTCCTGGTCCGGCCATCCCTTGCAGTGTGTTGTGGCTCTCTCAGGAGTTACTTGGGTACCCTTAATCCCCTGATTCATGACTGACTCTGTCATGATACATCGTGCAGATTCAGCCATCCAAGCACTAGTTGGTAAATACTGTTGTGTGATGTTGCTATAGAGGAACGATGGTCTGGAGCACTCGAATCTGGAATGTAGCTTGAGATCCTTTCCAATCTCTGCATGTATCGTTCTGCCTGGCACAAAATGAAACCTGTAACTTAGCAACCCTGAGAAAAGACTTTCTAAAAATTCTAACAGATGAAATTAACTGATTAGTAGATTAATAAGAATGAACATTTGGGTTGAAATCTAAGTGAATACACTGTGTTTGGAAATTATCAGAGACATTTGAAGCTAACAGTGAATGCCAGGTTACTAGTAGCTTTATTTTAAATTGAATGACTGACTTAAGCTGAAAGAGGAGTACATCTGACACAAAGGAATTGTATATAAAATGAGAACATGACCTAAATGTGTGGACAGTAAGAGAGGGAAATCCTCCAAGGAATGTCTGCTGAGTTACAAGAGAACATGGAGACTATTGATTCTCGATAGAGTAGGGGAGATGTCACACACCTCACAAAAGAGCTAAACACACTGTTGCTGTTGTCCATTTGCGATGTCTCTCCCTTTCTTTGTCATATCTCACTACCAATTAATACATGGAAGCAGAAGACAGGAGGTGAATTGGCTTAGAGAATTGGACTACTATAAACTCTGTATAGAAAATTGCTGCATTTTATTGTTTATTTTGGTTTTTTTAAAATGCTTAATATACTTTTTCAGTTGTGATTCAAAAATATTGTACCACTCAGCCTCAATAATTTTTGAAGGGTTGCAGCACACGTAGAGTCCTGCATTAAGACCAACCATCCAAAACTTTTGACCAAGTCAAGAAAGTTTTCGTATGTTTCTGCTATCCTCACATTTTCCTTCCTTTCAAACACTTTGGGTTTTATTTGCCCTAGATGTCCATCCAGATTTGGCATGCCTAGAGAGGAAAAACTGCTATCTGTACTATCTAGATTTGTCCATCTTAGATTATGTGTGATCTGTTATTAAAACAAGGAGTAGTCTGAAGAAGGAAGTCTGGTGAAATGGTGGAACATTGCGTAGCGCAGTCTGTACCACCTACAAAAACAAATACATAGCGGTTGTAGTACTGAATGGAGGAGGTGACCTATGACTTGAGTCTACAGAGCAGCATGCCACTTTTGAGTCTTCCCACAACCTTTAAAGTTGCCCAAAACCATAGAAGATTGAAAAAGATGAAGGCTTCCAGAGAGAGAGATAAGTGTGACATCTCAGTTGCACGATGACCTATTCACAACTGTTGCTTGTAGGTACTGATGTATTAAGAAACAGAGTCACATTATTTAGGTGGTTTTGTTGTTCTTCAATTTGTTTTTACTACAAAATCAGCATAGAATGTGAGATAGGACAGTACTTGTCTTCCTTTATTCTGCTCTCCAGTCGGTGCCCTTGTGTTGAATATTAGGTTTCTGTGCACAGAATGAGTGCAGGTAATGTTTGTCTGGTATTTAGAACTGAGGAACTTTTGGGAATTACGTGGTACATAGTTTGAGGGCTACTACTACTGAAATAATTCGCCTGACTACATAGAAGTTACTTTTCCTGCGGCAACGTGCAGAACATCCAATGACAAATTACTCTTGGCTTTTCTGTCCTGTATTGTACATTGTATGAGGGTAGCCAGAGGTCCATCCTGACTTCTGTGGGACTATACAGCAGACAGGGATAGATGGTGAAGTTATATTTGCACTGTACCTCTGGAGCCTTTTTCCACTGCTATGGAGAAGGGAAGTGTGATTACTTTACACTGAAGACAATAATCTAGCCTAGTTTTCAGGACTGCAGTTTGTAGTGAGTCCAGTTTCCTTCTATACCTGCCAAAGATTTCCTCTCTAAATCTGATTAATTGTCTTTGCCCCTCCATTAAATGGTACAACAACATGTGTGGTACTGGAGCACAGAAGGAGGTTGTCAAATGCTTGAGTTAGCTATGAGTAAAGGTGGATAAAGGATCTCCAGCAGAGATTTTTAGAGTGTGTGTCTCTGGTTTTGATTCTACAGAAAGTTCACATGCTACTAACATGAAATAACAGTCATGGGCTTTTTTTTCGCCTTCTTAACACAACGATAATCCTAGCAAAGAAGATTATTTCTTTCCTCATTTTTTAGCTATTTAATAAGACTGTATTTTCCCTTCTAAACCAGTCAGTTGCCTTGGAGCAAAAACCATCTTTTAAACTACTGTTGTTTGACAATCGAACAATGCACTTGTTCCTGTGCCACCCAGGGAATGCAGAAGAAGTTAAAGAGGAGATCACTTGGAAACCATTTGGAAAGAATTAGCTGCATGGGGATATTTTTAGCCTTTGGATATATATTAAGAGCAAAATAGTATTCTGTTAGTCTTCTGGATCTTGCATGAATTGTGGTTCTAAGCGTTGCTTAATGTTTGCTTTGCCATTGTTCTCAAATGGGTCCTGGGCTTCTTGCAGCAAACGTTGCCCAACGTGATTTTTTCAGAATAAAACCTGAACTGAACCGTTGGTGAAAACATGTGAATCACACTCCCCTGTAAGTGCACCGTGTAAAGGTGAGGGCATGCTTCCAAAGCCCTTGCATTGTGGATCCATGGACTATTTGCTGAATAGTGCCATGAAAACCACAAAGGAGAGTTAGTAAGGTTGCTCTTTCTTCTCATCATAGCTGATTAATACTTTTCATACCAGGTAAACTGTTTGGCATTCTGCTCCTTTCTTCCAATAAATTATTTAGCACTCTAGAGTATAGAATTAACTCCATTCTAGACTATTCCAAACTACGCTGGTGGTCTTGATGTTCTCTAGGAAGAATAGTGCCTAATAACTGATGACAGAACCACAGAATCGTAAGGGTTGGAAGGGAAGGGTTTGAGACTGTCTAGTTCAACCCCCTTGCTAAAGCAGATTCATCTAGAGCAGGTTGCAGGATCGTGTCCAGGTGGGTTTTGAGTCTTTCCAAAGAGAATCCACAGCCTCTTTGGGCACCCTGTGCTCTGTTATCATCAAAGTAAAGGAATCTTTCCTTATTTTCCTTATGTTCCTATTTTCTATGCTCCTGTGTTCCAGTTTGTGCCCGTTGCTCCTTGTCCTGTCACTGGACACCACTGGAAAGAGTCTGGCTGCATCCTCCTGACACCCTTCCTTTAAATATTGATAAGCATTGATAAGAATCCCCTCTCACTCTTCTCCAAGGTAAACAGCCCTAGCTCTCAGCCTTTCCTTTTAAGGCTGATGCTCCAGCTCTCTGATCATCTTAGTGACTCTGTACTGGACTCTCTCCAGTAGTTCCCTGTCTTGAACTGGCGACCCAAGAACTGAACACAGTACTGAAGACACGGCCTCACTAGAGCAGAGTCTACTGGCCTCACTCTTCTTAGTGCACACCAGATACCATATGCCGCCTTGGCCACAAGGCTGGCTCATGGTTAGCTTGTCCTCCAGCACTCTTAGGTTCTTCTCCACAGATCCAGCAAGTCAACTGTTAGCCTGCACTGGTACATGAGATTATTCCTTCCTAAGGGCAGGACCTTACACTTGCTCTCGCTGAACTTAATTATGCTCTGGTCTGCTCAGCCTGTTGGGGTCTTGTGAATGGCAGCACAGACCTCTGGTATGTCAGCCAGTTCTCCCGCTTTTGTGTCATCAACAAACTTGCTGACCCTTCATCCAAGTCCTTGATGAATGTGTTTTATAGGTCTGGACTCAATGTTGATATCTGGACCACCACTGGCTAGAGGCCTTCAAGTAGACTCTGCACCACAATAAGAGCTACAAAAATTGTTCTGTTTGTTACAAGTTTTGCATAATAGTGATAGATATTTCTTGGGTTTTTCAAATCATTTCTCGTTGAATCACTAGAATACTGCAGCACATCACAAGCAGTTTTATTAGAGCTTGCTGTGTGTTTAGTGACCACGTTTTTGAAGTTACTGCTTTTATGAGGCATGTAGCTCATTTTTATCTTCCCATTAGAGGAATAATTGTTAATACAAATAGAGACATTCTTGTATATGCAAATGGCACATTATACACGCATTTTACTTGCCATTAAGTTGAATAATTTCATAGACATCGCCATTTTACCTGGTAGTCCAAAAATATTTACTATGTTCTAAAGCAATTCGAAGTGATTGTGGGTGTGAATAGAGAAACATTTATTGTGATTGTTCCTACATTTAATTTTTTTATCACACTTTGAAGTGGAAAGTGACATCAGCATTCAGTAAAATCGGCTCAGTTGCTGAGGTTGTGGCCATTGTAGCTGGTGCTCACTTGTAGTCCTTGCACTCAGTCTCTGGATCATTTGGGAGTGTCTGGAGGAGACCTGAAGTCTGAAGACCATGACTTGTGAGTAAAATAGCAAGAATGATCTCTCATTGTGAAGGGTGTGAAGTAACAAATAAAAGAGAAGCAAGGAAAATTTTATGTAAGAGAAAAAAAAGACCAGCAGTGATGTGGTTTTCTTCTAGTCTTATTTTCTAGAATTCATTAGAAATGTGTTTGTAAACGTCTCAGTGTAGCTTTTGTGTGATCTGCTCCTGGGATTTTTGCCAGGGATCTCACATTTCTGTGGCAGAAGACAAGACAGAGCACGTTGTGTGGGGTAATTGCTCCTACTTCTCATGGACAACTTTTGAGAGGAGACAACTTATGACTGCTGTGCTCTGTAGAAGCTGGTAATGTCTGGTGATGAAATATCTAGCACTAAGGTCTAACTAAATAATGTAAATTGGCCAGAAAAAGAATGGTGTTTAGGTGGAGAGCTTGGTGCTTCGTGCAGATTGAATGTCGTCTGTCTGCCTACTGGTTTTGTGTCCAGTAGAGAAAGTGGGATCCATGGGGGTTACTCACTGTGAAAGCAGGTAGTTTTGCTGTTCTGTGGTAGCATGTGGCTCCTGTGATGCTCTCGTGCTTGAGATCCTGATGGACATGAATTCCAGTGATTTTGTTTACTTTTAGTACACCCAATAGCTTTGTATATCCACCCGTTTCAGTGGCACATGGCTAACACCTAATAGCAAATAGAAATCTGAAATTACAATGCTTTTCTAACGATTTCTGTAAAGAATTTTGTAAAAACAATAAATAAAAACCTCTTTGTTTCTTTGCAGGTTTTTTCTCTTCTTGCTAAGAGAGATACAAATATTACAAGTGTTTCACTGCTGAATTGTTTTGTTTTTTACTGAGAAACAACAATGTTCTTTTTGATGTCAGCTTTCATTGTGAAGAAGTAATTTTAGTGATTTATATTAGATAATTTGTACCTCTTCAAATAATTCACATACTTCTGCTGTATTTGAGTTACTTTGATATTATAATGCTTTTTTATTAATGTCTTCGAGAGGTGAAATACTTGGGGTTTAGAGAACAGTGTAAGAATTATAGTCCCAGAAATCTGTTGACGCTCTAAAAGCACCTTTTATATAAGCTAATGAACTGGTGATTCAACCTAATAACTGGGAGAACAATGGCATTTTGCTAACTTTTAAAAAGTGCATACATGAATGAGAGAAGGTAATAAGAGTAGAAAATAGAGAGTTTTGACATTAATGTGTGCTTTGTTCATTTATTTGACAAGTGTTTTTGTTCTAATTATGTAAGTTCCAAATATACCAGTGAAAGCATTAGTGAAATTAGGTTTCATTATAGTTCCCAGCTATTGAGTAGTTAAGATGAAGAAACCCTACTGTCTTCAGTTGCAAGTCTGGCACTGCATAGTATGAATGGATGAGGAGCTCTGTGACAAGTCCGTAACAGCCCTTGAAGCAGTATTATCATTTCGGTTTGACTGAACCAGTATTTTTCCATCTTTTTCTCGCTAGTTTACCACAAGATCACCACACTTTACCAAAGCGACTGTCTCGTATCGTTGCAGTATTTATTCCTATTTTTTATTTAATTATGTCTTGCAGCTTTCAGGTAACTTCCCAGTTGTCATTCCACGTGGCTTTGAGCACTGATGTTGACATTGAGTCTTCCAGTAGAAAGCTGTCATTTGCTGACATTGATGACAACATTGATTTTAAAGGGGTTTTCGATGCAAAGGTGCGAGCTGTTTCCCTCAAGAGAATAGGACAGTCTGCCATGGATGTAGCGGTTCTTTCAGTGCATGTAAAACAACATGACACTTCGTTGATCAGTCAAGTGAACGTGAGAAGTGTTTGGTTTCACAGCAAAGAAAAGGAGATTGAGTACTGACACCTGAAATATTACAAACATTTTCTCCCTGTAATCTAACTCTTGCTATATTTGTTCAGCTAGGATTGTGTGTTAGCAGAGCTTCGGCATCTGTCCTCAATCTCAACTGCTGCTTGGTCCTTTTACCAATGTGCCGTGTTCTCTTGGCCTTCCTGCGAGGATCTCAGAAGGTAAGTGCTATCCTCAAAATGCAGCAGCTGACAATGGGGCCCTGGTCTCTGTTTGGTCTAAAACACCTACTGTGTGTGCAGGCATGATGCAAGCCTCAGACGTTCAGCCTAGATTCATCACTCCTTTGCAGACAATGCCTTGCTGGCTTTGTCTGGTTTGATTGGGAGGTTTCATGCGGGCTTTTGTGAAGGACAAGATGTTGCTGTAGAACTGTAACTAGACAGCCTCCTCCTAATAAAAGACATTTGCATGGTCTCTAGTGCTTCCTGTTAGAATTCAAGAGATCAAGCAGAACTCTGCCTCTGCACAACTAAATGTGTCCTACTGGATATGGGAGGACTTTAAATAAAAATCCCAAAAGGGATATATTCATTGTCGTGGGAGGAAGAAGAGGGATCTGGCAAAGCCGAGTGTTTGTTTTCTGTACCAGCATTCAGTAAACAGCAGTTTGTGATTCACCAGTAGCTTTTACAGAAATGTAAAGTAATGCTTTTGAGGAACATCTGTGTCTTCAGATTTTGCAAATTAGATGATGTTCAACAGTCCCTGTAGGATTGGATACCTGTAGATGTGTGTCTGTTTGCAAATATACCTTTCCCTCCGATCCTGCTTACACAACAGTCAGTGACTCCTACAACAATTAGCTTTGAAATCCCTGATTTTTAAAACTAGAAGAGCTATGAATTTATGTGCTCTTGTCATGTTGTAATACAGAGCCATCTGTAGTTTCTTCCTTACTAATGCAAAATTGGCTCATTGGTAGAACTCTGTCGTTTTTTGACTTGGGTACTGTGCTTTGCAGGGGTGTCACACCGACTAAGAGCTGAAGTTGCTATTCTATCACCTCAGCTGCTGTTGGTGCATTTCTTTCTTTGCTTTGTTTCATAAGCTAAATCGCTTCAATTCTTTTGTTAGGTTGCCAGCAAGAAGACCAGAAGGTTGCTAGACAAAAGTAAAACTTTCCATGTCACGTGTGGTGTTACAATATGCATCTTTTCAGGTGAGCTCTTCCTCTGCTGAGCAGCAGCTTGTTTGGGAAACACAGGGAAGCAGTACTTTGTGGTTTTTCTTAGGCAGTACATTTGGGGGTAGTCTTGCTCTTTGCTTCCCTGCATTAAGTTGGGACTACTGTCTCTCAGATGTGTGTGGTTGTCCTTTAGAAGCATGGGTTTGCATTCAAATGCCAAGTGTCTCCTTAAAATTCCAGTTTCTGAAATGACAGGTGTTGGGTAAAAATCTGCCATTACCAGTGACCCTTTATTGTGCCTAAGGAATTTGAATGAAGAGGGAAGGTGCTACAGGCTTATCTGTGGAAGAGGGAGCAGTGGAGACAAATACTTAGTGAAGCGATACTCTTGGGTGGACAGCTTTGAATGTTGTTTCCCAGCTGAAGCACTGAAGTATGGAAATAACTGCTGCAGTGTTAAAAATTTCTAAAATCTGTAGTGTTTTCTGCCAAGACTATCTATAACCCAATCTACTTTGCCTCTATTTTTAACAGTGAGGAGGGAGGAGTTCAGGGCAAGTGGCCTCTTGAACTGGGGGATGGGGCTGGGGAGAGGTGTGCAGACTTGGAAATCCCTAAGGAATTAGTCCATGACCTGCTGAGCCACTTG
>JAOXOE010000001.1:115366588-115387042 GCA_028565055.1 Phoeniculus purpureus
GTGTGGTAGGGGTTGGACTTGATGATCTATTAGGTCCCTTCCAACCCTGGTAATACTATGATACTATGATACTTTAGAAAAGAATTCCTTAAATCACGTCATGCAAGTGATGTGCTTATCTAGGTAGCTGCTTTCCTTGAAGAGAACATCTACCCCTTCTTATGGATCTCAGCTCTACTCTTCTTTCATTTTTAGTTTTACATGTTGCTGCTCATCTGGTGAATGCTCTCAACTTCTCTGAGAACTACAACGAAGAATTTCTGGCACTAAATGCTGCGAATTACCGTGGCGAGGTGAGCCAGTCGTCCTTTCATGTTTTGCTGTTAAGTCAGTCAGTCAAATATATTATTATTTTCCATTCCCTTGTATGATCTATCCTATGATTTATACAGGGCTGCTGTTCTGTGCACTGAAAGCTCATAAGTCATGTGAGGTGCCTTCTCTGAATAAAGCACTTTTTGCTTAAGACAGTAGGATTCAATCCTATTGGATTATGTGGTAGAGCACGTTCTTATCAAGTCTTTTCACTTTCCACCCCGTTCTCCTGCTTGCCTGGCTTTATTCTGTTCCTTGGGTAGACCTGGTTGAGTCACTTCTGCTGCTACTTGGGAAAACATCTTCTGTGTTCGTGCTATTTAGAGTATGGGTCTGTATGACATGTCCTGGGGACGGCTGGCTAGTGAGATCTGAGCCTGGTTTTTGTCTTTTTAAATGGCAGTGTGAACTGGGATGTATCTACTAAGAGTAAAATTGGTTATCTGCATGAACTGGTTTGGAAACTGATTTCTGCTTCCAAAATACTTGGTTTGCATGACTTCTCACTGTGGTGAGGTCCTAGGCCCTTCTCCAGGTGCTTGCTTGCGCATTTGGCACTAGAGAGATATTTGCAGAGTTTAGTAGTGAGACCAGAGTCCAAGAGTCTTTCTTCTTTGGGCTACAGTCAAGATCTGTCTTGTTTACATTCATTCTGAAGTCTGCATTTCTCTTCTACCAGCTTGATTAGGAAAGATTTAGAGTGACCCTATCCCAGCTGCATCCTTTCCTGGCAAAAGAGAGCTTGACTCAGCCCAGGCTCTTAAGGACCAACAACCAAGGTCTTCCACTCCCTGGGTGAATGATCTAATCACAACGTTATTCTATGGCAGATTAGACATGCCAACACCAACTATTGTGTTCTGGGTTGAAATGGGTGTCTGTGTGTGATAGGAGTGGTCCAATGATCTCAACAGGAACATCAGCAGGAGTTTGCCTCAGGCAAGAAAGTGCCAAGGTGTGCTTGGTAGCCTGTCAGCCCTTGAAATGGATCATAGAGAATAGAGAGAAGCTTTTGGTAACACTAGGATCTTAGCTACACTAGTAGATCTTGAATCTTTGTGCTTGAGTTCCACTAAATTGTGGGTTTCTTCAGCTCTGTGGGCAGTCTCGGTGCTACTGTCATCTTCAGTACCTGGTTGTGCACATCTGGATGCAGACATCAGGGAAAGGGATGCTTGCTTTTTTCTGACCTGCATGAGAACTGTTTGCCTCCTGTCACTGTGTTGTGCTGCAAGTGTAAAAAAAACAAAGAGTTCTCTCTTTGCAGTGAAGACAAAGCCTCATGAGGTACAGGACTTGGGAGAGTGAGGCAGTTTCCTGTGAGATAGACATATCCCCACTTCCTTTCACATGTGGCGAAGGACACGGGAACATCTGGCACTGTGTTGTCAGTTCCTTTGTGCTCAGCTCTGCTTCCGTAGAGTCCACTGCAAATCTCCTGGTGATGTAACTGGCAGTAAAATGCTTGCTGCTTGTCTTTCATTTAAATTCGATCTCTCTTCTGTTCCCATCTGTCCTCCCAAAGGTATGAGGTAACTGGGTAAAGTTAAGCTTTTAAAAATAACTATCTGTAAAATTATCTGGATCACAATTTTTCATAACAGATCAGGATTGTTTTCATTGGGGGACTGCAAAGGCTAAAGGTTTAGTTTATGTTGAATTGCAGTTGGTGATAGCAAATACCAAATCCGGTATCCAGATCTAGGGATTGCTTTAAGTGTGTGAGCTTTGAGCTACTTTTATTATTACTTTATTCATACTTCTATAAAATCAAGTGTGCTGAATTTTGTTTTGCATATCTCTATTTCAGGACCCGAGGAAACTGCTTTTTGCTACTGGTGAGTCTTTTGCAAGACTGGATGATCCTGTTTCGCTCTCCAGACAAAACACTTTGATCCTGTGTTTGCATGCTCTGTTTCTTGTATCTCAGCTTGGTTGAGATGCGTTATTTGTATTAATGCAACCTGGATTTGCTTAGCCAATAGTTAGGAGGAGGGGGTTACATAAGCACTGTAGTAGGGTGAGCAGCATCTCCAAAGCTGTTGTTATATAGATGAGTCAGTGGAAAATCTTGAGTTTCAAGCAGAGATTCTGCATAATATTAAAACAGAATTCCTAAATGATCCAATTCTAGAAAAAGAAACCCAGCAAATCTTGCTTCTTGATTCAGCTGGTTTATTTAAAGGTTGGTTTGACTTCAAAGCCATCTAAACTCCATTCAGCGGAGGGAAATTTAGTTGGCAGCTGGCTACGAGTGGTGTTTCCCAGGGCTCAGTGTTGGGACCAGTCTTGTTTAACATCTCTATCAATGATCTAGGTTGAGTGCAGCATCAGCAGGTTTGCAGATGACACCTAACTGGGTGGGTTTCATCTGAGGTGTCATCTTGAGGGTAGGAAAGTTCTGCAGAGGAACTCGGACAGGCTGGATCATTGGGCCAAGGTCAACTGTGTGAGGTTTGACAAGTTGAAGTGCTGGTTCTACGTTTTGGTTAGAACAAGTCCGTGCATTGCTATAGGCCTGGAGACAAGTGGCTTGGAGATGTATTGGTGGAAAAGGACCTGGGGGTGCTGATTGACAGCTATCAGAATATGAACGAGCTGTGTGCCCAGGTGACCAAGAAAGTCAACAGCATCCTGGCCTGCATAAAAAATAGTGTGGACAGCAGACTAGAGGTGTGATCATCCCCCTGGTTAGGCCTCATCTTGAGTACTGCATTCAGTTTTGGACAGCTCAATACAAGGAGGACATCGAGATGCTGGAGTAGGTCCAAAGAAGAGCAACACTCTAGTGAAGGGCTTGGAGGACAGATATTATGAGGAGGGAACTGGGGTTGTTTAGCCTAGAGAAAAGGAACCTCATTGAAGACCTTATTGCCCTTTACAAGTATCTGGGAGGAGGTTGTAGAGAGGTTGGGCTTAATCTCTTCTCCCAGGTCACTAGCGATAGAACAAGAAGAAATGGCCTCAAGTTTTCCAGGGAAGGTTTAGATTGGATGTTGGGGAAAAATTCTTCAGTGAAAGAGTGGTCAGGTATTTGAAAAGGATGTCCAGGGTGGTGGTGCAGTCACCATCCCTGGAGGTGTTCAAAAAATGTATGCATCTGACCCTTGGAAACAAAGGTATAGTGAGCATGGTAGTGTTGGGTTGATGATTTGACTTAATGATCTTTTTGATCTCTTCCAGCCGTAATGATTTTATGATTCCAAACTGTTACGGGGGAATCAGGCTTCAGCACTGCTAAAGAATAAATCAGCAAAGACATTTTATCTGCAGGAATTTAAAACAGTCCGCATATGGAGCGATAGGTACCAGCTTGAGCATCAGGCTTTTAACTTCACAAGCAATTTAATGTCATTTTTGAGGTCATCTGTCTTCAGTTCGATCAAATGCAAAAATCTCAGCTTGTAGCATTTAGGTCAGGGTCCAAAGACATCAGTCTGGATAGAAAAACAACAGGGTTTTAGATTTGCTAATTCCAAAACACTTACCATAGCTGTCAGCCTTGGGGAAGGGATTTCCAAAACCCCTGTGCAAGGTTTATGTCAGCTGAGAGTGGAGGAAGTGAGCAGGTGAAATGATAAACTTGAGGTACAAGCTAACTGGAAATAGGCTGCGTTACTGTCATAGTTACTTAGTCTAGGTGATGCTGCTGTTGTAGGCGGATTGGACTAGATGATCTTTTGGGGTCCCTTCCAATCCGTTATGATTCTATGATAGTGAAGCAGTGGTGGAGACTTGCTAAAGGATAACTGATAGAGGTAGGAGTTAAAGATGGGAAGGGAGAATCAGGACAAGTAACTAAGGATTATATTTAATATCTTAGATGAAGGAGAAGGTCTTGGGGTGGAGAACTGTTGTAGAGGCACCTTCAAGTACTTTTGGGACACCTTAGACCTCTGTAGCTGAACTCTTTGTACCCCCTGTCAGCCAAGAACACCTACTGCATTTTGAGAAGTTTGGGCACACCGTTGCAAACAGCAGTGATTCCCTGCCATCTTCGATTTCAAATGACTCGGATCGCTCCCCATTCTAGCAGCTGGTAATTAGCATCTATTATTTGTGCTGTGGGAGTGCCCAGATGAGTCAAGATTCTGCTGCACTGGATGCTGTGTAAATATGCAAAATCTAAGTCTCTTCCCAAGCAGTTTGGAATGAGATTCATCAGTGGATTTTCTAACGCAGTGAGCAGAAGGAATAAGGAAATTTATAGTTTCAGGAAATACTTACTGGTATGAGAGTGTAAGGCTAACAAGTATACCAGATTCTAATTAGTAGAGAAAAAGACAGAAACAGGAAGGAAAAGAAACACTAGAACAGCACTGATGGGTTGAGGCAAGGTTGTGAGGGATTTCATGTTTGAAGTTTGATGGAGAAGAGCATTGACAAACTGGTTGTAAACGGTGACCTGTGACTTGAGTGACAGTGTAGGAAGGGGGATCAATTGGGTTAGAAGTATGTGTGTCAGAGGGCAGATTGATTGCACGCTGTGTATCAAATGAGTTTAAGAAAGAATAAATGAAGAAGGAGGCAGTGGAGAAGTTGCACGTTATTTTATTGCAGCTTCTTTCAATTGCAGCCTTTCCACGAGGGGTGAAATTGTGTTTCTTATGCAACCATGACAAAGGTTCCATAGATTGTAGGGCCAGGGTTCTTCTTACAGTTTAAAAACTGAAGAATGATTTGGGCTTTGTCAGTATTTTGGGTATCAGATTGTTTTAACAAGTGGGTGTTGAGTAGTTTATCAAAAAGATTTGAAATGGTCTCTTCATTGCTAAGAAGTCAAAAATTGTAATCAATAGTATTAAAAACTAGCTTGGTCTAATCGGTAGGATGTGATCCTGTGAAAGGTCCTGGACCATTAAAATCTGTGGGTTTGCTGGTTGAGGTGCCTGTGTTCGGACACTGAAACTACACTGATGTAGCTTTGTGCTTGGTGATTTGCCTGACTTTGTTTAACCCAAGCACGTGGCTTTTAGGTGACCTGAGACTTAAAACTATCAGTTTTTGAGAAGTAAATTATTGTGATGTAATGCTTCATTGATTTTCTTTTCGATTCCTTATTCTTAATTCAGGTTGTTAACTCCTGGGATGGCAATTTTGAAAACAAGGTGCTAAGAAAAAGTGCTCATTTTTGGAGTTTTCTCTCTCATTTTCTCTCTGTAGGCTGATGGTTTGCTGTAGTTTATGGGCAAGTTTCTACTCTAGGATGAGATTCATGATGCTGTAGAAATACTTGTTTCTCTCCTTTGACTTCGACAAGTTCTGATACAAGTTTTCATTTGAGCAGACATGTCAAATCCTTAATATTCTTAACCTTACCTTCTCAAATGCTGCCTGCAGATCACAGTCTCAGACCTAGCTCTATGGGCAACAATTTCAAGCATTACATGATGCCACGTAGGGTAATTTCAGGCTCTTTCCCATTTCAGAATGAAATGGGTTGGCAAACGCTTGTAGTGACAGCTTGCATAGAAATGGATTTGCCTGAAGTGCTGTCCCTGATCAACTTTTCGTTTGTCGTGTTCAACAGAGTTTGAGATAAAGAAGAGAGATAGAAATGTGTACAGTCAGTCTTACAAATAAACAGACAGGCTTTTTTTTTTCTTGGAGGTAAATGTCATTAGCAAAAGTTTGCAGGAGCAAAGATTAGTAGGAAGTTAGTGATTTGATGGTGAAATGCAAGGAAAGGGCAGTTTTCTCTGGAAAACTAGGAGACAAGACAACAGCTTTGCTTTTCCATCTACTTTGATGCATGGGTTGTCTTCAAGAGATGATGTCACGTCCTGATATTAAGAGAAGGGACATAATAGATGAATACATGCAAGAGTTGACGAATCATGATTTGTATGCCTTAAGAACTTCCACTTTGCTAACAAGTCATAGGAGGCAAGTATTGAACTCTTCCAGTTCAAATACGAGTTACTGTATGTCTGTTTCAGTTCCAGGTCTGACTGGAGTCATTATGGTGTTGGTATTATTCCTAATGTGTACAGCCTCTACCTATGCCATCAGGTAAGATAATCTGATAATCATGCTGAAAAATGCCATTTGGGTAATTGTTAGAGGGAGTGAAGACTAAACATAGTACAGGGAAAGAAGTATTTAAATTAATGTTGAAAACACCAATTTTCTTGCCCTATTTTTTCTTTTACTACCTTGCAGGTGAAGCAGCACAGGGAATCCTTTATTCAGAAATGTACAAAACCCAATTAAATGGCTTTCTGAGAGAAATATTGATTTTTGTAGTGTACTCGGTAGTTAAGACCCTATAAAATTCAAATAGTTCTCTTCTTTCTGGTTTGCAAGGCAGGAAATAAGCTGAGCTTATATAAAGTTCTGTGCAATGCATAAATTAAATCCACTGGAAGTAAAATAAGATGTCTATGTCTTAATTATTTGCACTGATTTATTGTAACAACAAACTGTAAAAAAACAACAAAAGAAAGCAAACAGCAGCGAAGCAAACCGAAGCAGAATTGTGCTACCTAAGTAGAACGTCGCTTTGTTTCAAAGCTCTGCTTTGGGTTGTCAGATACACTCTTTCTAGCGTTGATTATAATTCAAAACAGGAATGAAGTGTTGGCTCATAGCAGCTGCTGAGGTTTCCTTTAGAAAAGGCCCTCCAATGGGTTTCACATTCTGCACCAACATTATTTGACACAGAGTACATTGGAGTGTCCAGTACCTGGGAGGCTCTAGCTCAAGGTTTTTTACTGAGTTTTTAACTGAGCTTTTTAAGGCTCAGATTCTGCAGCTGAAGCATACAAATGTCCCTTGATTTATTCTTTTTTTAAGTAGTCTTTGGTGAATTCAAAGACTGATTGTATTGATATAATACATCATATCAAATACATCACATCAATTCAGCAAACACTGAAGGATGTTTAATTCCTTGTTTTAATCCAGCTTTAATGGTGCTTCGCTGATGCGAGCTAGATATGTGCTTTGGAATTTTGAACTAATTTGTCTGTTAGAGGTAGAAATTTTATCAGGTGCTGATTCAAGAGAGTAGTTCAGCAAATACTTGTGGACATTTTGTAGACAAAGATACTTCCGGGGCTGAGAGCTTAGTGAGGCACTGTAGGCTACAGAATTGCAGGATGAGACTGCTGCACGGGATGTCAGACATGACTGCACACTACATAGTCCACACAGATGGCTCTACTTGCAAATAAAAGCCAGTTTTAGCAAGATGGAAAAATAAAACTATTACTTCATTCTGCAGCAGTGAGCCAAAACAAAGTCATATTTTCTCAAAGCCATATTTTTCTTCAATGATAAATTACTTTAAAAAAAGAAAAGGAAGTGTTTATTAACTTAGGAGTAGTTGCAGACATGCTTGGAAATACTAATTTTGGGGTTCATGCAAGAAATGTTTCCATCTTTTGAAGGTACATGCTTGTTGTTTCCTTCTTCAATTACTGTTACGTGCAAGTGCTTTCCATCTTCCTGCAGTGTAGACAACAGACTCAAAGCTTGAAGAGATCATCTGCATCTCCTATCATTTTAGCAATAATTCTTGTATAGAAATTTTATGTTGGTTTCTTCCTCAGGCATATGGCTCAAGCTTACCTTTACAGTGAGTTTTACTATGGGAATAAGCTTCCACGTGCCTCTGTCTGTCCCTATTCAATCTCTTTGTGGATTCTCACGTACCTGATGATAGCTCAGCTCACACTTAGGAACATTAATCATAAATACTCATTGCCCATCAGAAACTGAGTTTCTGATGTCAGTATAAGTATCAGGAGGATTGAATTAGCTGCTGATGTTTTAAAAGGGGAACAGGAGTATTGCTTGAAACATTGATGGTACTTTTGCTGTGTCATACCTGAGAGTTAGACCAACATCTTTCGTTCGGTAGTTGTTTGTTGAAAGGGTTGTGAAGGTATTAGAAAAGACAATAAATCCTGTGAATAAATGTTGACATTTCTGCTAACTTAAGATTAAGATTGTTCAACAGTGTTTCCATTCAGCACAATTACTAGTGACTTTGGAAATCATATATTTAAAGGAACTTAAAAGTATAAGCTGCTCCAATACCATCTCTTTCTGTAACTAAATATTCCAGTCTTCCATTTCTTCTAAGCTACCACATATACCTTCATATTCAAAATTAGTTGTAACAGGGTTTTTCCAAAACGATGCTGCTTACTAAAGCATAACAGTCTCCTCCTTTCATTTCTCGATAAGTAAATTCTTGCAAGTCTTCACCTAAAAAACCATCAAAGTTCAATAACAAAAGTTCCAATGGAATATTCAACCTGAGCTCAAATTTTCAGGACTTCTGCATTCATTTTGCAAAGCAAAGAAAGTAATAGATGTTCTGAAGAACTATACAAAGATATATGTAGCAGTAGGGGGATAGAGTATGTTAGAATACTGTGTGTATCTGCAGGATACACAGCATAGGAAGAATACTGGTTAGAAATATTTAAGTATTAAAATGTTGGAAAATCTGCTTTATGGTAAGGGGTTCAAGGATCTCCATTCATTTTAGTTTAAGGAGATGAAATTGTGAGGACTTGTATCAAGTTCCTCTAAATGTCATCATGTGGGAAAACCAGGATTTTATAATAGGGGCATCTACAGGAATGCTGGAGGAGGAGCAAAATTCTCCACTAGCTGGAAGCTGGCATGTAGACGTGCTCATACAGGAAGCAGACAGAGATTTTAATCAGTAATAATAATTAGCTCTTGAAACAGCATGTCAGATGCTGCAGTTGACTTTCCATCACAAAACTCTTGAAAAATCGGTGTTTTCTGAAGCAAGCGCTCAACAGACAATAACAATTAATCCAAAATGCAGTTTTTGGTATTGTAGCAAGGTGCCACTTTAAACCAACTTGACCTACCTTTGGTGGCTCATCTGTCGTGCAACTCTTCTCAACAAGGCTGCTTACTGGTTCATGACTGATTAGTCTCAGTCATAGGTAGGAATGATTCCACACTTCCTTTTACAGATAAAATGTGTTTTAGACCAATTCTGTTTGCTTTTGAGTCAAGAATTTTATATTTAAGATAAGGTTGGATGGGGCTTTGAGCAGCCTTGTCTAGTGGAGTGTGTCCTTGCCCAGGCAGGGTGGTTGGAACTAGCTGGTGTTTGAGGTACCTGCCAAACCAAACCATTCTGTAATTCTGCAATTACCTGTGTTAAGAGGAGTCGCTTCTTAAACCAGTTCTGAGGCTTAAGGTTAGTTTTTATTTAGTAGCTGTTTTGACCTATGAAAGGTACTACTAGGTTTTTTGGTTTTGGGAGGTACTCTTCTGCCGTGCTGTGTAGTGTGAGAGGTGTGTTTGTGTGTATGAAGTAAGTGGGTTTTGTGGTGTTGTGTTTTGGTGAGTATTTTACTCAAGAGAAAACAAGCTTAATAGAAAACAGTTCAAGATGGATATTGTCTTTGGTTTCAGCTCTTTCAGTTAGACAACATATTATCTAACAAACTACTGATGGAAGGAAGACTTCTTTCACCTTTGCCTCTCCTGATACTCACAGCATTAATGTTCTTGATCCTCCCAAGACCATCAGTCCTGGAGTACCACTGTATGTGGTCTCTGGCCCCAAAAATTCTACCTGCCCTTTTGTTGCCTCCTTGCTAGAGTTCCCTTTCATCCTCCATCTCCTTCCACTACATACCCTCAAAAGTTTCTTTTACCTTTCCTGGTAGCCCTTCTGCTGCTTTCTGTTTGTATGTTGTACCAGTGGTGACACATTAAACACCACAGCTCTGCACTGGGGCAGGGATAATGTGAGGAGGCTGAGTTTAGAGCCTGGAGACCAAGGAATTGTTCTAGCTGAAAGGATCTGATAGGGTTTAAGTAGGACCTAGAAAGCAGTGAAGTCTCCTCATTCCTCATCTCAGAAGAGATCTTCAGCTGGCTCTGTGCCTCTGTGTTCACCTCTATTTCTCAGCTTTTTACTTCTGTTGAAGTCACCTGTTCTTCTCAACACTTGATTGCTCGCGACCGCAGTGATGTCTGTAGGAACACGTACTGGGCTTTGACTACTCTCATGTCTACACGGCACCTGTGTGCACAGGTCTGCTTTGAATTAGCAATGATTCCATCTGAGTGAAAAAGCATTGAACCATGGTTTATTCTTTTCAGGGTTTCAAACTATGACATCTTCTGGTACACACACAACCTTTTCTTTGTCTTCTATATGCTGCTGATGCTGCACGTTTCTGGGTAAGTAAATGTAAAATGTTGTCTCTATTCCTGAAGCACAACCAGAAAGAGCAGCTCGAGCGTTCAATTGCTGCCTTTCCCAAGCTCACTTGTGCACATTGGCCCAACTTCTTGCAAGATGCTAGCCTTGTCAGTTTGTTGACAGGTGTTTGTTTAAATAAAGTTCAGGCTGTAGCATGGACAATTGTGAGCTACTAAAGCCAGCTAGCACAACACTCTTCACTTTTAAGCTTATTCATTGCCACTTTTGCCAGTTTTTAGTGGGAAATCAAGAGGTTATTGTTTCTTTTCTGACCTCTC
Source organism: Phoeniculus purpureus (assembly GCA_028565055.1). NCBI lineage: Eukaryota > Metazoa > Chordata > Aves > Bucerotiformes > Phoeniculidae > Phoeniculus > Phoeniculus purpureus. The sequence continues at coordinate 115,377,392 of JAOXOE010000001.1, forward strand.
TTACCTGGCTGTTGAAAAGAGAATGTGAATTAAAGTTCCTCATTCATTTGTCTTTCCTCTCTACTGTCCATTTAGACTTGCAAGGAGATGGAAGGAATGGCTCCTCCCTAATAATCTTTTTCTTGTTGCTGTGATACAAACTTTATTAGTTTTTTCTTCTTGTTTACTCAACCATCAGACCAATGTTCATATGCCATGAAACTGGTGGTCAGGTCTGTATCAGGCACAAACAAGCACATCTCTACTGCAAGTTAAAGTAGCTTCAATAAGTTGTATTGTGTGCAAATCAGGTCCATTAATGTCTCTGAAGCTTCCTTTGTGGATGTAAGCACAGAGATTGATGTAGGGAAGGGAAGGTGTATATGAGCAAGGTTTATTTCTCCGTGTTATCAGACATCTCCTGAAACTTGGGGTCCTGGAATATCTGTGTGTTGCTGAGCATTGCTACTCAGAGTAAACAGTGAAAGGTAATTAGCCCTAGCAAGACCAAGGTAGGAATATGTTGTTGAACAGAACAAAACAGAGTGTGGAATCTGCTGAGATTAAACAACTTCAGAACAATGGAAACTCCTGGACACAATTCCAGTGTTCTGTGCACTCGTTCATGGGTTTGTTTTTTTACTGTGGCATAGATCTTGTTCATAGGTGGGGAAGATGGATCTAACCTGTTTTCCCTATCATGGGGCAGGATGACCTTTTACTTAGAAGAAATACAGAAATACCTATCAATAATAACTAACTTCTTGAAAACATCTGCTGACCAACATCCTCTAACTTCTCTAAATGAACTGCTCTACTGATTGCCTTCAGAGTATTTCTCACATCCAGCTTAATTAATCTCCTTTGCTCTATTATCCTCTGCCTGTTGTATTCCTGCTCCTTTGCTCTATTATCCTTTGCCCGTTGTATTCCTGGCCGTGTTGCCACTTCACGAAGGAAGAAGTCAAGTTCAAGAAGTTTACAAACAAAGGCTGCAGTAAAACACTAAGCAATAAACAAGAATCTTCTGGTACACAGCCTCCTCAGGATTTAATTGGAAACTTGTACTGTGCAAATCTACAAGAACTGAGTATCAGTTAAAGTGGGAGATGAGTGAGTCATGGCAAGTGGGAGTCAGTCCAAGTTTAAGACGCCTAAAAGTAGATCTCTGCAAGTTTCTGTCTTTCTCCCATTATAGTCTAATGAGTCCTACAAGATACAATCAATGTAGCCTGAAGAATGCTTCAAGAATGCTTCAGCTAAACTGTCGCTACAAAGATCTACTCTAAAGTGAGCTGTATTGATTTCTGGGCTTTTGTGATATTGATTGGAAGATTCTCTTCTGAGTGTAAAGGAAGCTTAGATAACCATGACTAGGTGTCCAAATGACTCCTGTATGGTGCATCTGCAGAGACATAGTCACTACAGAGCAACTCCTCTCCTGTGGCTGAACTGGCCAGGCAGATTGAGTGAGGATTTACGTCTTTTGGGAGTATTTCCATTTGAGTGGCTCTAGTTTTCTTGGATTCTTTTTTTTTTTCCCCAAACAATTATGAGTATGTTCGTACAGTATCTTCTTCAGGGTAGCCAAGGAGTTCTCATCAGTATATAAAGTGATATGATTCATCTGTCATATTGTGGTGGATTCCAGACCACAATTAAAGATAAAGGCAAAGAAAACAAAGCAGTTAGGTCTTGATGAGATCTCAGATAGAATTTGCTAGACAATGGATAGCTTAGGGAAAATGGAAAAGGGTTTATTAACTCTATGACTGCATACAGAAAAGAAGAAAAGGTTAAGCAAGTTAGTGCACACAAACTACAAACTGTGTCACAACTGCCATCACGTATTCTGAGAAAAATACAGTGGGAGATCACTATTGTATCTGTCCTTGGTTTTTTACATTAGACACCTGGGAAAGAACATGTCAGTCAAGTAGAGACAGGTACCACCACCCTCTCTATTATTCATGCGTCACCACTGTCTGCAGACAGCGGCGCCCTCGGCTGTCCAGACTGTCAAACTCTTCAATTCTTCAGCGCAGCTTCTCCAGCACAGTGCTGATTGGGCAGCCCTGATTCCTCAGCACCTGAACTGCATCCCTCAGTGCAGGAGATGTGCTTTCAAACAGGACTTAATCGCTGTCTTCCATGCCCAAGGTTTAAGGATTCTCGAGTCCTTCTGCTTTCTTCAGCTGAGCATGCAGGAATTCTCAGATGCCTCTCTCAAGGCTACTTCTCTCCCCAGTACTTGAGCGCCCTCAGCTTTTCTCAGTGGCAGAAACGACAAACAGTCTCTCTTCCTCTCTTCCTGCTGATCAGTGTTTTATAAGATGGCAGCGGTGACGACCGCATGGCCCCAGCCACGTGCAGAACCCAAAGTGGAGATCAATCACACGGCCGTGTTGTCAGGGGGCCCCCCTGACTCCGCAAACATGGCCGAGAGGGTTCCATGACCTTCACATCTCCTTTCTCCTCCTGTCTCAGCTCCAGGGGGAAAGAGGAGAAACTTTCAGCTTTCAGCTCACCACAGGTCACTGAATCACTGCTCCGTGTATTGGGGAAAACTGGCACTAGTTCTTGCTTCTCCAATCTATGGTGCCAGCCGGCACCAGGGTCAGGTAGGACCGGGCGCCAGGCTGACCAGAGCAGACCAGAGTCATGGGGATGCACAGAGCTGCTGCATCCCTCCCTGCTGCAGCAGGCCCATCTTCCACCCCCAACACCCTGGAAAAGCTAAGAGCCCCCAGCAAAAAGAGGCAGGGCTGGATATATAATGTCACCTAGTCCACCTCCCCCAGGACAGGTCATTGGGGGGGCTCTTAAAGCAAGATGCATCTTTTTTTTTCCATGAAGGCATAAATCTATACATCTGAAAATTTTGGTAGTTTTCAAACTGCAACACACATGTAATTGGTTTTTCATTTCACCCCTACTCTGATGGAGAATCTTTCAGTGAATGCATTGCTTTTATATTTCTTGCAGCATTTCTTTCAAGTACTTCAGTGACTTAAGGTTTGGTCTATATCTACATGATTATCTGTGTTTTGATACAGTAATAGCAACAAGTAAAAATAGTTTATGCAAAACAGAAGCTTTGCATGTGTGGTAAGCTATAGATTAAACTATACATGATACAAAACATTTGGAGCTAGATTCTGAGCTGATCCAGATTTGGTACAACCATTGAAATCAATGGGTTATGCTGGTTCATAGGAGCAGAGAAGAAAGCCTCTGTTACTGGTTATCCAAGGATTTGTTTTGCAAATAGACTGCACTCACACTTTGTCCTTTAGCAGACTCCTCAAGCAACTAACTTTGAGCTGAGCATTGGGAGATGGATGAACAGATGAGAGCAGTGCATTCCCTATAAAAACACTCGGAACCATTTACCTCTAGCTTATAATCATAAAGGTCTCGAGAAATAGTGATATGTGTTTCCCAGCTCTAGGCAGAAGTCAATTTTGTCTCTATTTTGAGGATGGTAAATCTGGGCAGATGTTGATATGTGCCCATGCAAACCCTGCAGGCTGTGTTGCTCAGCCTATAGGACGCTTGCACATGACTGCCCTTTTTGTCTCTCCTATTTTTATTTAGTAAAGATGTCTCTACTTACTGACATCCACTCTGGGTTTCTAGGTATTCTAGTATTGCACCAAATAAATATATAAAGATGTTTCTTAGCTGTCTTAAAAATTGTAGAACTTAAGCCTTTGTGGAACAGATCTTGGGTGTGTAAGACAACTTGCCTTTCCTTGACAGCTTCAGAGGTGGGGGGTCATTGCAGCTGCTGTTAACAGGCAGCTTTGTCATCCCAGTTTGCCACTCAGCATGTTTGTGATAGTTCAAAAAAACTAGAGATCACTGGAGTGGATGCTCATGTTTGCAGTTCAGCTATTCATATCTCAAGGAAAACTCCAAATCCTCTTCTGGGATATTCTAACACCAAAGAAGCGCTGGGAGTAGCTGACAGGCATGCACACAGGGTTGAGTGGAAAAATATCACATGTGCTCTGACTTCCAGCTAAATCCATGAGGCATCATAGTATTTATGGAGTAGGGAACTAACCTAATGCGAGGGATGTCTGTCACTTTGCAAATACGTGATGACCGACAGTGATGCCAGATGTAAGTAGTAGGCATGACTAGGCAATAAATACAGACAGAAGAATGAGTGTGAGTGCACAGATACTTCCCAAGTGATTCTCCCAGGGTCAGATGTGGAGTTCAGTGTGAGCAGGTTTAACTTCCAAGCTGTACATTATTCACTGGACCATGCAGGAAGCCTGTTAGTAGCTGTCAGGACTACATTTCAGTAGGGAACACTGCCAGTAGCCTGTTGGAGTCTATTTAATTTGGGAAAAGTGCAGCTGTCATACTCCTCTCTCTTCTTGTGAACTAAACCCTGTCGCTGCTGCTGTATGCATTTTGGGAATGTCCTTCTGCTTGATTGTATACTTCAGATGAGCTTTCACCACACAGCCCAGTGCTCAGAGGGCTCATCTCACCAGCCAGCGTCAGTGTACTTTTATATCCCACCCAGCACAGTCCTATACAGCTGGCATTTAGCCCTTTGTGTTTTAAAATATTTCTCCTTGTACTTTTACTGCCATCAAATCCAATTTTGGAAGCTAGTACTTCTGAAGAATTTTGTTGCTTGTATTGTTGGTTCCTCCCCACTTTCAATGATTCATCTATGCGCTGAGATATCCCAGAGTGTCTCACGTTTCCTCTTCTTTCCAGATGAGATGCAAAGTTCTCACTTCATTTACCTATAATTTTACCTTTAGCTTCAAATCCAGCATGGACCCACAAAATAATTTGCAAGGAATATTTGTTGGCTATTGCACAGGACTTTCTTCTTACTTTGTCTCTACTTGATAAGCTGATATTCAAAGATGCAAACTGTACAGCCCGCATGTGATTTGACTGAAAATGTGATGATTTAATTATCTTTTCCAAGCCTCCCACTACGTCTTAAGCAGTATGAAGCTTGAGGCTGTTCAGTGGGGGAGTGCCAAGTGAGCTGGAATAGTTAAACCTTGCCTGTAGTGACAGAGGGCTCTATTGTTGCAAAGCTTCCATCTCCCTGAAAGTCCTGAAAGCAAACAATAGCGATTCTTGCAGAAGATGAGCCTTGTGACTGCTCTCTAAACCCCTCTCTGAATTAAGACAAGTTGCTTGGTTTAACTGTTACTTCAGTGTCTGCTGTCTTTATTTTCTTGTAGGGGAGTGCTCAAGTACCAGACCAACTTAGAGGAACACCCTCCTGGTTGCTTTAGTCCTAACAAAACACTCCGGCAGAACGCGACGATGCCAAAGGCTTTTGGAGAGCCGTTTCCTGATTATAGCACTGACCCTTTCCCAGAGGACCTACCAGTACCAGAACCCTTTGGGCAAAATAACTTAGTGAGAATCTGTTCCGAGGAACCCAAGTTCCAGTCACACTTCCCAGAGGTCTGTATGATCCGATGTTTCAGGTATTAGAAGCCATGCCAAGTCTTTCAGTCAGCCGTGACCATTCATTATTGCTTTTCCAGACCAAATGTTTTAATAATGGAAAATAGTATTAAAACCTTTTCAGGCATTCAAAGATTTGGTGGGGGAAAAAAACCAATCTGCATTGAAACTTGAGCTGCACTACATTGTGGTGGGTAGAATAGGTTGGAAATAGCTGAAGAGATTGGCTACGATATTCCTTTGTGTACTACACGGTAAGAGGTGTATTAGCTTTACTATAAATATGACTTTAAATTATAGTGGGGCTCTTCAGAGCAAACATTGATAACATATTCATAAGGAACCTTTGTGAGCATTGTGTGCAGTAGTGAATTGAAATAATCAACCTCCATTTGTTCTTTTTTTGCCATGCCAATGCAAGTCCTAACACTCATTTCTGGGTTGTAGTTAGTTGTGGTTTGGCTTTGTGTAGCCTGTTGTTTATAGGCAGGCTTCTTTTATATGTGGTGTGGGTAAATGAGTGTGATGACAGTGGAGACAGAAAAGCCTTTTCTTTCTCTGTTTTCCATTTTCCTTTTGTTTCTTTGTTTTGTGGCAGCAGCTTTTTCTTCATCCAGATTTTCTCTTTTCTTTTGAGAAAAGATGAGCTGAGCTATGCTGGCAAATAGCTGGAGGAAGTTTGGACGTACGGGTTTCACAAACCCAAGGCCCACCGTTCAAGGTGGCCCCAAAACAGAATTGTCAGGGGTTCCTCTTTATTATTGTCACTGTTTTGTATAGAACACCCATACCCCTTCCTAGCGGCTGTGGGAAATATGACGCATGCAATCATAAACAGTCAGATCTACATTGAAGTCCTCCAAGGAAGTCCTTTTGGATCTGTGTTCTGTGTGGTAATACTCTTGAGGTACAAGCAGCAGTGTGTATTGGGCACAATATGATCCACAGGATACCAAGCAGCCCTCTTAGGGCTTAAGCACTCTACTTTAAGCCATCTATGCAAAAAGAAGAGCCATGAAAATAAATGACCAGTCTTTGTTCTTCTGGCATCTTATAACATTATTAAACTTTTCTTGAATTTGGAAGTCCTTCATGCACTTTACAACACCAAGCTTAAAGAGAAAGGAAACCTGAAGTGTTGGGAGCTACTGAACTTTTGTAAGGCCAGAGTTGCTCAAAGGTATCAAATACTCTGCTAGTTGCAAGAGATGCTGATGTATAGCTTCAAAATTTAGGAAGGGAAGGTGAATGAGGGTTGAGGGCACTTCAGTGCCATGGCTTGAATGGCTGAGCAGATGTGGAAATAATCCTTGGTTCTGTCATAACCTGCTAGTAATTGAGTTTTAGGATGAGATTTAGCAGAACAGCTGCAAATGTCTCCATCTGAGGCAGCCACCCAGCTCTCCACATAAAATCAGTGGTGTTTTGTGGGGTACCATTTGGTATCTTTCACAGGGTGAAATGTGTTTTGATTCACAGGTGTCTATATTTTTCCTTTTACTATGATTTTACACTAGTTTAATATAAGCAAAACTCAGTAGTGCAATAATGCCTCTTAGTTTTTCTTGTATCTGAGATGATTAAGCTGCAAGTCAGAGAGTGCTTTTTCCATTAAGATTAACCAGTTCTATTGCACTCTGGTCTGTTAGACTTTGGACCAGTGTATGCTACGCGTCATTCACTGCTGAAGCCACCTGCAATCGAACTGCATGAGAACAGATTAACGTGGTTGCAAATGAGGTCGTTAGCATTTTGTTCCTGATGAGTTTTATGATTAAAACTGTTTCTACTTGCGGTTGATGCTACCAGTTAACTGATTATAAGCCTCCATAACACACTGGGATTGCTGCACGCAGAGATGTGGAGGTTACTTCTGACCATAACGTTGTTCCAGAGTAGATGTGAAATGGAGTCCTACAAGCACTCATGCAGTTTTGAAATGAGAAAAACCCAAAAGTCATTGAGGTCACATATTTTTGCTTTCCCATAGACCTGGTTTTGGATTTCTGGACCTCTTTGCTTGTACTGCGTGGAAAGGTTGTACCGCTACATCCGCAGCAATAAACCAGTCACAATCACTTCAGTGATCAGCCACCCCTCCAACGTCCTTGAAGTAAGGATGATGAAAGATGACTTTAAAGCAAGGCCTGGTCAGGTGAGTTAATGTGCCCCTAAAAAAGCCACTTCTGTTCACGAAGCATTGTCTATTGAGATGACTTTCATTTTGCATGTACTAAATGATCACTGAATGTTTGAACATATCTACTGGATAACTTATTTTTCTGGTGTGTGGGTTTCTTTTTCAGTATGTTATCCTACACTGTCCGAGAGTGTCAGCACTGGAAAGCCATCCATTCACCCTTACAATGGTGAGAAGTGACAATTTTTTCTATACTTTCTCTTTTATTTGTATTTGGTAAGCAAAACCCAAATGGTCTTTATTTCCTTCAAGGTGAACATTCTCCCAGGGAGTGATTGGTTCATCTATGAGAGTAACAATGAATAATATTTATAGTATTGTTATGAATAATGAATAATATTTATTATGCATGACAGTACACGATGCACATGTAATTTTCTCCTCTGAGAAAATGATAAGGGGGACTTTTTCCAAAGGCTTCTACCAGTGAAAACCAACAATACATAAATACAGTCCACATGATTTTGATAATTGCTTTAGAAGAGGTTTTGGCCACTTTTGTAGTCCATAATGCAAAATTGGGCACAAATTCTAATGAATTTTCTGTCGTTTTCCCTGTCCAGTGCCAAGACATTCTTGTAACTGTCTTATCCAAAGTTAGAAAAATATTGAGCTTAAAAAAGAAGTTTGTAAAATAGTCTTCTGCTTTCTTTTTTTGTTAAGAGATATATCAGTGATTTTAAGTGATGTACCAGTGAAGTCATACAACACTGAATTTGCTACTCGCTCAACTCAGTTGGTCTAGAATGGGAATTGGATGCCCTGGAGACAGGCTGGAATAAAGTGAAATTGTGCATAAATAGACCTGAAGTCTCTCCAGAAGTCAGCATTGCAGAAACTGGGGAAATGCTACCAAAAATTCTCTCTTCTGCGCTGACTGCAGAAGATGGGGAGATGCTACCAAAAATTCTCTCTTCTGCGCTGGCTGTGATGTTATAAAGCAGTCTAAGGTTGAATATTAGCGGTGGTCTTTTCTGCCTGAAGGGGACACTTGTGAATCAAAACACATTTCCCCCTGTGAAAGATACCAAATGGTACCCTGCAAATGACCACTTCACAGATTTTATCTGGAGAGCTGGGTGTCTGCACATCATTTTTCAGCACTGCATGATTCTGCTGTGGCAGGGGGATTAGACTAGATGATCTTTTGGGGTTCCTTCCAATCCCTAATGATTGTATGATTCTATGTCTAGTTATCTAGGTACAGGTATGAGGCTATGCCAAGTGCCAATATTGGTTCACCATGCTGTACAACTTAATCTCCCTTCAGTGAGATTCACTCCCAGATGTACCTAATTTTGTTTTGTAATGGAATGTACTGTGGCCCCTAACAAGGGGAATACAGACTTTAGGGTTGCCTGAAATGAATATTCCTCAAAAAAGACCATGGATGTACATACTGACATTTGATTGTTTTATTTGGGCTGATAACTAGATAACTAGACATGCGGTGCTGAACAATGATGTGTATTGAGAATGATGGAACGGTAGCCGGCTTTTTGTATAGGATGATTCCGTGTGTATTTTATTTTTGGCAATATTTAATAGTTTAGTGGTCAGAAGATAAGTGTAAAGAACTTTGTGTAAGTCTCAAATTGCTCATTATGCTCATTTGGCCCTAGCATGGCTGTATTTGATAAAGTTAGACCTGTGCTATACCAGTGGACACATCATGTAATCTCAAAATGTCTTAATTTCTGGCTATCCATCTCAGTGGATATTAAAATAATGCTAATAATTTGATCATTAGTAGCAACTACACAGTTGGAAACTGTGCCACTCAGAAAGGTTTGACATTCTTATATTAGGATACTGCTAAAACAATGGATATGTGATTCTAACTTTCAGAACATTAGACCTGGTTCAGTAGTTTCTTCATGTGACAAAACCAGGAGGAAGTATTCTAAGCTTACAACCCTGGACTTTAGGAGTGCAGACTTTGATCGCTTCAGGGACCTGCTGGCCAAAGTATCATGGGATGAAGCCCTAGAGGGAAGAGGGGCCCAGGACAG
>JAOXOE010000001.1:115387142-115409789 GCA_028565055.1 Phoeniculus purpureus
CACCCACCCCTCAAATATTTGTAGACATTGATAAGGTCACCCCTCAGTCTCCTCTTCTCCAAGCTCAAGAGACCCAGGTCCCTCAGCCTCTCCTCATAAGGGAGGTGCTCCACCTCCTTTATCATCTTCGTAGCACCGTGAGGTGGTGACAGTAAAAAGATGCTTACTCCATCTATGCCATCCCAGGTACGTTCTGTGACTGCTCTCACATGTAATATTATTCGTCACCTCACTGCTAGTTATTTTCCAGTGAAATGTGCTGCCTTTTGTCATGATCTATTGTAACACTCACATTGCCTCAAGGTTTATGTCCACTTTTTGTCACTCTGTGAGATTTTAGCTGAGAGACTGTTATCTGGTTTCTGGAAGAATGGAGACATTCTTCCACCTCTCAGCTCATGTCATCCCCAGGCAGAGAGTCCTTCGTTTATACCAAGGCTCTTCATCCCTGCCTGTGTGCCATGATGCTTCTCTAGCAGCTCCCTCTCCTCTCCTCACTCAGGCCCCTTATCAGAGCTAACATCAACTTTTTTACCCCCTTGTGTGTCACAAATTGAGACAGTGACTGTACATTCCTGTACATCCATTTAAAGCTTCTTATCGAAAAGGGTATTTGCCTAGATGTATTCTTCATCTGAACAAGTATGGCCATTCTTACACCTTATCATCTACTGGTGTTAACTGCAGCCTCTCCACACATTCTTTCTTTACTGCATGAAGCACTGAGATTTCAGCCACTCTGTGGCTCTGCTGCACAGCCTGGAAAAGCATTTCTGAACATGAGGTCCCTTTGTGCTGGATTTTTTAGCACATTATAAAGCACATGCTGGGATGAGTGGGTGGCAAAGCAGAGGAAGACACTGTTTCCTTAAAGAAGTCTTACATAAATATGGTTTAAACATTATAAAGATCACCTCATTCCCTTGATCATCAATTACTGAGATGTAGTTTGGCTGCGTTTCATTTGGGTATGAAAGAAGCACATCATAATGAACGAGTTCTGCTGAATCCAGTCCAAATTCCTTCCACTGGCCTTGAATTTGTTTGGCAAGGAGAAGATTCTGTTCAGTTCCTGCGAGATGAGGCAGCCTGGTAAATGAGCTAGAATAAAAAAAGAAAACTGCTAGTAAGCAGCAAATGCAGAGACACGCAGCAATGAACTGAGATCAGTGTGCAGGAAGCTTATCTTCAAGCCACATGCATGGAATGTAAGGTCTTGAAGTCTGAGCTGCACAACATGTTTGTTTATCAGAGTCTGCATCAGAGTAAGCACAAACTGCAGTCAGAATAGAGACTCTTTCCTGAGGCCTTAAGGTGAGTCAGCCAAACCTTTCTCTTTGCATAACAGAGAGAGACACATCTACACACAAACAGTGTATAGCAGTGTCAAAGGCTTTTGGCACAAGAACATGGACATCATGCAAGGAGCAGAAATACATGGGGAAAAGCTACACCTTCAGAAAGGAGTCCTCTAAACAATCCCAGTATCTGATAATGGGTTTGTACACTCTTGGCACAGCCTGTGCTGCTATCTTTAATCTGAAAATGGCTGTGTCAAATTATCCACATGGATTTGTTGGTTTTTTTCTTAATGAAAAGCTTCAACAACAAAAGCCATCTTAAAAGCATTTATATCCACATCAGAGAGAAGACAGAGAATCATAAAGTCATTTCGGTTGGAAAAGACCTTTATGACATTAACCAATAGGTCTGAAGGAACACCCAGCCTCTCTGGTCTGCCCAACACAAATGTCTCTTCAGTTTCTTTGGCCAACCAACCAAATGAGTTATGGTGAACACTGGTCAGTTAGCTGGGAACTAAGCATCAGCTTCAAATTCCCAAGAGGCTTCTTGTTAAGGGCTGTCCCACAGGTGTCAGATACACTTAATTGCTATCAGTTAGTGACACCAATGATTAGCACCATTCTAACCTCTCCAAACTATTTCCAACTCATGTAACAGCTTGTTCTTCAGCACATGCTTCCTCAGCTTCTCAATGAGACTGTTGCAGGAGACAGTGTGCAAAGCTTTGTTGAAGTCAAGCCTTTGTTTCAGCCATAGTAAGGTCTCCACTCACCTACACAGCCAGCTATCTCCTGGCAGAAGGCGACACAGAGAGCATACAAACACTGAATAAATGTCAACTGTTCCCAACTCTCTTTGTGTCCTTTATGTGTTTGGAAACAGATTACTGAGTGATGTTAGGTCACCCTTCCAGCTGAAGTCAAGCTGACCAGCCCACAGTCTCCCTTTCTTCTCACGGTTTGTCCTTCTTGCCTTACTTAAAGATGAGGCTTTTTCAGCCTCCAGGGACCTCTTTCAAGCACCAGAACTTCTCACAGACAGTAGTCTTGCAATCATAGCATCCAGGTCTTTTATGTGAATGCCACCTGGCCCCCTGGTGCTCACACATTTAGATCCTCTGAGGAGACCACAACCTTCTGCTCTCTGCTGTTCCCTTTCCCTGATTTTAAAGTATTCAAGCATACACCAAAGTCTGGAAGCAAACTTTGCCAGAGTATTTTAAATACCTTTTAATCCCTTAAGTACTTTAGTTTAAATACTACAAGTGCCATAAGGAAAAACATACTGACAATCACATGATGCCTTTTTTTAAGTTTTCACTTCCAAAAGTTTCATCCTTTCCAGGGATATGATTCATTCAATGCCAAGTTCAAAGTCTCTGCTTTTTCTGAGACTCATTGTTTGCTTTCTCCACTTGATAAAAGCAGATTTAGTAGTCTAAACACAAAGAATATGGATGAAAATTTGCTTTTTATTTGAATTCAGGAAAAAACCCCAAACAGCTCAGTATGAAGAGTGTGGCACATCATCAAAACAAGGAGACAAAACAGGTACTACTAACACCTCTATAACCAAGACACTTTAGCTTAACTTCAGCTATGTCATGCTGTCATCTGTCTCTGTGTTGCCTAGACTCTCACTCAAGCTTGAGAAACTCTCCAATCTACTTAGAGCAACAAATACACAGTAAGAAAAGGCTGATAGATTAGAAAGCTAATTAATGTGAGACATGAAATCTTTTGGTTTTAATGTACAGGAACAAAATCCTTTGATGTTTATGATGCAGCTTCTGTCTAACATAGAATCACAGAACATTAGGGATTGGAGGGACCTCGAAAGATCATCCAGTCCAATCCCCCTGCCACAGCAGGCTGAGTATTATATTTGAGGCAGAGGTTATATTTGTTTACTTTTTGTGTGAATATATTTGTTCCACTGTGGAAGGCAAAACATGCCATAAATATTTTAAGTGCAATACACTGCAGAATAAGAGGATATTTTTGTATTTCTTGCATTTTAGTTGATTTGAAAGAACCACATGGATGTACTGGAATGCAAAACACAAGTATATTCAATAATAAATTCACCGTGCAAGACTTAATTGACCATATGCACACGCTGTGCAAGGACAGGACCCTTCATCTTCTGAAACAGAGTATAATGGAGGTTCAAGTGTCCAATTAACAGCATGCTATCCAAAGAATAATCAGTTTTACTTACACATGCAACTCAGGACTATGAAAACTTTGCTATGTTTTTAACATATTCATTTTCTACTCAGACTGGCTGCTGAAGACAGCTGAAGAAGACACTGCATAGAGTATCAAGTGTAAGTAATACTGATCAGCGTATCTTTACTGATACTGTAAATTCAGCTTAGTCTTGAGAATTGTAGAGCTTAAGACACTTACAAGGCAAATCTAGACACTTACACCACATTAAACCAAGACTACGGAAAATCACCATAAAGAAGCATCACTAGCACAGGCAGCTCAGCTGCTCGAGGTAAGTGCACTTAATAACGGTACAACCACCCTGAAAACATAACTACGAAAATGGGGAGGGAAGAACAGAAGGGTTGTGAGTTTCTTCCTTCTCTGCCCCAAAGACATTCTGTACAAACCAAATACTTCCAAAGTATCTAACAGCTCTGTTTTCAGAGGCTCTTCCTTGGAGCTGATGCTATTTCTAGTATTTGTGACTGATAAAATGATTCAAAGAGCAAGATGTGCAGGGCTTACCGCAGAAATTGCTTGATGTTTTCTGCTTTCATTTCAGCCATAAGTCTCTGTCGCACATTTTGATAGACATCTGAAGAGTTGGGGTCTTTTCCATTCGGTTTTGTAAACCATCCTGAAACACATTTGAAAAGTTTAGCAAGTCCTTATGTATTTCAGCCCCTGTGCAACCTAAAGCGCTGAATGGTCTCGTTAAAATCAGAAGGATGAACAGGTCTTAGAGCACCCTCTGTCAGTGCTTGCTGGCCCAAACACTGAGATGAGGCAAAAATGTGAAATACACTTCACTGACTGAATTGCCAAAACAGTGACAGAATTAAAAGAGTGCTCCCTAAATCTCTGGTAAGTAGAGTCCCTTTTAAGGCAAATTCACCTCTCATTATCTCTAAACTATAGTTATCATTCCAATTAACTGTTTTCAGTGTGAGGATCGAATCCCTGATACTCACGATGCAACTCCCTTGTTTGGTTTGTGCATATATTTAAAAATATGTGTTTAAAAGTGAAGGTATAGGAGCCAACAGCCACCCTGCCAGAATTATAACAGTTAAAGATTTGGGTTAATCTAGTTAAAAATTAACAAATTTTAACAAGTTTTAAAAGGTAAAAGATTTTTCAGTAACCATAAAGGAAAGGATGTATCATCTCTATGAATTTGTTAGTTAAAAACCTCAGATATATAATTTTATTATTAATATTATAGCTAGAAAATCCCAAACTGAGCCAACTGCCACAATAAAGCCAAGTATGAGTGCTGCCACGTACACAGTATATAAAATGCCTTAGTCTCAAATGCAATTGCAGTAACACTGAGCATAACAGTGATACTGGACCCAATGGACAATCTTGCCCAGCACCCTGTTTTGAAGCACGGCCAAAGGTGATGTGCAGGCAACAGTGTAAGAACAGCAAAAGATCCAGCAACCTGCAGATCAGTGATCTCCTAAAAGAAACTAGTACTTTTCATTCGTACTAGCTCTCATGGATTTTTTCTTTCATGCTTTTTTAGCTCCAACACAAGTTTCAAAAGGAGAGATGCCATTTTAGACTTAAAATCAGAATGCTGCAAGTAACAGCAGAAAAGAATTTAAGGTTCTACTAAAGTTCGCTGTACATGAGGAAAAACTCAACAACGCTGCTCTTGGCTGTCAGTCAAAACTCCACCTCCTCTACATGCTGTCCCTGATTCCTAAGATGGCAACTGGATCGGAGCACTTAAATAGACAGAAACAAAAAAATCAAGACATACAAACATCAAAATAACCTCAAAGGTTTTGCAATCTCTTCTGTTAACCCCCTCCTCTTGGACCATCTCCCTGCTTGTTACAGGGAGATGTCAAATCACAAAGGCTGGTCTCAGGCTGAGGCACACAGCTGTCGCTCTCCTCGCTCCCTAAAGATCAAAACAGCCACAGAGAACAACCTCTCTGAACAGCAGTGGGATGAGTCTTTTATGACCCCTAAAAAGCAGGGCAAGCTCCCCAGCGGTGAGTTTATCGCAGCAAGTGGCTGCACATGAATGTCTGTAGAGGGCAAAGGTTTGGGCTGAGCCCCAGCGTCGGCACTCACCTGCAAGAAATCCCAGCAAGAAACAGCCCAGCAACCCGGAGCAACCCAGCCAGGTGCGGATGGTGGCCTTGCCCCTGGCCATACCAGCATGGGTGGCCGGCAGCTTTATGGGCTGTAAAGAAGGCAGGCAAGCAGCTGCCTTCCTCCTCCTCCCTCTGCTCCTCCTGCTCCTGCCCTCCCCCCAGGGCTGCCCCTGGCTTCTGTGTTTCTCATCTCTGGCTCTGCCTGAGGAGCCTCAATGCCTGGGCGGTGATATTATGATTTTCTGAGTGCAATAGAACATTTCCATGTCTTATTCTCACTGTACAAGACAGCCTGTGTGCAGCTGTAGCAAATACAGACTCTGCACCAAGCAATCCTTAAGTACCACATTAAGGGCTGGTTTCTATTAATTATCAGGAATTTCTGGTTTTGAAAGTTCCTGTTGTAGGCTTAACCATAGGCAATACTTGTTTCAGTGGAAGTAGTCAAGATGTGAAATGGAGGAAGGGAAAGCCCTGAACTGCTCGCCATTGTGATCCATGCTTACATTAGTCCTTGGCAAGTGATGAATACTTAGAGCAGCTCAGGAAACAATTTAGATTGGCCAATAGGGACACTTCCAGATATCATTCAACTTGCAACTGGGAAAAGCTGCAAAATTTTTCCCTATATTCTGTAGTTTTTTGTGTATTGGATTACAAGATTCTTAAGATCAAGTTTTTTCTGGCGTAATTCATAGAATCATAGAATGGCTAGGGTTGGAAGGGACCTTAAAGATCATCTAGTTGCAACCCTCCTGCATAGGCAGGAACACCTTCACTAAATCAGGTCCACCAGTATCTCAGAGGAAAACAAAATTTCAGACAAGTCACATTTTCATAGAATCATTAAATTATCATATTTTGTCCACACTCACCTTAGCCCTGCACATCTTTCCCTGGTGGTGAGTTCCTGCATGGCTACACAGAAGCCAAGACTCATCTTCCTGGAACTGAGGACCTGCCCATCTGAGATCAGTTATCTAGATGACGACAGGAAAGCCTGGACATGCCTTGAGTTCTTACCACTTACCCCCAAGAGGCCAAAGCAGATACGTTTTGTGAAGGAAATGGCAGTGCTCCACTCACCAAAACTTTCTTAAATAACACTAGTTTGAGCTGAAAATACAGGTGAAAAGACTGGTTAATGTCCTAATCACTTCACTAAGGCTTTTCAGATTTTTCAGAAGAAATACCCCACTCATGTATTTTGCACAAGTCATAGCCGCTGTCTTCAGCACATGTCTGGATGTCGTTGCTCAAATGATAAGCGCCTCTGGTTTTGTGGTTTTCTGTGTCATTTCCCAACTGCTCATACGCCATCACAAATTCTGAACAGCAAGGACTTTTCACACCAACGTTGCACTTGACATATACAATCCAGATGGAATTCCACCTACAGAACTCACAAAGAATGAGCATATTGATGTATTATTAGCATTTATATAGCACCACAGGTGTAGGACTGGCACATAATAGACAGTAAATTGACAGGGGCTTTTGGAGATTACTGTCTAAATTAGACCTCACATGATGACATGATGACAACATCAGTGGAGGAAGAAAGTAATAATAGCAACAGCAAGAAAGCATGAAATGTATTTATTTCTATGCCTACATCTTTTTAATCATAGAATCATAGAATGGTTTGGAAGGTACTTCTAAAGGTCATGTAGTCCAACTCATGGCCAGCCTGTGGTCTACCAGCATTCCCAGGTCCTTTTCCCCAGAGCTGCTCTTCAGTAGGTCAGTCCCCAGCTTGTACTGATACATGGATTTGTTCTTCCTCACATGCAGTACTTTACACTCGCCCTTGCTGAACCCCATCAGATTACACTCTACCCAATCCTCTAGCCTATCCAGGTCACACTGGATGGCAGCACAGTCCCCAGGTTTGACAGCCAGCTTTGTGTCATCAGCAAACTTGCTGATACTGTCCCCTTGAATAGGACTGGTCTCAGCACTGACTCCTGAGGAACACCACTAGACACAGGCCTCTAGTTTGACTCTACCCCACAGAACACAACAGAGTTCTGTCATAGAATCATTAGGGATTGGAAGGGACCCAGAAAGATAATCTAGTCCAATCCCCCTGCCAGAGCAGGATCACCTAGACCAACGCTAAGAAAGGGTTTGCAGAAGTCAGATCAAAGTATAGGGAATATAAAACCAAACATCTCCTACATCAGTTTCCATAGACACCTGATAAAATGACACGCTGCTTAGTCTGGGTTGATCCCCTGAGCCTATCACACAGAATCACAGAACACCAGGGACTGGAAGGGACCTTGAAAGACCATCAAGTCCAACCGCCCCGCCATAGCAGGATCACCCAGACCATTAACTAGTCCTTTAACTAGTCCCCAGTCTATCTCAATATCCACTCTTCCAATCATCCACTCTTCCAATTATCCAATCTTCCAATAACCCCTTCTTAAGTACATAAGTCTGAATTGGTACTGAGGGTTGCCCTGACCTGGGTGAAGGAGCTTTTTTGGCCTTGTTGAATCTCATAAGCTTCACACGAACCTGCTTCTCCAGGTCCCTCTGGATGACATCCCATCCCCCTTGCATACTGATGGCACCACCCAAGTTGGTGTCACCTGCAAACTTGCTGAGGGTTAACTTAATGCTACTGTCTATGCCACTGATGATATTAAATTGCATTAGTCCCAGTATGGACCCCTGAGAGGCATGACTTGTCATTGATCTTCATCTGGATATCAAGTTAGCAACCCTCCAAATGTGACCTTATCCATCGAACAGTTCCCCATCAAATTAATCTCACTCCAATTTAGAGAGAAGGATGTTGTGAGGGACTAGGACAAAGGTGTTGCAGACAGATTACATCTGTAGTTCTTCCCTTGTCCACTGATGTAGTCACATCATAGAAAGCCACTAGATTGATCACTTAGAGAATTGTTCAGTTTGAGAGTGAAAACAAGCATGTGTTCAGCCAAAGACAGCAGAACTCGCATATAGACACATAAAAGTCTTCATAAATTAAAAAAGATAGAATGTCTCCAGCAAACTAGAAAAGCTCCAAAAATGGCAGACACAGGTGCCAACTTGCATTTGTGAAGAACTAACTCTCATTTGTGTGTTGAATGCATAATCTTGCTATGCAGCAACACTACATAAAAATACACAACACACATAGCAAATGCCAGGGCTTGAACATTGTCCGTTGTAGCTGCACAGTAACTGGGCTCCAGAGGTTAATATATGTAGCAAGAGAAACAGGCAGCTGTTGTGCTGCTTTACATGCTGTTTGACCTTGTGGCCTGAGACAGCAAAGGGCTCTGGTTTGTGGGAACGCAACTCTTGCAGGAAAAACAGCAACATGGGAATTTCAGATCAGAAGTTTCCTTCTGACTGCTGGTTGGACAGACCCCCAGACCTCTCACAGCCTCTGCAGTCTATCAGACTTCCACACTATAAGGGCAGTAGTGGTGCTTTGAGTTGGAGTCTCTGTAATCTTGAACTTCAAGAGTCCATTATCAGATGTGTAGATTGTTGGAAGCTGTGAAGTTCAGCCAGTGAACGTTGACCCTTCCTTCTACAAGAATGTACTCAGGCAGAGAGAGTAAAGGAATGTGCATTGAGCAAGAACCAAAAGATAGCATCCAGCATGTACAAGAAATTTCCGAAGAAGACAGAACCAGCCTCTTCAGTGGTGCATGACAGAAGGATGAGAAACAATAGTCAGAAACCAAATCAAGAGGCTCTGTCTGAATATAAGAAAAACCGTTTCCATCACGAGGGCAGTGATACACTGCAATGTGAGGTTATGAGGTCTCCATCAATGGAGACTGGACTTAATAATAACTGTGCAACTTGTTCTGACCTTGTATCTTATCCTGCTTTGTGCGGGAGTTTGGACTAGAGACCTTCTAAGTTCTCTTCCAACATTATGATGCTGTGATGCTGTGATATTCTTCCATTCATTACAATACCTTGCCCTGGAAAGCTGCTGTCTATCAAGTGAAAGAATACAGTTTACTCTGACTCCAGCTGTGAGAGCTGGCTGCTCTGCTCCACTATAGTGTTGGCTGTAGTTCAGCAGCACATTTCAAACTATTTATACAAGCAGAGATGGGCACAGGTCCTAACTCAAAGATCTTAACTTCCACTGATTGCTCTGTCTCAGCTAAACCAAAACTTGAAGTAAGACCTGTGTCAAAAGCATCTTAGTTTTGAAAATATGCTCCTATGTCAAAAGGCTTTCCAGCCAAAGTACCAGAGACATTGCTGGTTCCATGAAAGCAAGGAATCATTTTAATACAAGTATAGTTCCCACCCTTTCCACACATGGGTACGCTTTCATTTCATTTAGACCCTTAGCATACAGGATTTGCATTCTATTGAGTTGTTACCAGTTGGCTGCAAGGGAAAGACCTAAATCCAACTCCCTGTAATTAGCAAAGTGCTAATGAGCTGAAAACAAAGGACAGAGAGAGCTCACTTGCCACTTATGAGTCACTGGCAAAAAGAGACAGGCTTGATTTGGAGAAAAATGACACATTTAATTCAAACAACAGAACATTTTGAATCCTTTCGAACTATGATGTCTTCTTTGCTTCTAATTGTTTTTGTATTAAAACCACCTTGAGCAGGAGAAGGCTTTGGGGTAGATTTTTGATAAAAGACTAGACAGTAGCTTGTCATCTCAAAAGACATTTGTGAGATGATTATACATCTGACAATACATATTGCTTTGTTTTTACTCTGGTGACCACAATCGGCATCTTTTCATTTGAATCAATTTTATTTGCAAACAGCTGCAAGCCTCAGCTTGTGAAAAGAACTTCACGGATGAGTATTCTGGCTGCCCAAAACTTGTTATGATCATTGTGCATCCCTCACAGTATGTGACAGTTTTCCTATCTTCACATGTCAAAAAGGAGAGCTGAAAGGGCTGTCTTGGTGTATAATTTTGCAACTCCAAGGTAAATAATAAAAAAGTCAACAACAAAATTAGAAACTGTTAGGAGCATGAAAAGACTTGTTTTCCTAATGTGCTATGGGTAATGCTATAATCAAGCCAGTGAAATCCAAAACTCTGAAAATAAATCCAGTTGTTAGCACCTCTCAAAATATGAAGCTGAGAGAAAACACGAAACTTTTTCTCTCTCACTTCAGAATTATCTAATGCATGAGCAATCCGGATGAAGTCTGTTACCTTATTAACACTGTTAAATGCATGCACTTGAGTATGTAATTTTCAAAGAACAAGACTTTTTATTTTGTGTTCCATTTTTAAGGCTTCTGCAAACTGTCATGTGTAGTATTTGTTGATGATTATGTTGTTGATATTTATGCTACCTCTTTCAGTGTTTCTGCTGCTGCCTGTACAGTGAAGGTTGCAATGGAAATCTGCCTCCTTACTTCTTCCCAGGCTTTCTGTTGATCAGCTTTGCTTTTAATGTCAAACATGGCATCATAAACCCCTGGGAATGATTCTCCTGCATACTTGTTATGGCTGCTTGGAGCGAAGATGACATGTCTATAGGGAAGGTGAGAGAAAAAAAAACCAATATTCTGCATGAGAAAAATAAAACATATTATTTTCTAAATAGAACTGCTGTGGTTTTGTACTGTGTTAAATTCTTGACACTGAAGATCTAAGCAAATAGGACTATTGCAGCAATTTCTATGAAGCAAGAAAATTACATAAACTACATTATTGCATGGGAATTCCAGAATTTGGTAGCTAAGAAGTCCTGAGATAAAGTTGATTAAAGTATTTTAATTTTACTTTCCCTCATTTAAGGTGAAGCAGAAAGCTAAAAAGACAGCCAGCTTTTTCTCTCACAGATACACATAATTTCCACTAGACACAGGCACGTTTTGAGGTCGGAAAGCTGATGATTTACCAACACTCTGTTCTGAAGAGATTTTTAATCATAAATTATGAGAGGCACAATGACGGTAGATCTTAAGTTCTCTTTCTACAGTTACTTTTTAGTGGAAAGATTACTGTTCTGAATTTTGTATCTGGGTAGAAGGACCAAAAACAAAGACTGTAGTTGACTACTCTGTCTCTCCAGACAGATTTACTTCTTGAACTGAATGAGAAAGCTACTGGATTCACTTCTGTGGAAGTACTGCCCCCTACACTGTATTTGCCAGCATGACAGTTCTGCTATAAACAATCAAATTGTAGATACTTTAATTATACCTTGTTTTACTGTCAAACCACAGTAACTCCCTAAATATCCTTTACCACTGAAACGACTTGAACTGATTCTAGAGCAAATACTTTAGATTAAAAGTCACCATAAATCAACGTAAATAAATTTACTTATCTGATCAGGCTTCCTCATTCTGTGTAGTCTGTCTCACTGAAGTTTTCCTTAGTGTTGTTTTCCCTTTTCAATATTATTTCTCCTGTTTAATCTACTTTCACCATGTTTAATAATACATCTGCAAAAGGAATTCTCATAGGGTGCTCAAGGCAGAAGGTGAAAAATAATAAGTCTTTCTTACCTATAGAATGGCCTGCCAGGTAATCCAAGAGGATCAATGAAAGCCCTTTCTAGGAACATGAGCTGATCATTGAATGATCTGACAGCAAGTGGGCTAAAAAGGATACAGAGGAATCTGTTAGACACAGAGTGTTTGTCCCACTGTCATACTGTGCGCAACGTGTCTCTGGATTTATGAAGGACAGTAGACCAAACATGTTCAACTTAAAGTATAGCCCACAAGACAGTCCATGTCAGCTAACCTGCACAACCGAATTTTGCTGATATGTACTGCAAGATAATCAGGTCAGTAACCTCAAGCTCTTAAAGGCCAAGGAATAATGGTACAGAAGACAGAGACTTCCAGGTTTTTTCTCTGATGTTGTGTCTTATTCCTTTACCTCTTTTTCAGTAGGATGCTTTGGCAGACCATTCTCTTCTTTTATACAACAGTTTTCTAAAGACCTTGTTTTTCACAGAGCCAGACAGTTGCAAATTAATTCAATTAAATGGCATCTATTTTTATGTAAAACCAAAACATTTGAGAAATAAGAGCATTGTGATGTTAGAATCATCTTCTGAATAATCCAAGAAACACATTTTCCTGATGGCAGATTATAAATTCCCTACAGCAGAAACCATCTGTGTCTGTGTGCTTTGAATAGTTCTGAGCATACTATTGATGTTTAACAAATAAAAGAACTGTGAAGATTATGCTGAATATGGTACCTATTTACATCCAGAGTAGCTTACTGTAGACTTCCAAAGGCATTCACCACTGAAATACTGGTAACATTTATACTGTAGTAAGCCTGGAGTAGCTTTACTACTGTCAATGAAATTATTTCAAGTTTACATTAGTGGAAATGGAAATGGAAACTGGTTTGTTGAATTGATGCTACCCATCAATGAAACCATTTTTAAAATGTCAGATACATCTCAAATGTCATAAATGTCATATTTTACATGAGAAATTATTGTTAACTCATTTATGCTGAAAGTTGCTGCCATTAGAAAGATGGCTTTTATTCTCAGTCTTCCAGAAGGGTAAGCATATGGCTAAATGAGATTCATCCCAAGAAATAGAACACACACATATGTATATATAAAAGGAAGTTTGTTTTTTGATTCTGGGCATGGCCTAAAAAGAATAAATTAAGAATTAAGTGAAGTGCAAATTAGGCCTTTTGGCATAGACGGTGCATAGAATTATTTATTGAAAGCTTGTCAAAAAGCTTGGAACAACTACAGTTGTGGTACAGCTTTTTTTAAAAAATAGTTACCCGTAACTTGAAAACTAGAGGTTCGTCAGACAAAGACCACAAGGCAACATTTGGTTTCTAATGCCAATCCAATAACAAAATCTTAGAGTGTGTCTCCATACAGAGGGAGCGACACACCTGAGCTGGCTCTGCTTGTGCTAACCAGCATTCTAGTCAGATCTGTGTATTACCCTGGCACTGCTTCTCAGCTAAAATCCTCAAGAATGGACACTATTTAGCTTAGACACTTTTTGAAGCTAACATGCCTGGATTCTTCGGCTCTGGTGTCCACTTAGTATTTCTATACTTTATTTCCTAATCAGATTGTTAAAGATGAGAGTCCGTAAGGACTCAAATGAACCAAATGACTGACAGTCATTTATCACCAAAGTTATTCAGAGGACTAAGTGCAAGTGAAGACTATGACCTCTCAGCCCAGAGTACTATACAGATTATTTGACTGGAATAAAAGAGCTGAACTTACTTATTGAAATCTATTTGCTGTAGTCTTTCATGAAAGCTAGCAGCAGCTTCTGTAAAATTCTTCACTGCTGAAAAGAGAGCATCTGGAGAGAGCAGGAAGGAAGTGTTGAACTACAGATTCTGAAGGTACAATTTAACAAATCAAATACTTCAAATTAAAGTTTTGTCTTTCACTGTGATCATGGCCTGTCAGTTCTCACTGAATGAAAATCAGATGACTCCATATTTCCACATTAAAAGCTGTCATTTTGTGTAAAACTTGTCTTGGAGACCACAGAAATCAGTATTTTTGTGAATACTGTTTCATACTACTTAAAGAATGCCCAGAGATACCAAAAACCAAGGCATAGATTACCAGAATCAGACTGTTCAAGTAGGTCCCAGATTTTATAAATCCTAGCAACCCTTGTTTTACTGCTATGTCCATACTTAAATACAGAGTTTTGCAAAGATTGAGAGTGTGCATGTGTGCCTGCATGTCTCTCTGGGTGTCAGTGCACATGTACCTATGGTCACTAGCAGACAGGTTCTAGACTGCACACTATATAATGTTGCAAATAAAATACAGGCTTCTCGAACCAGAGGCATATTATGAATCCATGTAACAGGAAACACAGTTTCACATGCCAGCATAAGACCTCTGTTGTGGCACAGGGATTCCTGCAGCACAAAATAAATGCCAGGTATAACAACATATGCATTAAGATGAGGCACTGCTGGCATCATTAAGAGTATCATAAAAAATACTTTACATACCAAAGGACACATTGTATGTTGTCATTTCCTCTTCATGATTCCTTGACAAATTATAGATGATGTGAGCGTAGTGGCTTACAGCTGATGCATAATCTCTACAGTCAAAAGGAAGCACAACGGAGTTGGCCAATTCAAACACCAGCCCACCTCGTACCTGAGCTACTGTCAGATGATTCTTGAAAGTGGGATCGTAAAACCTCTCCACAATTTCGTAGGTTTCATAGACACTGTGGTAAACTGGATAGCTGCTATATTTCTCTACACTCTGAAACAAACAAATCCAAACAAACCCATTATTCAGCTATAGATACTTCAGCTTTACTTGAAAACCCTGCTATTAAAGGCACCGTAAAGTTAAGTGTTCATGTCACATTAATCCTACGTAGCAGCTACAAACTAAGAACTGCTCAGTGGTGGCTCTCTTAGGCATCAGCTTGTGATGAGAGGAACAGTCATTTGTAGATATCTATCTCTACTGATAATGTGCAGAGCCCAAGTACGGTGGCTAAGAAGAGACACATAACATCTAGTTGGGTAAATTAAGGTGATATTTCCCTTCATCTCTTTGCTTGGATCTCAAGTCATTACTGTTTGTGACTTTTGATATGCCTCTTCAGAGGCAAAGGCTGCAAAGCTTGCTCCTTGAACATTTCTCATTAGTCTCATCTCACTGCATGCTCTGAAGTCGAATACATGTTTTCCAGGAAACAGAAACCACTTTGAATTCAAAGCTTCATAAGTTGTTACAGAACATTAAAATGTCATCATAGGCTACTCATAAGCCTACATTAGCAACAGGTAATTTTGAGCACATCCAGTTACCCTAAGCAAAGGTCTTTTTTACCTGACTGACACCAAGCTGATCATTTCTGTCTATTAAATACTTGTTTTGCAGTAGTGCACAGGCTTTCAGTAATAAACTGTGACTCTGCTCTGATGCACTTAAGTGAACTGCTCCAAAAAGCTGGCAGTCTAAGTGGCTGAGTTACAGATTGTACTATTCAGTCAGTTACAGAGGAGACAAAATTACAAAGACACACACTTACCCAATTTTTACTGTAACGTGCTCTGCCTGAAGCGATGCCAAGACGTTGAAAAAAGACTTCAAAGTCATTGCCAGAACCTAGCTTATTTATTCTTTTAACAAGAGAGATGAAAATGCCTTGAGTGACAATAGTTAAAAGAATAAATTTCATTTGCTCCCAAGTACCGTTGCAGTTATTTCTTCTGCAGTCACAGTCACTACACAGTCTTTCCCTCTGTCAATATACTGTGAATCACTTGTGACCCCTACATGACATGTACCTCAACAAGCACACTCTCAGAGGAACAGAGTTGTCATCCTCCAGGTCAGGGAAATCAAACTCTCAGGAGGAGAATTTAACTTATTCTCTTTAATTATTAAGAAGACTCAGTGACCTTCCTCTAGCTGAACTTACACTGCCCCAAGCACTCAACTGAGAGAAATTACATCAGTAGCAGCAGGGTGCCATGGAATAGAATCAGTCTTTGAAATTCTACAGAATAACTCTGATAAATTTAAATGACAATGTTCTGTTATCCTGGCTGGTATGCTCCCCAGTTACCCAAACACAGAGGCATTCCAGGAGGCTGGAAGCAAACACAAGAGCAAGATGCTCTGTTAGCATCTTGTCTGGCTGTTGCTGGCTCATCCATACTACCCTTGAGTATCTAAATCTCTATAAACAACAGGAACACTTTTCATATACACAGCCTCCTGCTTGTGCTACAAAGGCAAGTCCACAAAACTGTTGTACAGCAGTGTATCAGCTGTAACTGACAGAACTGAAATTTAAACAGGCTAAAAATCACACCATTCCTTTCAAACATCCACTTTTTCAAGTGAGTATTTAGTGAAAACCCACACTCTACAAGTCATAATTAATTTTGGAATATTGCTTCTTTGCTTTTGTGACTGACCTGGGGACACCTTTATAGTCTCTTGATGGATTTTTTTTATACCAACTCTCATAAAGAGATTTTCCTTCAAACCCCTCATCAGGACTTGATATCTAGAAAAAGAGTACAATTTTAAACGTTACCAAGCAACAAATATACAACCCATCATCATATAAGAACTATGGCTCAGGGTAACAAGTCACACTCTTTCAAGATTTCTGATTTCCATTTTAACCTTTCTAATGCACAGCATTTCCAAAAGGAATAGTTGGTTTCCTAAACATTGCTAATTTTAGATGGAAGAAAAGACAGGGAAAGCAAGGCATTTCAAGTCAATATTTACATTCTGATATCTATTTAAGAGATTTTCAGCCATTTAATACTCAACACAAAAACCCCCTTGCAAAAGGCAAAATTTTTTGTGTCACTTTGGCAAGAAATTTTAATTTTGTCTTGGTTTAATCGAACACTGCTTCTATTTTGTTTTATGCAGTGATGCAGCAATAACCCTATAGAAGGGAACATGTACACAAACCGGTGTTTATGTCATAGTTGTTACAGAGGTACACAAATAATTACCATCCTAAAGTTCATTCCCATTATTCCAACTACTTTCCAGATTACTGAGCATGTTAAAAACTGTGGGCATTTGCTAATCTTTCCCTTTTATTGGTGGGCTGCTGAGGTTTTATTATCTTTAATATATTAAAAATTATTATTATCTATTCTATTATTAATATACTATGTAAGAATTATTCCACAGTAGGAATCAAAATCAAACTAACATATTTGAGCTTTCAGTCATGAAGCTAATTGTTCATAGAACAGCATCAACAATGTTAACAACGTTAACACTCTTACCACAGATTAACTTGGATGAGATCAAAGAGAACCTGTTTCCTGATCAGCACTCTCTTGAGACCTCAGCGACCAACATGCTGTGGGTACGTGCGTGCATCAGCCTTTGTTGCTGATTCACAGCTTGAGGAAGGGTTACACAACCATGTTTACTGGTATTTGGGCCAACACTGTAATGATGGTTCTTGGTGTCCAAACTGAGATTTGCTGATCTGATTTTTCTGCCTCTTCTGAACACCTGCAGTTAGCACAGGTTACCATGGGAACTGCAGGTGAGCAGCTCTTCTGCACTTCAGGACATATATTTGCATCTTTATAAGAAATATTTATTTTTATTATATACATATAAGATATATTTTTATATCTTTATCAGGGCACAATTTAATTTATTGTCTTTCAACTGTAAGAAAATTATTGTACTTAATTACTATACTTCCTTTCTTTTTGTACCAATTTAATGCCAGATTCTGAGAGGTAAACTACTGACCCTGGAAAAGACAGCAGATTAAGACAAACAGAGCAGACTAACAGAACGCATACGGGAGTTGTGTGTACATTATATACATGAATATATGCAACACACAGAGAGAAGACTGATTCAATGTTCGTGCTTCAATACATAGGAACAGTGAAAAATCAGAAATACAACATCCATAGGATCAGGCACTAAGACCTACTCTGAAAGCAAGGAACCTCTTACATCTAAGATGGTGAGGCTATTTCCTCAGAAAGGCCCCTAACTTATAATTTTGTGTGGCACACAAATACACGTGAGCCAATAAATACCTAACACTGAAGCTTGTCACGTAGGCCAATCCTGTCACATCAAGCTAAAAATAGCACTGCAGCAAGTCTAATCTCCTCCCCTGCCTAAAGGGAGTCAGTCTCCTACTACCACAGGCACCCTAATGGGTAGGCAGCCAGATTTGTGCTTGTTTCCGTACCCTGGCTCATGTCATTTTTTAATTATTTGGTTCTTCTATGGAATGCTTTAACAGGAAGAGTGGAAAAAACTCCTAATACTTAATAGCTAATAAATTAAAGAAATAAACTTGGAATCCCTTTGCCACCCCTGAGAAAAAGCTCCAGTGACTCAGCTATTGATTTAAGAGGGGTATTGCATTCAGAAAAGAAACATCTCACACTATATACACACAGCCCCATCCAGCAAGTGAGAACTGGACACGCTGGCTAAAAATTCGAAGCAATGTTACCTCTTTAGTCAGACTGTACACCAGTCTGTACATCAGTGGTGTGCAATCCACTCGCAGCGTGTAGTTTCCTGAAAAAACAGGAAAAATCATTTATTTGAAGGAGCAAGTTCTACTCATTTGAGACTTTATTAAGAAGGACTGGAAAGTTACACTTTCTACACGGAGCAAGTTGATTTTCCCTGTAGAATAGCTGTCCTATGATTTTGTTAGGCACTTGTATCAGGATGAATTACAGCTCAGCTTTTGAAGCAAGCCCTAAGAGCTTTTATTATGACCCTATGTTTATTATCCGTGTTACAAGAGGAGAAGCTGACTCTAAAGAGTTGCTGTACAACTGCTTACTGAGGCACTACACTTCTTGTCCTTCCCCATGCCTTCTCAAATCATGTAGCTACCATCATGGGCTACTTTACTAAAGCAATAGTAGTATCTGAAGGATACTTTGTGATCCTGGGCCATCCTTCCCCCCACATCCACTTCTGAACTAATGCAACAAAATTATCACACTGAAGCTTTCACGGATCTCCAAACTGCAGTGCCTCCTAGTAATCTCTCCATATCATCGCTATTCCTGTAAAACAAGTCAAAACTATATAGCACCTTCGATGGAGGAATCTGCATTGATATAAGCCACTCCTCGTGCTTGCAATACCTTGGCGTTTTCCTGTGAGAAAGTAAAGAAGAAGAAATGCTGATTATTTTTCCTCAGAACTGTTTTCCCATCCAAAGAACCAACAGCTGTTTCAGGGAAAGACATTCTATATTACAAGATGCCATACACTCTTGGTATGTCAAAAGGAAACTTAAGAGAAAGGGAGAGAGGCAGGGAGGGAGGCCAGAAAGAAGGGTTACTTTCTAGTAGAGATTTCTAAAGATCTGCCACTGTGCAAACTTCTCTTTGAATACTACTGGTTTACCTCAGCCCACTCTGTTGATCCTAACAAGCCAAATTCCTCTGCATCCCAGCTTGCAAATATCACCGTTCTCCTTGGCCTCCATCCTGCAATAAAAGACCATGAAAATGATATTGCAGGAAAAAAAGGCAGTTCCATGGTACCTAATGCGGAAATAAATGTCTTCTTTGGGCAAAGAGACGTGTTTAAGGAACTTTTAACACCAACTACATCACTAACCTAAGCTAAAAAGGTGCTGATAAATTTTGAAGTAATCTCACTTCCACTTGAATATTGTGCCAAATATTTTTTCTTCTTTAGGCTTTAACTGCTAGAAAAAAAATCTAAAATTTAAGACTGAACATGGAAAAATAATTTGCTTGTTTGTGCACAAATTCTTGAAAGAAAGCTCTTTTTTTGCTGGTTCAATTTAGTATACATCGAACACCAGCATCCACTTTGACGGAAAAGCAACTGGTGTGTTTTCACAGGTATTAATTAATTTCTTTGACCTGTTTCCCACGTGCCAGAATTCAAAACCTTTTCATCTTTTGCTCCCTTTCTTTTCCTTTGTTTTTTTCCAGTTTGCATTCCAAGGACAGTTTTCCCTGCTATCCAGTAGCTGTGGAGGAACTGAAAGAAAATTAAATGTCAAAAGTTTTTAAGTCAAATGGTAGGCAAAGAAAGCTCCTGTAGCACAGCACTTGTCCACTGTTGGAGCTCCTTTCTATTGGATGTCAGATAAGGAGACAGCGCTTGTTCTGACAGCAGCAGAAACTTGGTTCAGCTGACATTTGTTCCTACTCTAACATGATTAGGCACAAGACAGTTTTAAGCATCACCTCCCCAGCTCGTTCTCTGAATTACACAGGCATAATTTCTTTATTGTTTGGTCTATCTCCAAACTACAGTCAAGTGCTGAAAAAGCTCTCAACGTTGTTCCCATGAAGCCTTGATCAGTCCACCACTGTATCAGTTTTACCAGTTCAAAACTTCCAGTCTTACCAGTCCAAAACATACACAAATCAATTGTACCGAGATGCCATATTTTTTCCAGTATCCTCCACTTTGTGTTTTGTTTTTCTGTAGGTGTACTTCCTCTTGAGCAGAAGTATCTCACATAAAGCAAGGTAGAAGCTGGACTGAGTTAATTGCTGCAGAGCAGCTTGCTTATTTGAGAGATCAGTGAGAGACACGTTTATTTTTAAGAATATACTTAAATCCCTGAGAAATCAATGGGCCCTGCTGAGAGCAGTGATTTTGATGTGCTTTATTCTTTCATTACCTTTCCTTTTCAGTTTTCCAAAGCTCCTCACAATCTCATGAACCACAGCTGCCCCACTCTGAGGATCAATGCCACCAAAGACCCAAGAGTCCCGGTGGCCTCCCAGGATGACATATCTGTCTAGAGAGATTAACAGAGTTGTTAATTGGAAGTAATTTCTAATTTTCCACGTAGACATGAAGCAACAAAGCCTAATAGTTTATAGTATACGTGACAGAAAGGCAAAAAGACATTTTAAACCACCAAACATATTTTCCTGCATTTTCAGACAGGGCTAAAGAATTTGGTGAACACAGTAACTTGATTCCGTAAGATTTAAATCATCTTAAATTTAATAATGTTGCTTCTATTATTAGACAAACTGCAGCTTTCCTCTAAAGACAGGAGCATCATTACTTATTTTTCAATAGTGTGTTTGTTGGTAATGCAGATCCACTAATTATCTTTGTACAGCACACGAACTCACAACACTAAGGTGTGTTGAATGCAGCATTTCTCTAAATATACATAGTGGCTGAAATCATGACAGAGATGTGAGACATAAGATCAGACTAGTTCTCAACTACTGGGTTCAGTTTAGGGCACTTCAATATAAGAAAGACATTGTGGTGCTGGAGCAGTTCCAAATAAGGACAAGTTATCCAGTGAAGTGATCCTGCTGTGGCAGGGGGATTGGACTAGATGATCTTTCGGAGTCCCTTCCAATCCCTAATGATTCTATGATTCTAAGTTTGGTGATGGGTCTGGAGAACAAGACTTATAAGGAGTGGCTGAGGGAGCTGGGGCTGGTTAGTCTGAAGATGAGAAGGCTGAGGGGAGACCTTATTGCTGTCTGCAATTGCCCTCTTTCTTTACTGAAAGGGTCATCAGCCATTGGAACAGGCTGCCCAGGCTGGTGGTTGAATCACCACACCTGGATGTGTTTAAAAGTCACATAGATACAGAGTTTAGGGACACGGTTTAGTGGTAGTCTTGGTACAAGGTTAATGATTGGACTCAATGGTCTTTTCCAATATAAACAATTCTGACTCTTATTCTATGACTTCTCTGTGCTACTACAATATGGCTAAAGGCTGTGTTTCAGGCAACAGAGAAGTGCTGCAGTTACAAGTTAAATGTTACCACCATCCTATTGATGTCTATGCGTCTGGGTTTTGAGAGTGTAAAATAACACTGGTTAAGAGACTGTGAGACAGACACACAGTCAATAGTGGTGGATTCAGATGGAATGTAAAACCCATTCCCATGTTTGCAGGGAAAAATATCCAATTAAAAATATTATTTCCTTTGCAGAGTTACTTGCCTGAAGACAAATTTCTCTGCCCTGATTATGGCACCCCTTGAAAGTCAGCATTTATAGTGAAAGTGCTGACATATCCTGGGCCATATGAAAGCCAGTGCAATAAATATTTCAACACCAATGATCATGTAGTGCAGTATTTCAGAGAAAACTACATTGCTCGTTTTGCCCTTGTAACTACAAAGTGTATGCACAGGTCACTGCACACTCTCATTATACTACAGTTGGGCAGCCCACCAAGAAGCAGAGGGATATCGAGCCATTGAGGGCAAGCCAGGGATGATGCACCAGGACAATCTGAGGAAATCAAGGGGAATTGGCACAGGAGGAAGATAGGCACAGCCCAGCTTAAGTGCCTCTATGCAAATGCACAGAGCTTGGGCAACAAACAGTATGAATTAAGGGCCACTGTGCTGCTGGGATGCCATGACATAGTGCCTATTACTGAAACTTGGTGGGATGATTCCCACGACTGGAATGTAGGGATAGACGGGTACAAACTCTTTAGGAAGGCTAGGCAGGGAAGGAGAGGAGGAGGCATTGCCCTCTATATCAGTGACCAGCTGGAATCAGTGGA
>JAOXOE010000001.1:115413296-115429513 GCA_028565055.1 Phoeniculus purpureus
AATCTACCCAGCTCCAGCTTTGCTCCATTCCCCCTAGTCCTGTCGCTACCTGATAGCCTAAAAAGTCCCTCCCCAGCCTTTTTGTAGGTCCCCTTCAGATACTGGAAGGCCACAGTAAGGTCACCTTGGAGCCTCCTCTGAGGCCTGAGTGACCCTTCTTAAGACATCAAACTACTATTTAACCAAGCTTTGGGAAAAACACTTTCTGTTAGTATTGAGGAACTACTTCTACTAGCAGTGTATCTCATCCCTGTCCCATTATGTGATGTCGTTAGGGCTCATGAAAGTTTTTAACCTATGTGTGTTTCCTGTGAGCTATTGCTTACAGCCATCTGCAGTCAGCCATTGTGCACCACTGTCAGATTGGGATGAAAGCTGTTAGATCAAGTACTTTACAGCTACTTCAAATGTGGCAATTTGTTGTGTACAAAATTGTACTTGTAGTCATGAGCTAGTTATAAAAGTCATGACTTTTTGTATAAAATGTACGTGTAGTCACT
This sequence comes from Phoeniculus purpureus, assembly GCA_028565055.1. NCBI lineage: Eukaryota > Metazoa > Chordata > Aves > Bucerotiformes > Phoeniculidae > Phoeniculus > Phoeniculus purpureus. The sequence continues at coordinate 115,413,797 of JAOXOE010000001.1, forward strand.
ACCTAATTATAAAGGCAGAAATTACACAGTTACCTCAAAAGCCTGTATTTACTCCCAGTTTCTCTCATGTATATAGTTTTTAAAGTATTGCTGTCCCTTGCATGCTCCTTATCGCAGAATCAGAGAATGTTAGGGGATGGAAGGGACCTCAAAAGATCATCTGGTCCAACCCCCATGCCAGGCATGATCACCTACAGCAGGGCACATAGGAATGTGTCCAGGTGGGTTTTTAATGTCTCCAGAGGAGAAGACTCCACAGCCTGTCTGAGCAGCCTATTCCAGTACTCTGTCACCCTCACAGTAAAAAAGGTTTTCATGTATTTATGTAGAGCATCCTCTGTTGCAGTTGCACCAGTTGCCCCTTGTCCTGTCATTGGACATAACTGAGAAGTGCCTGAAACTGTCCTCCTGACAATCATCCTTTATGTATTTCTAAAAATCAATGAGGTCACATCTCATTCTCCTTTTCTCCAAGCTGAACTGAAGCTGAAAGTCTTGAGTAGTCTCAAGGAAATTAAAAATGCCTCATCATTTTAGGAAGGGGGTCTGTATGTTTTCTACAGGTGAGCCCTAGTCTCAGGAATAATCTTCCTTTGTTTTACTTTATGAGATAGGTAGCATTTCTGTTTTCTGTTGTACAGAGTTCGCACCTAAGTTGTGATGGAAGTACTGATTCATGGTTACTGAGCTTTCTGATTAAGACAGAATAAGTGAACTAAAATTGGCAGCTCTTGGTTTCTTTTTTAAAAAAGCAGATAATAATGTTGTCCAAAGAAAGGAAGAAGATAATTTCTGATCATGATGCGCCACATCTTGTGAAGGAATATGTTAGCCATTTGTTTATTGTAAGCTGTTGTCAAGTAAGGTAGTCATGCTTGTTATGTTTTATCCCAAAATGTTTATAGGGTTGGTCATGTTGCAAGAGAAGGACAACAGACTTTTCTGACTTCTTGAGCATTGTGGTATGTATTCATTATTTACAATTTTAACACTTGTCAAATGACAGCAATAAATACTAAAGGATGTTTGTGCTTACATGTTTAAAATTTGCATGCTTCTGTTAAAATGGTCTTAAATATTGTGTGCACTACTTCATAAAATGTTAAAATGAAGTCTCATTGTCAAGCTTTAATTAGTTCTATCGCAACCTATTTAGATGCTTAACAAAGAAGGAAGGTCAATATTTGTTATCAGTCTGCTTGCTTACAGAAAGCATGCACTGTTCTTTAATGTATGCACAAGTTAAACTATGTTCCACTTTAGTTGTATGATTTCCTTTGCAACTAATATGTAGTGTGGGCTAAAAGAGAAGATGGGACTGAAGAAATAAATTGAAAAACCCATTGCAGTTTTTGTTGTCTTGTAGTAATGCACACAAACTACACTTCCTGTAAATAAACATGCTTTCCACAATAGGGCTGTACGAAGGGTCTCCATAACAGTGAGAAACCTCCTGAGCCTGTTAAACCAGAAGTCAAAACTACCTCTGAAAGAAAGGAGCTTGCTGAACTGAAACCCAGATTTCAGGAACACATAATTCAGGCACCGAAACCATTGGAAGCAATTAAAAGGCCAAGGTACAGTATATGAAACTAATTTTTGCCAAATTTGTGGTCAGTTGGCCAGTTTAAAGCTTGTTTCGTTACTCAGCATTACAGATTTTGTGTAGTGTTAAAATTTCCAAATTCACTTTAGAAGAGCATGTTTTTTGGTAGCAGTGTTGATGTCACCATAACCTTCAAAAATGGGTAAAATAATTCTGGTTGGGATCAGGTAGTACTGTATCTCTTAGCATTTAGCTTCACAGGAAACAAAACTGGCAGTCTAAGGCCTCACAGCGTAGAGTGCCACCAGAAATTGTCTTCAGTATTTCAAATAGCATTAAATAATTTCATGGTTCTTGTATTTAGATTAAATAAATTAGAGAGTAAACAAGTCTTTCCTGTTTATTGTTGTAGACTACTTAGTATTTCATGTTGAAAGCCAAGACTCAATTTCTAGTCTCTTTTTCCATGAAGAGCAAGAAATTTGAGAGTAAGAGTTTGTTCATTTGTTGTTGTCAGGGAGATTGGAATGGAAGCACCTTATAGCAAGACTAGAAGTTACTATGTTTTCTTTTGTGTATTATTTTTTGTGAAGCTTACTTGAAACCATGGACTTTTTTTTTCAGCCCAGATGAGCCAATGATAAAGTTGCAGCTGAAAGTGTCAGCTTCTTTGAAACAAGCTTTAGATAAACTGAAACTGTCTTCAGAAAATGAAGATAAAAAAGGTAAGGCTAAGAGGAGGTTATGTTCTTGTTATTAATAACCTGGGAAATGCTTCCTATTCTAGAAAGAGAACCAAACGTGAACAATGTGCGGTGAACAATGTGCAGATTCGGATGCTAGTAGCAGTGCATTGCCCTTAAAATTACTCAGAGTGCTTGTTTTGATAGATTTCCTGGTTAGAATGGGCATGATGTGAACATCCATTTCTGAATATAGGTCTGAAACACTTCCCAAGAAATTAACTCCTACATTGCTGCAAACACAATGTCACAGAGAATGGTAACATAAACTGTTAAAATTCCTTTGAAGACTAGTTGGTTCTCCCTCATCTGTTTTTCGTCTTTTTTTAGTTCTTGCAGTTCATTTGTAATTTGGTTTCAGAACTACACTGCTCCTTCAGAAACACTTTCTTATTTCAAACTATATTTGTGGCTATTTATGCTCTTTTATTCTTGTGTCAGAAATGTCATTTAATTCTTCTTTCTACCTGGTATCCAAGTTCTTTCCTTACGTGTACTTATAGGCAGCATTTTACAGTCTTAATTTTACAAAATCAAACTCAGTGATTGTTCTCTTCCTCTATGATGGTAGTAAACCACTTCATCAATTTTTCATTATTTTCCCCTACTTATAACAGTGTAAAGGAATAAGTCATAAAATCTGATGAATAGGTAATACAGCTTTTGGAATGTTTGCATAGTTCCTTTTTCTTTGTCGAGTAAAAAGTAGCTTGAGAGGTTCTTTTACAGGTTTGGGTTTTTTTTAAAAAAAATCTGCTCCCTAGGTCATTCTAAATCTTTTAACAAAAGCAAAATATTTAGTACGTTAAACAACTCAGCTGCTGTTTTCTACAATGTGATTCTGTTTACAGAGGAAGACACTGATGAAATAAAGATTGGGACAGCATGTAAAAACGCAGGCTGTTCAAAAGTAAGTGGTTCTGTTCTGCTCTTAAACCTAGCTGCTGAACTTTTAAGTGCGTGGTTTTACTTTATTTCCTTGGGTGGGTTTTTTTGTGATACAAATTGATGTGGCGTTTCAGGAGATGGTTTAGTGATTAGGGCTTGTAGGGGAGGTGGTTGAACTTGATGATGTTGACGTTCTTTTTGCAATCTTCATGATTCTATGAATTCAGGCTTAATGAATGCACATTTGATAACACTTCTCAGCTTGGACAAATGTGGGCATGCAGAAAGTCCAAGATTACTTCTTTTTTAAGTCTGTCTTGCCCTTCTAATTCGTAAGTTTGCCAAATGCACTATGTGTTTCAACCTAAAAGTATTAAATATAATATTGGTGAGAGGTGGCTTACTGCTAACACTTGAATTGCTCTTTAAGAGCAAGAACATCTGGAGATCTTACCAGTTAATAATTCCTGCCAGAAGAATCCTCAAACAAAATTTTTTTAATACTTCTAGCATCAAAGTGAGTATATAATACAATAACTTAAATGGAAAGTGTTTTACACCAACATTCTTATGTTGTACAGAATAGCACAGTAGAATTGAAGTAGCTATTTCTCTGGACTTTGTCAGATTCTGCATTTTTTGCTGAAATTCTGGTGGAAAACTTAGAGCAGTTTTGTTTGTGTATGAAGTACTATTCAGTGTGAGTTGTGTGTCGTTTAATTTACTTGCTTTTGAGAATCCATGCATTTTATGAATGACAAAATTAATTTTTGTTCCAGTTAAGTACTTTCACTGAATATTCAGTTTAATGGTAGGTACCTATGAGGATAATAAAGTGACCTTAATGAGTACAGATGATGTCACCCTTGATGGATGTGGTTGAACTAACAAAAACTGTAGCTTATTAAACAGTGTCAGGGAACCTTCTGTGAATGCAGATTGAATGGTTAATTTTAAAAGCTCGGGCAAGCATTAGGTCTGGATTATTTATTCAAAAGCTTTGCAGTACTTTATTTAGTGTTTGTGTTGTGGGTTGTGTTTTATTTTGTATTTTCTTTTGATCCACATCCTGTAACAGTAATGCATTTTAAATGCTTTGTTTTGCTAGACATACGAAGGACCACAGAGCACAGAAGAAGTATGTATATACCATTCTGGTGTACCTATATTCCATGAAGGGTTAGTATTCGGTTAACCTCAAATTTTTTCTCTGGCTTTCATTGTAGAAGATGCCTTGTTTTCATTCTGTATTTCTTCAGTCAAAAATAGAGGGTATTCTGAAAGACCAGTAATATTAAAGATCTTAAGTGTTGACAGTAAATAGTAAATATTCTTTCTATTTACTTTGTGAACTTTCAAGGATGAAGTATTGGAGCTGTTGTAAACGAAAAACGTCTGACTTCAACACGTTTTTAGCTCAAGAAGGCTGTACAACAGGAACGCACATATGGACTAAAAAGGATGCGGTAAGCAGCATTAATGTTGGCTCTCTAACTGGCCCCTCTGAACTTTGAGTACTGAAATGTTGTTAGTATCTTGGTTGGGTTATCATATAGTTGAGCTGTTACAGATCACTGCTTGTGAGGTAATACAGAGGGTATTACACCCAGCATTACAACAAAAAACATGGAGTTTGAGGTGCTGTCTGGTGAAGTATACTTGTAATAGAGGACAACATTTCTTTTTAGCAGTGAGTATAGTATCACTATTTTATACTGAAAGTGGATATTGCCATATTAAAAAATAAAACCAGTTTAGTGCTTTGTTAGTTAAGAAAGTCCATAGCCTAAAGTATTACATATAGACATTTCCTTAAAATAAGATTATTAGAAGCCTTTCCTCCTCTTACAAAGACCATGAAGAGAGCAGATGTATGTGTTCTGTAGTAAAATAAGTTGATGAGGTCTTCTACAGGCAGCTGACAGCAGCCTCACAGCTACAGGCCCTGGTTCTTACGGGGGATTTTAACTACCCTGGTATTTGCTGGAAGACCTACTCAGCCATTTTACTCAGGGTAACTGAGTTCTTATTTATGTAGGAATGGCAGGGCAAATTAGTTTGATGAGGTTCTTTGGTTGACGGTAAAGATGGAACGGTTTCCTGATTAATTCAGATTCTAGTTTTGTGTCTGAATACTTTCGTGGTCTGAATCTAGTTGAGTGTTTTGATTTATCAGATAGTATAGAAAGAATCTGTTTAGTTTGTAGAACAAACTAAGGTGAAAAATGTTTTCATTCAATGTGCTAAAAGATTCGTAGAAAATACTATAGAACAGTTGTGAGACTGAACTTCAATAGCATCAGCTGGTCCCATGTTGGATCTAGATAAACACAAAATTATTTTTAAGACTATAGTGTCTGTGGCTGAGGTGAAATGAATTTGGAACTGCAAACATCAGTAACATGTAACAGAAGAAAGTAAAGCTGTAAAGTAGAAAGCATAGTTCTGTTATCTCATCCAAAAACAACTACTTCACAAGTTCTTTATTTCAAGTTAGAAAATTGCTGCTTTCTTTGAAGATGAATGTTTGTGTTTAAGGATTATTTTCAAATTCATAAAGGCTGGATTAAAAAAAAAAGTGAAATTATGAGCCTAAAGCAGTAGACGTCTTAGGAATTTACCCAGATGTTAAGACACTGTGTATATTACATGTGTGTATATTGAGGTAGTGGGTTTCTGACATTGTTATTTTGGGTTTTTTTTCACTGCTTCCTTTTCCTGTGTCAGAGAACACAGGGTCATATTCAGTAATAGGAAATTTTCTTGGATCTATGGCTTTATTTTTATTTGTTCAGTACCTTTGTAAAACCTACTGGATACTATCTGCTGTAGTCTTGGAAAGGAAGTTAATCCAACAATTAACTTCTTTTTTACTTGGTTATTTGGATAAGTTTTGTGTGTGTGTGTTTGGGTTGGGGGTGTTGGGTTTTTTTACTGTCATAATGTCCTGGCTTCTTACTGTAGTCTCTCCTAAGCATTGTTTTATTCACTTCTAATGTTTATCATGGACCAGGAACTAAAATGTCTAGTAAAAAGAGACGTAAGTGGAGTCATTCAATCGCCTGTGAACATGAAATTATTATTAGCTCTGTTTATTGGCTATTAAGGTATTTGTTCTGTACCCTTTTCCTAATACAGGGTAAGAAAGTAGTTCCATGCAGACATGATTGGCATCAGACTGGAGGAGAAGTGACTATTTCTGTATATGCTAAAAACTCTATTCCTGATCTGAGCTACGTAGAAGCAAATAGCACAATGGTGAGTGTCTTCCTCAAGATGTTATTTATTTAATTCTTCCAGCGGTCTCATGAAAATCTGGCTTCTACTTTATTTATAAGGCAGAGGTAACATAAGAATCTTCTCTAAGTAATAGCTTTTTCTTGGCCTTTGTGTTTGCACTTTTTCAAAGTTGCAGTATAATTCATCAAAAGAAGTCTTGACTTCAATTAAAACCCAAATGCAATAGATATGCATCACCCTATGTGTAAATAATTATAGATTCATCATTTAATTGTGTTTGGCGTAACGTAATTTCATATTGCTGTTCACAGGTGCTAAAATAAATGTTAAAGTGCTTCACTGATTTCTTAATCACACACTGGAGAAAGTGGCACTGTTTCCAGGATGTGTAGATGAACACTACTGACTGTGATACTGTATCAGAGACTGTTAGTACAGGTTTTGACATCTGTGTCTCAGGGACAGGTTGATCCCTTTTCTGCCTGTAGGATATGAGTCTCAGTGTGATATATTTAGCATAAGAATACTTAAGATGTCAAATGCTTTATTAGCCTGACAAAATGTTCTGCTGTTTTTCCTGTTTAAGGTAAATATCCATATTGTATTTGAAGGAGAAAAGGAATTTCATCGCAGTGTGAAATTATGGGGAGTAAGTATAGGAATATTTTTTTACTTAAAAAAAAGGCAAAACCTAACAAAACACATTCCTTAGCTTCCTCTTTCAAACCTGTTTTTCCTTGTTACTCTGGTTGTTGAAAGAAATTAATGTGATTCAGTAATTATATTTGCAACTGAATCTAGTGCCCCAAGTGATGAGGTTGACATAGTTGACACTGTTTTGATATTAGGTGACCTTCTGAGGTCCTTTCCCGTTCCAAGACAGTGATAGTGGCATTGCAAAAAACCCTTAGCATTACATAACTGCATGCTTGTGTTGTGTTACACCAGGTTATATATGTGTAGGCCTGGGAATGGGAGAGGGATGACATTTCTATGTAATGTAAACAGCTCTCTCTGCCTAAACATCTACTCAAGTTTAGTGTAAGGTGCTCTTTCTGCTTTAATTTCAAACATCTAACAGTCTGCTTCCTGAACTGAAGTGTGAATTACATTTTCTGTTGTAGGTAATTGATGTAAAGAGGAGCTACGTGAATATGACGGCTACAAAGATTGAGCTTACTATGCGGAAAGCAGAGCCCCTGTTATGGGCAAGTCTTGAATTACCAGCATCCAACACACAACAAAAAAAAGAGGATTCAGATCAATAATGATTCCAAGAGAGTTGTTCTTCCCCCTTATGAAGTGGTGACTTGCTACTGTAATCAAATATTTAACTTTTCTATAGATTCATTTTTTTATGCTATATTGTGTTCCATTCTACAAAGAGATTAGATGCACAGTAAATGGGGTGTAAACTTGAAGGGTAGTAGCTCTTTTTGCTCTTTCTCTCATTACTGTATTTATTCTCGATGGAATGTCTCCATGAGGATTTAGAGTAAAAAAAGCTGTTGCCCTTTGCTTGCAACCTTGAGTACCATGCACTGACTATCCAAGTAGGTGTGGTGTTCTCGGTCCACTGTGTGTTAGTTTTTCAAGTGTTTGGTTTAGACTGGATCTGCTGAGTAGCATGTGTTAAATTCAGCGCTGTGCATTAGGAAGCATATGGTAACACAGATTCAAAAACCCGAGTTGATTAAATGGTTAGCATGCAGTCCTGCAACTAGAACTAAAAAATACATAAATACAAAAATACTTGTAGACTTGCATTTTCATTTTCCAAATCCAAGGTTTGTTTCAATACCTGTTGGCTGTACAGGGATGGAATAAACAGTATTTTGATAAGGATTTCAGTACTTGCTGACTCTTTTGCTGTCTCTTACGTGTAAAATCAGGAGATCAGGTTAAAACAAAAATGAAGTTGGCAGGAGGGTTTTTTTTTTCTTTTTTACTCCTGTATCATTGGTGCTTGAATTGTGAATTGGCAGTGAAATGCCTGAATAATTTAGTATCTCAGCTGTGAGAATATACAAACACCAGACTATTGTAAAGTTTTCAGCATACTGTAAATGTTGGACAGCCTTCAGGATGTGTGATCCGTCCTATAAAACAAATCTTTTTTCAGAGTGGGTGGATATGTGTATTAGGAAAACCAGAACACACTGCTGGTATCAGAACATTTTCCATGTAGATATGCACAGTTCTTGTTTCTGAGAACTGCATTGCTCTGAGACAAATCTTAGGAGAAACAAACAAGCTTTGAGATGTCTGAAATTGTACGTTTGAACTACAGTATTTTTTAATATTATTTCTTTTGAACAGCATAAACAAAGACTGTAGTTAGAAATGAAGATTTTTTTCAGTTCTCCCATCAGTAAAGATTTGCAGCCAAACTCAAGACAATTTTAAAGATGAGACTTTTATCCAAGAAGCAACACTTGCAGTAATGGTGCTTTCTGTTCTGTTTGACAAAGTTTCTTAATTTGAGTTACAGCCAAAAGAAAACCAATGACTTGTATATGTAAACAAGCAGTCCTGTTGGCTGTTGACATGCATGTGCACACTCATCTGCCTAGCTTGGCAGAGCTGGAACAAGGCCGAGAGAAACACAGTACATGGTAAAGGCATTCTGAAGTTAAATATGAGTTTCTAAGAATCTTACTGTTTTCCAACAGGTATAATTTGACTCTTGCTCAGAGTTCTCTGTCAGTGTTTGCAATCTCACTTCGTGCCTAAAGTAGTCAGGAATAAGTTACCAAAGAAACCATCTCCAAACACCAAAAAAGTTCCACCAGTGCTGAACACAGGAAATTCTTTTTGGTTCTTTAACTTGGTTTCAGGAAGCTGTTTCTTCGCTGACTTGGTGGAAATGTGGTTCCTTAACTCTCTTGGGCCCCTATTAAATGTTGCTCCTCAAAGTTCTGTCTAAAAGATTTTGTTACCCTCTAGTGATACCTTCCTTTTCTGTTTTTTAATAACTTTGAAAATGTCAGGTGCTGTGAAGAGGTAGGGTATGAGCTTACCAAAGCATCTGCCTGCAAACAGTTCTTTAAAAACTGAACGGGTTTTCCCTGATGTGTTCTGAACCAACAAGTGGACCTCTAAGCTGAGAGCAGTCGCTTCAGTGGATGAAAAATCGTAGACAGCTGTAGCTACTAGCATGCCATCTGCTTTTCTTGTGGCAGAACTCTGAACTTGGACAGCAAAATGAGCAGCATTTAAATGCAAGGTAAAGTTCTTATTTAACACACAAGTGCAAACTTGTGTCTGTCCCTATGGATATATAAATACCCAAAATATCTTCTGGTTTCCACTTCCTGTTTTAATATGTTTTCAACCTTCTTTGCATCCTCACCTGGGTGTCAGTTTACATTTTGTTAAATTCTTTTTAAAGAACTAAAGGGAAATGGAATTTACAGATAAAACACAATTCCTGTTGTTTAAGCAAGTCATGTTTTCACTTAGTATGCTAACTGCAGAGAAATGTGGATGAATGGACCTAGTGTTGTTAAGGCTGCAGGCTTTGGCACCCCATTACTGTTGTAATGCTTCAGCTATATTCTGCTAGTAGTTAAGTCACCTTGACTCTAACTAGAAGAAAGTTCTCATAAACATGGTTCTTGGTTTTGCTCTTTTTGATTCCTGGTACTGTTTTCCACTTGTTAATGACTTTCCCTATCAGCAGTTAAAAAAAAATCTTTTAAAATCTATGTGTTTGGAAAGGTTTGGGGGGGGTGGAAGAAACCCCAACCGACCAGGTTTGATAAAGGAAGGTATGGGTTTCTATGGTGCATACCTATAGAACTAGCCTATGCTAATCTAGGCTACAGCCTAGGCTGCCACGAGTATGTTCTTTACCTGCATTGATTCTTAGCAGCTTTGTGTAACCAACCATATGTTTACATCCACTGTCATGCTGCAGTAGCTGTGTCATTTAGGAATTTGAGTGTTTTGAGCAGTTCCTCAGAACAGGCTTCAGCACGCCAATAATCCTGATGTTTCATGAAATGACATCACAACATGGGTAGTGGTAACTGACACTTAAGCAGAATATTGGTTTGGCTGTAACTGTTACCAGTTACAAAAGATTCAGTGGACCCAGCTGTTGTAAGCCAAACCAATCCCAAAACTTGCTCAAAAGCAAGACTTGAAAACTAGCTCTGTGATTTTTTTTTTTTTATTATCAGATAAGTTTTCACCTGTCTAATAACAGTGAAATTACATTGCAAACCAGTATGTACTGGGATACTTGAATTAAATTTACCCTTTTTTCATGTTTTTAGAAGTTCTATATTAAACATGCTGGTTAACTCAATACACTCTGGCTTCTTTTTTATATAATTAATGAGTCTTTAAAAGCCGTGCTGTGTTTCACAGAATTAGGCTGGAAAAGACCTCTGAGATCATAAAGTCCAGCCTATGTCCTAACATCACTACAAAAGTTTCAGTTTGGGGTTACAGATTACACAAGCAGACAGTGTGTTACAGGTTTCAGAACTGTTTGTCTAGGAGCATAATAAAATTGTTCCTCACAGTCCATTTTCATAGGAAAACTGGCATAGGTGTGTAAGATCGTGACACACGTCTTAGATCTTTTTCCTCATGTGTGAGCCCATATTCCTATATAGGATTGCATATTATACCTGTAACAACATTTCTTCAGGGAATTTGAATTTAATCTTCATCTGCTATTAAGCACTGGGCTGTTCATCTACTCTTGACTCTTAGATTTTGCATGGCACTGATGTAACTTGGCAATACAATCTTCCATTGGGTGGTCTTCTGGAACATTTGCACTATCAAGTCACCATTTCAATAGGTTAGGGAATAGTCCTACTAGGAATTTTGCCTTGGAAATAAATTCTGCTTGTTCTATGTAATAATGCACTTTTTGCTTGCATTCTTTAAACATGGCTTGAGCATCAGTTAAATACTGTATCTGTTGATCACTAATCTTTCCTGGTTGCTACTAAATCATTTTAATCTCTGTTGAGGAACCAAAATCCTTTATGAAAGTGATGAGTTATGTGTCTGGAGCAAGGCCAGGTTGGATGGGGCTTTGAGCACTCTGATCTAGCATCCCTTCCAACCCAAGCCTGCAGTTCTGTAACACGGCTTTTAGGTGGAAATAATTTTGCCGTTATAAGAGTTTACAGTTGAAAGGGAGAGATGTCTTTTTGCATGGTTGTTTGATTCTTCACATTCAAAAACTTACATGCAGAAGTTAATCTCATGTCTTCATGCTCCAGTTTCTGGGTTTTTTTTCTAAATGTCCTCAATAAAATTATTATCACATGCTGGTTGTGTTCTGGGTTTTTTTATTTCTTTTGTTATAGAAGAGAACTTTGTCTGTTGCTTTCTACCACAGCAGCCCAGTCAAGATACATCAGTTTTTCAGCAGTTTGTGTAATGAGACAGGTGGGGGCCTGTCTCATTCATGATTTCCATGGATGTTCTGTCCAAGAGTTTTGAGCTGTCACAAACTTTGTGGTTGGTCTGTCTCTTACAACGCTGAAGATACTGCAACTGTGCTGCTTTTTTTCTGTTTTCTTGGAAAAAGGAAGAAGGTTGGAAGAAGAAAATTTGCAAAACCTTTGGCATTTCCACAATGAAGACAAAACAGATTAATTTCTTGGGGCCTGAAATTTTCAGCTTGGGTAGGTGTGTTAACCGAGAACCAGGACAGTGCCACAAACTAATCCACAGTTACTGTGCCAAGTGATCATTCACAGGCAAATCCAGTTTCTCTGCATTTGACTGCAGAATGATGGGTAGGTGAAGGTGATAGAATGTTCACAATACAGGTGGGTAGGCAAAGAGCAGTGACAAGAATTCTCTGTAGGCAGAACCTATTTCATAATCCTGCATTCCTAAAGTAAGCATTGTTCTGTTTAATTTCTGAGCACTTTGTTCTCCTGAAACACTGATGGCATGACTGGGAATGAAGAACTGTACGCAACCACTGTCAACTCTGCATTCGTAGTCGATCCTGTGAGCCTGAAGGGGCTGTAGGAGCAGGTGCCTGTAACCTAGAGATACATGAAATGCATCAGTGACATTTTCTTCAGTTCAGTTGGTCAATGATAGCTGATTCAGGCTCTCTAGAGGCTGTGCAGGGTTTTTGCAGCCAGCAGACTTCCGTGCAAGAAGGAAGCATCTCTTTCAATAAAACATTTCTTACCTACTAGAAACGAGTATTTGAAAAATTAGCTCCTTGTTAAATATTAATAAAAGCTACAGTGCAACAAAAGTCATTTGAAGTTAGCTGGAGGCAGAGCTGTTGCCTTACAACCATCTATGAAATATTTTTCATCCAGAAACGTTTTTCTCTGAAATGTGTTTTAAATCTATAATAAATATTGATACTGCAATATAACTGCTGAATTCACTGCTTGGGAGAAAACTAACCTAATGTGCTTCTAGCCTAATATGCTTAACCCAATTTGTTCTTTTATTGAAAATCAGAACTGTGTATAAGCAGCAGTTGGTACTGTATGCTTCTAGACCCCAAGGGACTTAAATTTTTTAAATGAAACTTCCAATCATAGTTTTATCATTGTATTTATTGCCTCAAGTTGTATTGGGGAAGTTTAGGTTAGACATTAGGAAAAACTTAATAGGAAGGATCATCAGGCCTTGGAACAGGCTGCCCGGGGAGGTGGTTGAATCGTCATCCTCAGGCATGTTTGAAGTCGTGTAGATATGGAGCTTAGGGACATGGTTTAGCAGTGGACTTTGTAGCATTAGGTTAATGGTTGAACTCAATGATCTTGAGGGTCTTCCAAGATGATTCTATGATTTATGGATGTTCAACTTGTTCTGTTTTCTGTGGTCACTGACATTGTTCAGCATTTCTTCTTTTGCATTTCTTTCTCTTCACAATGTTATTGCTCTGCAACAATGATAGGACAAGGGTAAATGGGTTTAAGCTGGAACATAGGAGGTTCCACATAAATATCAGAAGGAGCTTCTTCACGGTGAGGGTGACGGAGCACTGGAACAGACTGACTGGGGGGTTGTGGAGTCTCCTCTGGAGACATTTAGACCCTGCCTGGAGATGTTCCTGTGAAACTTGGTCTAGGTGATCCTTCTGTGGCAGTGGGATTGGACTAGATGATCTTTCAAGGGCCCTTCCAACTCCTAACGTTCTGTGATTTTACTGTAGAGTGTTGACCAACTAGTACCGATGCACACATGCACTGAAGACTGCATGTGGTTGGGGCTTGTACGATGAATAGTGGCCAAAACCATCAACGTGGTGGTCAAGTGACAGTACCAAAGTGGTGAGCACACAACCTTTCACAAAAAGCAGGTGTCACTTCAATAGATTTTGGATTTTACAGTTCTATTTTATAATGCATATGTGTTTTATCTTAAACTGTCCTGTAAGGGTACTTAAGTAAACAACTTTTCAAAGGTGTATGGCAGTCTGTGGTGTTGTATGTCCTCATTTGCCCTTCAACCAAACTTTATAGGAATTCTTCTCTGAAATTTTAAGTATGCTTGCCTGCAGAATAAGCAGAAGCCGTGAGAAAGCTGATAGGTTTTGCCTGAGTTTCTCCATATTCTGGTGGCAATGTCTTAGTACAAACCGGAGTATAATCCTGCCTGAGAGGCAAGTGCAATTACACTGTGCATCTGGTGTAAGTACCTACAGCCTCAGGCAGGTTACCATTTATCGGACTGTAGATGACACGAACAACGAACATTTGCCAAATCAAAGTCCAAATGCTGAACTGTGTTAACTGAGATGGTTTGAAAACAGAGAAAGAATACCCGTATCTGTTTCAAGCATTTCTCAGATTTGCCAGGACCAGATGCTGAGTGTAGATACAACTAAATGTAAGTAGCTGGCTCTTATGATTACTCTTTTAAAAACTTGGAATCTCCCCCAAGGCAGTCCCTGAGTGCCAATCTCTGCAGAGAGCTCTGTTAATCAAGTATTGCCATGGTAGTAGCAGCTTTTTCCAGTGCTACAGGTCTCAGATTTGCCAGACCTGTGTTGTCTGAAGTTCTCATCACCTGCCTGGAGCTTTCTTTTAGCTTGTTTGGCTCTTAGAAGTGTTCTCACGCTGTGCTGTGGCAATGGGCGACGCTGCGTAAGTGCCCACACTTGTGCAAGGCCAGTTGCCAGGGTAATTTTGTAGGAGCTGCAGGCTGAATCTAGTGTTTCAGGGCAGGCAGAAGTGCCAGGGCGTGCAGGCTCAGAAAGAGTGTGGAAACTTGGAGAGAACTGAGGAAGTAAAAGCACTGCTTCAGGATGGGGGTATTTATTCCAGGAATATCTGAAGAGCCAAAAGATGTCCGAGGGAGCGAAATCTTTCGGTACTCAGTGCTTGCAGCTGTTTCCCCAGCCTGCTGCTCTGCTGTTGATGGTTTACAAAAGGGTCACAACAGCCACTGTGTCAGGAGCTGAGGCTTGAGATTTCCTCCTAGAAGTACAGCCAAGTTTGGAGGTAATGTGGACGGCAGCATTAGGAATATGCCAGCAGCTTAGTTCCAGCAGGCTAGCAAAGCACATCTGGGGAAGGTGCCATGTAAACATAACATGTCTGCTCTTATCTGATACTCTCCTGAGAAATGCTTTTCCCATTATCACTGCCTTGCATGTTCTTTCCCTTTATAGAAGTTGGTTGGAGTTTATCTGAACAAGGTCCAATCCCCTACTGCACAAGGTGCCTAACGAAATGCTCCTCCTCCTCCGCACCAAGCTCATCCACAAAATGGATGTGCCTTGCAAACTGGGCTAGAGAGTAGCTCATAGATGTTCTTGGATGAGGAAGAAACTGTTCGAAGGTGTATGATCCATGAGGACAAACACTGTTGACACTGACTGGAGCTGTCTTGTCTATGCAAGTTGTAACTGGCACAAGCAAATGCAGGACAGAGTTTCTAGGCTGAGCTTTTGCTGCTGCTACTGATTTACAGAAGTAATTGCCAAACTTGAATTAGAGCTCGACTTTTAATACGTCACGGACTTGCAGATCAATTACAGGGTTAAATGGTAGCCACTCTTGCTTGATTGGAGCTGGTTTTAGTCCCAGTGGTGTAACAGAAGCACAGGATCATCCAGTTCCAACCCCCCTGCCAGGGGCAGGGACGCCCCACCCTAGATAAGGCTGGCCAGAGCCTCATCCAGCCTGGCCTTAAACACTTCCAGGGATGGGGCCCCAACCACCTCCCTGGACAACCCATTCCAGGCTCTCACCACTCGCACCGTGAAGAACTTCCTCCTCACATGCAGTCTAAATCTACCCAGCTCCAGCTTTGCTCCATTCCCCCTAGTCCTGTCACTACCTGATA
>JAOXOE010000001.1:115429613-115459458 GCA_028565055.1 Phoeniculus purpureus
ATAGAAGGCCACCAGGTTGGTCAGGCAGGATTTGCCCTTGGTGAAGCCATGCTGATTGTACCCAATCACCTCTTCATACTTCAGTCAGGTCTCTTCCTATGAACCCCTGCTTCCTCCATGAGCTCTAAATTTAATTTACTCACCCTAAACTGGACTACATGATTTCTAAGCAGCGCTGCTGCCAGAGATACTCCAGAATTGACCAGTTCAGGTAATGGAGAGTGGAGAGGGCAGTTCTTCCTAGTGTATGAGAGGGATTTTTTGTCTAGCTAGCAAATGATGTGCCAGCTGCAACAAGCTTTTGAGCCCCTCAGACCCAGACAAAGAATGAAATCCTGATAACTGGAAAACTTTTTCCTAAAATTAGGCTTTTTCACATTGTTGGATTCATGTAACATTCTATATAATTACAGACCTTGTTGGAAAATTTATGTTCTACAGATCTGGCTCATAAATCCTACAATTTACAGTACTGCTGTGGCTCTGTTATAAGCCCTTACTGCTGAGTTTAATATTTATTATTTGAGAAAGAGGTGGAAAACCAATCCACACTTTTGAAAGTGTTCATAATACCACTATGTCTTAGCAAATTCTGAACTGCTGCTTTTATCTGGGGATTTATCATGGGGATTTATGATGGTGCCTACACACATAAATATCAGGCCCATATGCAGGTATTTCTTTGAATAAGAAACAAAGATGTGATCCTTTTTAATAGAAACACAATTTCTGGTGTTTGCAGTCATTTGGGGAAGCAGTCTTCCTGCTGTGTGATTTACAAAACAAGAGTGAGTTTTGCTGAGGCAATGTTTCTAGTCCTTTTTGAAAAGCTGTCTCATATTATCTTGAGGTGATCTTCAAGTGATTGACAGCACAGTTCCACATTACGGCACCTCAGGGCATCATTTCCTGCTGAGTTCTTCCCATAAGGCAAAACCAGCATAAGAGATGTTTGCCTGGCTCCCTGTTGCCCACACTTGCTGGAGGAAGACCCTAACATAGATCTGTGAAGTGTTCTGTTTTGGGAAGCAAACAATTTCCACTACTTTTGTAAGAAGTAGCAATCTGTTTTTCTTAATACGAGAACAAAACCAATCCCTTTTTACCCACCTGCCATCATATGGTTCTCCTGGTTTTACAGTGAGATCCCATGGACAGCTCTACTGCGCAGTTCGGCACGGGGCTCGCAATCTTCTTCCAGCTAGACTTGAACTAGCTGGCACACAATCATAGGATGGTTTGGGTTAGAAAAGGCCCTTTGAGGTCACTTAGTCCAAGTTCCCTGCAGTGAGCAGGGACATATTCAGTTAGATCTGGTTGCTTGGAGCTCCATCTAACTTGAATATCCTTTTGAATCAGCCTTGTGACTTGCAAAGTGAGGCCTAAAGCAGAGTGAGGCCTAAAGCAGAGTGAGGCCTAAAGCAAAGTGAGGCCTAAAGCAAAGTGCGGCCTAAAGCAAAGTGAGGCCTAAAGCAAAGTGAGGCCTAAAGCAAAGTGCGGCCTAAAGCAGGTACAAGACCTGCCTTAAAGCGCTGGCAGAGAGCAGCACTGTCTACACCAAGGAAGCTTGCTGCTACCTCTAAGGCTTTCCTAAGACCTTTTTTATTTCATTCTTTTCAAGGAATGGAGGTGCTGGAAGTATGGGCAAGGCTTCAACACAGACAACTGCATTCTGTCATCTTATAGTCTCCTTCCAATGAATCTCTATAGCTGTGATGTGACAAGAGTCCAGAGACAGTCCTGCAGGTAGACAGCAGCACCACTAAGTTATTCAAGGCCTCAAACAGCAGAATGAAATGCTTATGTGTGTGTGGAAAAAAACACTAGACAAAAAAGGAAAACCATTTATATAGGAAGAACTGGAAAGACATGCAATCGGGACGGAGCGTGACAATGCTGTTACTAAGGAGGACGGATGAAACTCCTTCACAGTGAGGGTGACGGAGCACTGGAACAGGCTGCCATGGTGGGGTTGTGGAGTCTCCTTCTCTGGAGACATTGAAAACCTGCCTGGATGTGTTCCTGTGTGACTTGGTCTAGGGAAGCCTGCTCTGGCAGGAGGATTGGACTAGATGATCTGTTGAGGTCCCTTCCAATCTCCGATGTTCTGTGATTCTGTGATGATCTCTGCGGATGACACAGGATGGGCCCTGGGCACCCAGAGTGCTCCTTACAGGACTCCTGAGGGGTTTGCAGTAGTAGTGGCTGTCCCATGCCATGGCTTAACAGCCATCACATTCAAAGCACAAAATTATCTTCACCTTTCCCCTCTGCTAACAAAAGAAAGAGAAAGGTACATTTTGAAAACAGCTTTGCTTACCTCCAGGACCATCTGACAAAAAGCTGTGATAACAAGAACCCGCCAACCTGTGCTGCATTATGGCATTCTGGTGCTAACGTACCAGTGCCAGGGGAAAACTGTGTTTCTGCACAAAACCTTGGTGAGAAAAATCATTTCTTGAGAATAAGTCCCTGATTGCCTCCAAACAAATATAAAGCTTGTAGTTAAATATATAGTAAATGTGGGTTATTTCCAAACATCCACAGCTCTGCCTGATTTGAATGAAACGTATCTGCCAGAGACAGCTGCTTTTAGTGTGCTCACTGCCAATGATATTTACAATCTTTCTTCCTTTACTTCATTACTCTCCTTTTTCTTTCTTTCTTATTTTTCACCTTTACTTTTTCCCTTGAGTTTTTACTGGAGAGGTTTTAGTCCTCAAATCCTCATTGATTAAAGTCATAACCACCTCTTGAGCTAAATAAACATCCTTGGCTGGATAATTCCACTGAATCCAATGGGCCAATGCCAATTTTATGGTGTTTAAGGAATTGAATTGCTGCATTTAACAGTTAAGGAGCACAGGGTCTATGCTCAGGTGGAAAAACTTATGAGTCTGTTTTACTTCCGAGCTTGTCTCTCTTGCAGGAATTACTCTCACCACCTTGACACATCCTGAGCTTTGTTTTCTTTGTGACCCTAAGACCTAGCTTCAGTGTTCAGAGGAGTCTGGAAAGAAAAGGGAGAGGAAGAAGATCCTTGGTTAGCCAGCTACAGAAAGTATCTGATCTGCTGTGTATTTTGAGAGACCAACGAATACAGAAGAAAAGAAGATTCCTGAAAAAAAAAAACAATTCTTTAAGCCTAAAAATGGGCTGCCATGCAGGCTAGTTGTCTTTTTCAGCTGAAAAACAAGTCTGATCTATGAGAACATGAATTAGCCTGAAGGAACAATGGTAGGCCATGATGTTTAATTTGCCCTGTTGAATCCATTGATACTGGAACTTCACTAAGCTGAATTTTAGACTGTCAGTGGATCCTGCTCCTCAGCTCACTAACAGCCACTGATCATGATCAAAACTGCAAAGTGAATGCAATTGCACCATGGCAGCTAACACACTTTCCTTTGGAGCTCATACCTAAAGGTAAACAGCAATAATTCAATTTCACAGAATCACAGGATCACAGAATCATTCTGGTTAGAAGAGACCTTTAAGATCATTAAATCCAAGCATTGACCCAGCACTCCCACATCACCAATAAACCATGTCTCTCAGCACAACATCTATATGTCTTTTAAATACCTCAGGGATGATGACTCTACCACCTCCCTGGGCAGCCTAGTCTAATGTTGGATAAATGTCTTGACATGTGTCTACTGAGAAAAGCAGTGCAAGACTTTACTGTTATAAAAGCACTAAAGGAGATGTGTTTTCAGATCTCACATGGATTTGGATGTCCTAAATTTTAAGGACCTTTGGAAGATCTTAGGGAAAAATGGACACCAGGAAAGATCCTAACTGGTAACTTTAAATTCTAAAGAGTCACACAGCGGTTTTAGTGTATGAGTTTGTATTACTTTAGAAGAGCCACGTTCCTTTCTAATGCAGCACTCAATGCAGTACCACTTCTATTTAAGCCTCATCTAGATGCTGCTCCTGAAGCCTATAGATATGTTTGGCTTAAAGTTATGACAGTAAACTAGGCTAAAAATGTAAAGCTGTTAATCAGCAACATCATTCATCTGATTCAGTATTTATTATCTCATTTATAATGGCTGTTTGTGGTAATATTTGTTTTTGTTTTGATAGGGTGTAATGCCTTGAATTTAATCAAGCTAGCTGTATTGGAAATCACTGATAATAAATACATTTAACTTCAACCATGTAGAACAAGGTTGGGTTTTCTAAAGGATTTATGAAACATAAGATCAATGGTGTCAAGTCATTGTTCTTGTGGAAGATGACCTTTACCTGTGACCACCCTAGCTGCATTTCTCCGAATCCTTTGGGAAAGCAGGGTTTCACAACATGGAAATTAACTGCCCAGTCTTGCACAATCTATACACTACATTTTCCCTGAGTTCAGATTCCATATTGGAATGAGATCTGGGCAAGTACCAGCACCTCCTACCCAGTGTTTTACTGCTATATGTGGGCTACCATAGAAGAGTGACTTATCCTGGTCAGGTCCATGGGATGAAATCAGGAACTCCTGAAAAGGGGAAAGGGGTGCATCTGCTTAACAGCTCAGATGCTCAACACAGTGTTTTAAAATCACCCTGCGTCTGATGGTCCTTCAGCTACTGACCACCGTTAATAAGCTATTTTTGGTCTTAGGAAGACTGAAGTGATTCAGTGACTTTTATGGCCTTACATATGGCTTGTCCCTTGATAAATTCAACAGTGGATATACCTGCCTCTCTTATATGGCTGTGCTGCAGGTTTTTTATAGATTCCTTAATGTGAAGTGTCACATTCATGGCAGAAAAAGGATACAGTCTTTTGAAGTATGTGTAAAACAGGTATGAATTATAAACTAGAGAGCGTGGGGTTTCTCTTCTTCAGGTTCCCCCATATATGTGACTAAGTGGTGGAGTATTTGGAAAATTTAGAGAGGGATCAGAAACACGGCACCGTATCAAGAGGTTCATTTGTAGAAGGTAAAGTAGCATATGTTATGAGTCAGTTAATCTCTTTAGAGCTTTATCCCAGCACAAATTAGGTTCTGTGGTCACCAAGTCACAGCAGGCTCTGGGCCACAGTAGCCTTGGAGTTTTATTCTAATTCAGCTGCCAGGAAATTAACTGCTCTGTGGGAGCAAAACTTGGCTCATGCTTTGTGCACTCCAGCCAGGTATGTGCAGCTCCAATGGCTGCTCATCTCTCTGTGCACAGCTACGTGACTTCATTGTCACCTACCCTCCAACAAGCCTGATGTTAAGAAGCAGCCCCTAGAAAATAAAGAAAGTGCTAATTCATTCTCAATAGAAATCAGTAAAAGGTTATAAATTCATTTTAAAAGATGTATAAGCCTTCATTGTTTGCATTATTTGAGGCTGGGATTAAATCCCACACTGCAGGTATTAGCTCTGTGCTGCTACTAGAAGCAGAAATTCTGGGGGTTTGTGTTTGGGGGGTTTTTTTGTAGTTTGTTTGGCTGGGGTGTTTTTTTTTGCTCACAGTCTATAATTGCAGATGCTGCGATGTGAATGAAAACAAAATGCTTTAGGTTTCTTAAGTGGATTAAAGGAAATGGGAAGCACAGGACTAATTACAACTAATGTTTTAAAGAGGCTTGAAAGGCTTGTTCTTAAATCACTTAACAGAGGCATAGACCAGATCATAGGGAATTCACAAGTACTCACATATGGGTGTCAGGATATTCAGTCCTCTAGGCAACTTCCTCCTTCCTTACTGATTTCTTGACCTTGGTAAAGAACATATCACGCCTACACTATATATTTCATGTTATAAAGGAAAACATAAATATTTGTCTGTGTCACAGTAACAGCATTGAGATCAAATGAGTTCTTACTCTTCCTACAAACTATGACAAAAATCAATGTATTATTGCCATATTTGTTGTGCCATTTATTCATAGCATTCATATGAATTAATGACTTAAAATTATTGCTTAGATATTATCACTTTTGATCTTTGTGATTCTTTTAAGTGAATGTTCATGGATAAGTGGTTAATTCTGATTTGTTTAAGCATAAGACACAAAGGATGTGCATATGTGTGACATCTTGAACATATGAGACATTATCTGTGTATCAGTGACAAGAAGCTGTTGTCAATGTTTAGTAACCAGAGCTTGGCCACAAAGCATTGTCTCAGGAGGCCACGTTAAATCCCACTTTCTTGTAAACACATTGAGAGCTTCTCATTTCTAAGCATGTAGAGCAAAAGCCAAAGAAACAATCAGGCTGCTGACACTGTTGTTTCAGCTGAGCCCTGATACGGCTGCCTGCAGTCAAGTGTTTAAAGCTGTAATGCTGCAAATCTTGGACTTCCGTATCCCAGCTCAGATTCACATTTTGGTGCAAAATTAACAGTATGGCTTAGAACTGAGAAAGGCTGAGATTGTACCTATCATAAAGAAGGAATAAGGAGGTTGCTTATGCCTCACTTCCCTGCTCTGTGGTTTGGCTCCAAGTGGTTGTGTTCACCCAGGATGGTATTACAGCTTTCATGAACCCATTTCTCATAAGTAGCAGTGATCACAAAGTTTACAGGGCAAGACAAATGTAAATACAAACAGGGGAACCTTCTTCACCATCTTTATTATCCAGAGTCTGTGGCAGACATGCAGCAGCCTAAAAGGATTTGTTCAGGGATGTAGAACCCAAGTAATATAAACCACAAAAGAAATACAGTAGCTTGCTTATGTATTTCCATTTCCAACTTTGGTTTATCAAAGCATATACTTTATTTGAGAATCGTTTTGCAATTATTCTACTCTACACAAAACGAATACTGCACAGATATTTGACTTAAATGTATGCATGTTTAAGGGCTTTATTATATCAGAGCCTGTGGGACTGGCCCTAGTGCACCCGCTTTGCTTGACCCAAAGATTTGTTTGGTTCTGGTAAATAGCCATGGTATTTTGACTTACAGAAAGGATTGTCCTAAAAGTTATATGGTACATTTGTCAAGTCAAACTATTTTGGGACAAGCTCAAACTACATTTTATTTATTGTCATCTTTTCTGGGGTTCTGCTACCCAGGAGTGCTGGTTTACTTAAAGCACATCTAGAGATAGCTTTGCAAAAGATTTGCTAAATGATTGGCACATTACAACAATCACAAAACCATACTTCTACTATAATTTTTTATAAATGGGTCCCATAAATACAACAACTAAGCATCTATTTATCAAAAAAACCCTCTGAATGTTGGGAAATTTATTTGTGGGACCCTTTGACACACAAAGTGTTAAAGGATTGAACCTCCCAGATGAAGCTATCTTCTCATTTATTTAGAAACATTATATACAGTACCTTTACTTCTGCTATAAAGTAAGAGCAACCTAAAGGAAGCCTTTGCATTTAATCCAATGAACTGCAGGTGCATGGTGGGTATTGGTTCAGCCTTAGATGTTGCACAGTCCCTTGCAATACAGACACAAGAGCATTGATATAAGTATAACACAATCATCTTCATGAAACATAAAAGAACCTAATAGTTTATGAATATTGCCTATAGAACTATGTTAAGACCTGTCCAGGAAAAAAACACTATTCACTTTGCAGCTATACCAAATTTAAGATGGGGTGACATCACAGTATCACAGTATTACCAAGGTTGGAAGAGACCTCATAGATCATCAAGTCCAACCCATTACCACAGAGCTCAAGGCTAGACCATGGCACTTGACATGATTCTTGTCAATTAAATTGTACTTTATTTGTTACAGTCTTGATATACAAAATAGATAGCCTGAATGCAAGCAGCAGTTTTGGATTAGAAGGAGACTTTTTAGTGTAGACCAGTGCTGTAACTAGTGGCAGGGGTTACCTGAATATTGTGTCTGATAGTTCACATCAACACCACTAATCATATACTGTGATTTCTTGATACAGCTGTTCCTTTCATCTCCAGGGCAATGAGGAAGGTGGAATTACCTTTAATTAAGTGGAAATGGAATTTGAGAGAGTGGCAATACAAAAGATAAAAATCTTATCCATTTAGTTCATTTGCTTACCTAATATTAAGTCCGAAAAATATATACTTATAAAGGATGTAAAAAACACTCTAACAAAAGTATATTCTATTTGGGTAGGAAAGTAGGGGCTTGATGGAATGGACAGTTTTGTGGAACACATCTCTTTCCTAATGAAGAAGTTCTTGATTTTTATGAGGGGGCAAAAATAGCAAAACTGCCAAATCATCCATGTATTCAGGTTCTTAGCTCAGTATCCATTTATAGTCATTATGAGATGCCTAAAGCTTACCAATAATATTTCATCTCTGTTTTATATGGAAAGTAAAAAATATTTTCCTCCAACTCTGTTATTTAGATATTCAGAGGGAATTTACTGACTACATGAGAAGAAGGAGCCTTAGCCCCTTCCAGTAGTACAAACTGATGTCAGCTATGGCATTATGGTGGCATAACAGGCCCTCAACTCCATTCACCTCACTGCTGCCACAAGCCCAAAGACCAGCACTGAAGCAAATGGATCCCTGGCATCGATTTCCAGGTAAAGAAACACCTTTGTCTCAACAATTTATCTGCTTTAGTTTTAGGTTCTTCAACTTAGATTAGTCTCTACGTATAAATGAAGTGAGGAAAGAAGTCACTAAGCAGAAAAGGTGCCCATAAGGGAAACAATCCCTGAGCACACTGTTTATAAGACAGAGATCCCCCAGGCTGTGGTCGAAGTTGGAGGTTTGGCTGGGCAGTTCTTGACATGAAAAAAGCACCTTTTCTCTGCTTGCAGTCTCATGCTGGGATCCTTCCTCCACCACGTGCTACAGTGCAAGAAGCAAGATGTCACACAGACATTCAGGACAGAATTTTTGTTAAAAGAAAAAAATAACCTGAGGAGACCTTGGTGCAGGGCAACACTTGCATAGTGTTGCATTGGTCCATTGTCCCATCCTTGCAGCTGACAAGCCAGAAGGGACTACTGGACCACTCAAGGAACTCAAGTCTTAAATAGATTGGGATTGCACAGCTCACACACCCAGCTAAAGCACAATTACAACAAAAAGGCAAACTTAATTTTCATTCATAGAGCTCATATACCCCAGCTCCTGTTGCAAAGATGTTCTGGATGGTACTAAGCTGGAAAATAAGCTGGAGAAAGTTTTCCTTCCGTCAGGCAGACTCAGATTTCTCCATGTGTCTGCTTTACTACAGATTGGCTACCCAAAAGTGTCATCATGCTGCAGTGAGTATAGCATGCAGCTCTGGGTCTCCTTTCCTTTTGAATAATAATCCAAAAGCCATGAAAGTGTACTCTGCTATTCGCTGATCAGAGCATAGCTTCGTGAAAAGTGGGTCAGACCCTCATGCATGGGATCAGCCCATCACTATGGAATGAAAAGCCTGGGGAACAGAAACAGACTTAAAGATGACTTCATATTCCTTAAGGCTTTCACTGGGGCAGAGAAAAAGAAGCAGCATTTGTAGTTTTGGATGTTGTTTTGCATAGTTTCTGAGCACCCTGCTCTCCACTGAATATCACTGATGTTCTAGAAATTAGGCCAGAAATCACGCTGTTCTTGCTGTGATGGGAGTGACAGGTGCCTATTTGGATGACAGCAGAAATACTCTCTCTGCACTGACAGGGCAGAGCCCTAGGCTTTTCATTCTGAATATATTCTTTAGCAAAGAAACAGATTTGGGATTGGTTACATCTTTTATGAACATTTATTCAATAAATTAATCAGAAGCTTTAAGGGATTTAAGGCTTTTAAAAACAGATAAGTTCTTTTGCAATTCCCTTCTGAGAGCTTCAAAACTGGATTTCTTCCCATTCAATTTTTTCATACTTCCATTTTTCACAATTGGAGATTCCTAAGCCAGTGCAAAGACAAGAGTCTGCGCTCTCCTTGACCATAATTTGCCTCATAGCCGCTGTCCACGTGGTCTGCTGACTACTCCATGTAACACCTCTTATTCAAACAGCTGCGTCAAGAACTCAGAGCCACCATAATCATGTACATCTGAATCATGCCGGAACGGGCTGCCCAGGGGGGTTGTGGAGTCTCCTTCTCTGGAGACATTTAAAACCTGTCTGGATGTGTTCCTATGTTACTTGGTCTAGGGGATCCTGCTGTGGCAGGGGGTTTGGACTAGATGATCTGTCGAGGTCCCTTCCAGTCCCTGATGTTCTGTGGTTCTGTGACTGACAAGCTAGTCAAGTTCCAGGACTAATTTGTTTAATTAGCAAAGTGCTAATAAACTGGAAAAAAAAGACCTGGAGTGCCTAGCTGGGCCTCCTATGAGTTTGCAGGTGAAAAAAAGAACAAGACTGGACTTTGGAGAAAAACATTTACTTTCAACAACAGAGACCCCATTTCCTGCTACATTCTCCAACACACAAAGGAAATTGGCAGCCATACAAAAAAAATAGAGGAACAAACACGAGCTTCCCAAAGGGGGGAGGAAAAAAAACACAAGCCACAAAACAGAAGAAAAATCAACCCAAAGCCCATGAAACTGTGTTTGACACAGGTTTCTGCCTGGAGCTGAGGAAAGTTTTTCTCTGATTTCTGGACACTTCTCACAGGTGCCATTTTAGGTGCTATCCCCATTTACCAGACTACTGTCTGGCTCAAAGTACCACACGAGTTCTCCTGCTCATTAAAAATCTCCAAATACCATCTTGTCTTAAATTGTCCCTCTAAGCTTG
The DNA here is from genome assembly GCA_028565055.1 of Phoeniculus purpureus. Classification (NCBI taxonomy): domain Eukaryota; kingdom Metazoa; phylum Chordata; class Aves; order Bucerotiformes; family Phoeniculidae; genus Phoeniculus; species Phoeniculus purpureus. The sequence continues at coordinate 115,440,265 of JAOXOE010000001.1, forward strand.
GACAAAGCGAATAATGAGCGGAGCCCATGCAGTGCCTTCTGAGATTCTCTGAGAACTTGGGAAGCTGTATACTTTTCTGAGGTCCTCACTGGGCCAGTCTGGAAGCTTACAAGGGCTAAAATGAGTTGCACCCATTGTGTTGAAGCGTCTCACTATTGGGAGACGAGTCCAGCATTAGCAATTTCCTTATATTCAGAAAGAAACAACAGTGAGATCACCATTAAGCTCACACTAAGGAGGACACCAGCACACTGAATGAGGGATGCATAGGGTTCAGCCAGAGCCTGGAATTGCAGCTAGGAATATCCCCTCTGCTACACTAAAAGCACTGGAACCGGTATACGGAATTTGTTTCAAGCGTTTTCCTTGTCAGCCTGAATGGTAGAACCCTTCCATGAGGAGGGACCCAAAGGAGATCACAGAAGTCCTTACAACCCCACAAAGACAATCTGCACACCATATACTGCATAATTTCAAAGGATTCTCCATAAAACAGGTGCACAAAAGGCAGGTTATTTGTGGTCTTTTGGGTCTTTTGCTGCTCACACAATAAAAAACCAAGGCAAAGGAGACACAAGGGCACAGTCACAGCTCATATAACTTTTTATGACAAAAACACAAACGTATCCTTCCTAACAATGTATTTTCAATCTCTTTTGTCTGATTTCTGGTTATTTTTATAACATGTAATGCCACATCGCCATTAGAAGCCTCACAAGCACTTTTAAGTTCCACTGCTGAGATACCTGACACGGAAACAAAAGAGAGGTCAATTTTTCTTCAGTGTGGACTTAATGCAGACGATTCAGGTGTCCAGGCAGAGTCCTAACAAAAAGACAGAAGGTTTAAGAGCTTGAAAATCCTTGTTAACATTAATGAAAATATAAAAGCTGTTGCACTGATTTAGAAAACAACTATGGTCTTGGAAGAGTGTTTGGACTGAAGACAATAGAGTAAAGGGCGAATGAAAACTGAGCGTCCTGGTCCTGAGCAATGCCTAATGTCCTGGTGCTCAGGCTGCCTCAGAAACTTTGACATTTGACAATTTAAGGTTTTCTCTTTTTTTTCTTTTTCTATCCAGCACAAGACCTCAGTAGTCTTTAGCAGGAAATCTCTCAAGACTTAAAGTCAATAAAAGCTGAAAAGGGTAATCGTGGCAAAAGCTTTTCTTTTGGAATCCCTTGGTTAAAAACGAACTTTGCATTTGTCAGGAATATATACTGTAAGTAAAAGCATGTGTATGCAGTGAGGGAAGAGAAAAGAACAGTCCCATGGATGTGTGTCTGACAGCAGATCTGTGGTTTTTCAATCTGGCAGCCCATGGAAAATTTCTAAGGGATCTGCAGAGGGTAACTAAGAAATAAAAGGCTTTGTCAGTAAGCTAGAATATGATATACAGAGGTCTATGGTTCCACGGGAAGAAAAAAAGTCTTAGCAGTTCAAAACCGAATGAAGTTGAAAGCCACTTGAGAGACACATGAAAAAGAAAGAAAGACCAAATGCATGGCAATGTAAGTAATAAAATTGTTAAGATTCAGAGGTCTTAAAGAGAAATTAGTGTTCATACACACTACCTTAAGGATGGCTTCCAGTTTGAGAACTCATGACTTACAGATTTAAAACCTGTACTGTTCTGGCATTTAATGTCTTAATGTAATATAAAAAATAAGCTATAGGACACACATTTGAGGAATCTGTGTCTGCAAACAAGGGGTTACACGCAGAGGTGAACAAAATTTGGAATTCATCTTGAAGGGAAAAAAAGGCGCGTCTGCATTTTTTTTGTGATGCGTGCTGACACAAAATTTGAATTAGGAACATTTTTATACAAAAGTCAAGTTTTTCTTTTCACATTGTCATCTGGAATAAAGTATTTTGACTACAGTTCAGTTGAACAGCTTCACTGTTGATTACTGACACGATCTCACACGCCTTGCTTGGAATTAGTTAATACACCCATAGCATTTCCTCATTACAACATCTCAATGCACAGGCATTGTATCTCGGGAGTGTGATGCCCACGTTCCCTTTCAGAAGTTGGATTGTTTTATCATCTTTTATGATACACCAGAGCCACAAGATTTCTACCTTGAAATGTAGAGCACACTCGGAAAGAAATCCATTTTGTTTTGTGAAAGAAGGAAGCCATCCTTTGGAGACCTCTAGATCATCAAGGGTGATAGCATCTCCACCTGCCGTCTCATGGACTAGTGCACAAAGTGGGAACGCTAGATGACAATTTGCTAAACAGAGCAAGCTAAATGTTCTGAGGCAGCTCAGCAGAGTAAAACACTTTTACCTGGGCTGAACCAACAGCAACTAAAACCGTCATACTAGATACTGGCCAGGGAAAGAGAATTAGCTTTCTAAAACAGAATTATTTTAACAAACCCCCTAAACCATAACATTTTGACACTGTAGAAACAGTACATTTCATATAAAAGTAATTGCAATTATATTTAGCTTCTAATTCTAACACAAACAAAAAAAAATCAATCTTGATTCACAGCTTTTGTTTTCTTTCAGCACCAATTTCTATGTAAGCAATCCCTTTCTGTGAGTGATAGTGAATTTATATTATATCATTAAAATGTATCAGCAGCTGCCACTTACTATTAGCTAAATATTGTTCTTTCACCTACAGGGAAGGAAATTAAATTCCTTTATGGAAGAAAGGACCTTGTGGCAGCAGTAGTTGATAGTCAAGACAAGTAAGGCTGAACTTCAGCATGACTGAAGTGTGTAGCCTTGGAGTCCATCCCTGCAGGCAGCTGGACAGTGTTTGCAAATACATACATCTTGGTGACAGAGGATCTAGACAAAAGCCAGTGGTGAACAAATGAAATGTGAGTGGCCCTAAAAGACAGAAGACATTAAAGGTGCTAAAGGCATTAGGTAGTGTCCAAAAGCTGCCTGTCATGTGTTTTGCCAGGTTCAGAGAAGCATAACTTTGCAGATGTTCACTGTAAATAAGCGGGGCAGCACCAAAAACCCCTTTCAGATTCCTGTAATCAGTTTCTCCTCTTGATGACAACAACCTGGCCAGGCCCCAAATACTAACTGCTTGGGTCAGTGGGACAGCAGCATAAATGTTTGCAGTAAAGGACTTCTGGGCTCAGAACACATTTGTTTAATCAAAAAGATTTGTATAGTGATCAAATTAATTACTCTAGCAAAAGCCATATAGTCTCTAGAGAATAAACAACTGAACTAGGGCTAGCAGAAGAAACAGCTTTCAAGCTCATTGGTGTAAATCCCTGCTTTTAGCAGAAATTAGAAGCGAACTTAACAGTGAAGATCTACTATACTTAATAGGACAATCTTGCACAAAAACTTTTGGACTGAGGTGGAAAAAGCATTCACACAAAAAAGTCAGGAATAAGTTACGGACAATCAACCACATTTATCAAATCAAGGTAATAGGCAACAAGCCAAAACACGAAGAGAAGTGCAGTTCTCTTAGTAAATCGCTGATTTTTTTACAAATGCTCAGTCAGGTTCTGATTTATGCACAGATAGGTATGGGACACACAATGATCTCTGACAGATGGAAAACGTGAATTCTTTAGAGTGCGACTTACTCACATAATTATTTTGGTTCTTTCTACTTCAGCTTTCTGCTCATCTCAGTTGGAGTTGTTACACGTAATTTAAATATGAAATACACCAACCCAGAATGAGATCCATGCTACAGTTAATCCCAACATGGTGTTCTTACCAGTCATTTTTTCACTCTGAGCATGCACTGCCTCTACCCTTTAATGAGGCTGCTAGTGACCCAAACAGCCAGAACAGCCCCACAGAAAGAGAGAGATGCTTCACCACAAAGGAACAACATCTGGGTAGACAAGGCTCTGACATGTCTGTTTGAAATACAATTATTTTTCTACTGTGTAGTAAAAGTGCGTACCCTCATGCACTAAGAAAGAATGCCACAACACAGCTACACCAGTGGAAAACTTCACATGAAGTTCTTTTCCTCCTATGCACACACTTTCATGTTAGCTTATGCAGGTTCTCTGAATAAACAGTGCACATTAAAAAAGCTCCCACATCCAAGCAAGACTCTGTTTGGATAATATTTGCAAAAGGACATGAGACACCGAAACCAAACACTGAAGTTGCCAATGCCTGTCACTTCAGAAGGATTCTGAACAGATTTTCAAAACAGCAAAGTGTTAGAACCACCTGAATGGCTGTGAATGGGTCTTGGGCTTCCAAGCACAGGCAAACGCAGCACTGACAAATGCACTGCTAAACCATGTCACTCAGCACCACATCCAAACATCTCCTAAAAATCTCCAGGAATGGTGTCTCCACGATTTCTCTGGGCAACTTGTTTCAGTGCTTTACAACACTTGAGGTGAAGACATTATTCCTAATGGCCAGTCTAAACCTCCTCTAGTGAAACTTGAGACCACTTCCTCTTTTCTCATTACTTGATACTTGAGAGAAGAGACCAACTGCCACCTCACTACAACCTCCTTTCAAGGAGTTCTAGACAAAAATAAGGTCTCTTCCCTCATTCTCCTTTTCTTCAGGGAAACAACCCCAGTTCCCTCAACCATTCCTCAAAGGACTTGTTCTCCAGACTCTTCTTCACATTCCAACACTTCAATGTCCTTGTAGTGAGTGGCCTAAAACTGAACACAATATTTGAAGCGCAGCCTCACCAGTGCCAAATACAAGGGGACAATTACTTCCCTATTCCTGCTGGCCACACTATTTCTAATACAAGCCATGATGCTATTTGCCGCCTTGACCATCTTGGCACATTGCTGGCTCATATGCAGCCAGCTGTCAAAAAACATCTCCAGGTGTCTGTCTGCTGGGGGACTTTTCCCCAAGCCTGTAGCATTTCTTCAGGTTGTTGTGCAGGACCCAGCACTTGGCCTTATTGATCTCATACAATTGGCCTTGCCCCATCTATTGATCCTGCCCAGATTACTCCGTAAATTGTTCATACCCTCAAGCAGATCAACGCTTCCTCCCAACTTGGTGTTATCTGCAAACTTACTGCAGGTGCACTCAATCCCCTCATTCAGATTGCTGAGAAAGACACTGAGGAGAACTGTCTCATATACCGAACCCTGGAGAACACCACTTGTAACCAAACATCAATTAGACTCTGTTCACCACCATTCTTTGAGTTCAGCCATCCAGACATATTTTGATTCAGCAAAGAGTACATTTATACAAGCCATGGGCATTAAGCTTGTCCGTGAGAATGCTGTGATAAAAGGTGTCAAGGGTTTCACTGACGTCTAGGCAGACAACATTCAGAGTCTTTCTGTCATCCACTAAGATGATGTGCACCCTCAGCAAGTTTGCAGATGACATCAAGATGTGTGGAGGGAAGGGAGGCTATCCACAGGGATCTTGACAGGCTTGGGAACTTGAACAGTGCAAACTGCATGAGACACAACAAGGCCACCTGCAAGTTTCTACATCTGAGTTGGGGTAATCCCAAGCACAAATATGTGCTGGGTGGTGAACGCATTGAGGCAGTCCCAAGGAGAAGGACTTGAGGGTATTTGTAGATTACAAGCTCAACATGAGCTGGTAGCATGACTGCAGCTCAGAAGGCCAACTGTATCCTGAGCTGTATCAAAAGAACTGTCACTAGAAGGTCAAGGAAGATGTTCCCTCTGTAGTCATGCCATCATTGAAGGCTACCTGACTGATTAAGTGTAATTTCCATACAGTCCAGGTCTGCTAGTAGCTGTTGCTCCTAGGGTTGCAAAGGCACCAGGGCACTGGGAAAAGTACACTCACTTTTCTCACAGGAGGTACTCTGCGCACCCTGTAACCTCTGTGCCCGCTCTTGCTGCCCCCAAAGCAGCCAAGACTGCACTTTAACAGGCAAAGTTTTATTACAGGAAATGCGAGATATTCTTAGTAAAATAAAACTACAAAACAATAAATTGTGCATCCCATCACCATTACTGAAATATTTCCACCCTTGCTGTGTGCTTTAGATTCCTGCTGCTTAGGCAGAAGAGGTTCATGTAAATAAGACCCTGTTGGAAAATTATGTGGACATAAACTGCCATCTTAAGTTTACTCACTGGAGCTTAGGGACAGAGCTACTAATGCAAGAGGCAGTCTTGTAAAGAAAAACAGCCAAAATATATTGGGAATATCCACCAGAGATACTCTGAAAGTACCAGAGGTCTTCCTTAAGGGGAGCAGAAGTGGATTTAAAGGCTGAAGAGGAAGAATGAACTCTATTGAGCCAGGAAAAACCTTTAGAATATTAAGGCACAGTCACTGTATCCAAACCCCCAATAAATTTTAACCTAATTCTGACATGAGAGATCTCAGGAAGGAAGTTGAGAAAAGCACCAAAGGGATTGTATAAAAAGGTGCTTGCCCTCGGCATGACAGCAGGGTTCTTTGCTTCTCAGAATCTATTTGACCAGCTCCCTTGCAAGGCTCCCTTTCTCCTTCCAAAAAACAAAACAAAACCAAAAACCACCCAGCAAAAAAAAGGTTCTTTGCATAATCTCTTCCTGGGGGCTGCAATGGATGCTATAACAGCCTTCTAGTTCTTAAGGGAGCATGACTGTATTTCTTCTGTATCGAGCTTTCCTCCTTATAGGGACTTCATCCCTAAGCCCGGCAATACAATAAACCCAGGAAAACCAGGGCCAAGGCAACATGTTATAGACATCAGTGCATGCTGCGTTATGGAAATCTACATTTAGGGGATACACTGAAACTTAGCTCTGCCTAGGGAAATGCTACAGAAAAAGTGCTGTAACATTTTAATGTTGGTGGCCTCTGCTGAGACTGAGGGTAGAATTAATGCAACTATCTATCTTCCCTGTGTCCATATACATATCCTTGGCTGAACAGAGATATTCTGACAGGAGTGATGATTCAGAATAATTCCTGTTTTCACTTGTGGGATAAATCATGGCCCCATTGTCCCCTACAGCAGGAGACATAGCTTTCATCTGACAGCCAGTCATTCCAACACGATACAAGGACTCTTCCTGTTCCTCTATTATGGGAAAAACTATGCTTGTTTGGAACCGTATCTTTCTTTAGGGAATGAACCAGCGTCATTCCTGTGATTGCACGTGAACCCTCCTGGTTTCCTGTGCTATGCCAGAGGACATTTGCATAAATATGACAAGTGATGCAACAGCCAGTCCAAGATGGAAACTGCCTGCTGTGATCCTCAGTTCACCAGAGGCCATATCCTTTGGCAGGAATAAATCTCTTGATGCTTTTCCTCAAGAGCTCAGAACGCTGAACAATAGACAAGTAACAAGGTAACTTCCCCCAGATGACAGGTGAAATTACATTCCTTAAGCTACTTTTTCCTCATCAGACTCATGCATTAAATGAAAAGGAACAGGATGGCTGAGCTCGCAGCACAAAGAGAGTATTAATATAGTAAACATAATGCTGCCTGAACTGATGCTTTCTACATTTGTTTTTAAAGCTTCTTGTATTTTTAGATCCAGGGTAAAAAACAGGGGCAATGCCAAAGGTCCACAGTGAGACAGAACAGAATGAGTGTTGTCAATACAACCTGGGCTTTGTCTGCTACCCAGGAAACTCCTAGCCTGTGATCACAAGTCACTCTGACATTGTGTGTTACAGTATTCCTGATGGTCTCCTAGAAAGCCCTCATCCCCCTCCCAACCAGACTGGGTTCAGTAAATACTCACTAGGAAGATCAATCTCACACTTTAGAAAGACAGAACGGGCTGCTGGGGAAAACCAAAGTACAGCAGGTGAAGTGACCTACAAAAGTGCAGCAGATTAGCAGTCTGACTTTAGAACCATAAAATCACAGAATTATTTAGCTTGGAAATGACCTTTAAGACCACCAAGTCCAACCATAAAGCAAAGTCTTGTACCTTTAAGCCTGGTCCTGTACTCAGGACCGCTCTGCTATGCTTATACTACCAGATCCTGCTCAAAAGTTCACTGAAAATGAATAAAAAGAGAAGTATTGACTTAGCAGTATTTGGTCTTTGTTCTTTTCTAGCTCCAGGAATAAGTATCCCTATTTATTCAGAAATATCTACAAAAGGTAGCAAAAAGACTCTGTTAATTTAATATAAAATTTATTTATTTATTAGCGTCTCATAACGTGCTTGATTAATTTGTGTGCATCTGGAGAATGCTGCCATTTATGAAGTTGACACCCTTTTACTCAGATCATAGTGCTAAGGATCTACTGGGAAACTGGTTGGGGGCTGCCTGGAGACTTGTGTCTTTTTAATATTTATTAACTGTGTTAGCAAATATGTTCCTGAAAGCAGGAAAAGAATGCTAATGTGTTTTCCTCTTTTCCCCATTCTCCCCTTTGCATTCCATCCACCCCACACCTTCATGGAGGAAACGTAACATCTGTCGATTTTGTTGCTGTTTATTGCAGAGATGACAAAATCCCCAGTATCAACAATTAAACTGGAGCCATGAAAAGCAGCTCAGAGATTTCTCTTCCATTCATTCAGGCAAGAGAAAGTTTATGCCCATAGTTATGCTGCAGAGAAGCTCAGCAAATTCATTACTACTCCAGAAGTAGGTAATCGATCCCTTCAGGTCAAAGATGAGAGGTAATGGTATCAAGGCTTAAATAGCAACCCTTCAGCAGTCCATCTGCTATTGGCTTCGGGTTATGGTGATTGGTCTCTGGAGCTGGCAGCCAGGTTTTGTGTGTTACCTCCCCACTTCACATAGGCTTTGATTGTAGCTGGAGCTTTTCTGGAGGTTGGATTTGTCGGGGTTTCTTTTCTTAAAGGGAAAAGCTTTACAAAATGCAAAGAGAATAATATTTCTTCTGGAAGTAAATAATGTCCCACTGCATCAAGACCTAACCTCTGACATTAAATGTTATAGAGTAAAATTAGAACACACAATTCAGAGCGGAAATGCTGTGAAAGGTAAAAAGCTGTGCAAATCATTCTCTGCCATTTTCTGTACCTGAAGGTCCATGACCATCTTATTCCCATGTGTTTACACTTCAAAAACTGTGGGTTTTTAAATCATAAGTGAAACTTCATTTTCTTTCAGCTTGCGGTTCTGCCTGTCCTATTACTGCCACTAGCATCGGCAGTCCCTCCCCAGCTTCAGCTCTATTCATTAGCTATGAACACCGGATAAAAACAAACACTCGCAACTTAAGTAAGATAACTATTCATTATATGCAAGGAGCTATTTCTGGTAAAGAGGAAGATCACATTAGAAAACTCTGGTTTCATGCTGTGCACCGCTAGCAGTTGCAATTTATTTTCAGCATTACCTGCATCCCCTAGATAACAATGGCTCTAGATTAAAGCCTGTTTATTGACTTGCAATATTCCAATTACTGGTGAAAGGAAGGACAGAAAAAACTGCAGGATACCAAGAATTCAACAAAAACAAGTAGGTAGTGTTGAAGCCCACAGTTTCTTTCCAAACAGCCTCAGGCTTCTGGACAGTGCCAGACAAAATGAGAGACAGCCCTCCCCATCTTCAGAAAGCAAGAGCTGGTGCAAACGCTGCAGAAGAGAAGTAGGTCAAGTGAAGGCCTGTGCTGTGAGAGGAGCACAGAAGGGTTGTGGATGAACCAGAGGGATGGTGACAAAGGGCTCGTGGCAGGTGCCTGACATGGCAGCTTTTCTATGCAGCAGCATGGAACAGGTGCCGAGTGCAGCTGCAGCTCCAGGTCTCTGCAGACAGTTGTGGGAGGCGTGGATGGTTCTCTGTGATGTGCCTGGTTTTAGATCCTGCCTCCTGGCATCCATGCAGCTCTGTCCCAGCAAGAGCTAGGAGGCTGGAGAAAGCAACTGCTATCCCCATTTAGTGGCTTGCCACATAAAGCCTTATCCTTTGTGAGAGGCAGCAAGAGGAACACCCGGGATCAAAAAGACCATGTGGCTGAAAGAAACATTATTTTCAACATGAAAAGAACTTGCTGGCCCTAGCCCAGGTGGAGAGTATTGCACAGTCAGGGTAAAGGCATCTATCTTGTTCTGTTTTTCACTTGGTAACCAAATCAGCAGTAATGACATTAGTTTTTGTAAGACATAGCTGCTTGAAAAACCTTCAGGAGCTCTGTGGATGTAGTGGTAGTGTATAGGGTCAACAAGTGGTGCAAAAAGGTTAAATGAATTCAACAGTCAGATGTTCTCAGCCTTTAAAACTGAGGCCTTTAAACACAGGACAACTTGCTCTACACTCCATAAATGCTCCTACAATTGCTGCAGAGTGAAGAAGCAAACAGACAGAGTTTAATTTTACCATCTGCTAATCTGACACCGAGATGTTTTCTTCACTGTTACTCTTGAATTGTTATTACAGTAGCACAGAGCAGCATCAGATGGGAAGATCACAGATCTTCTGTACGACTTGAGGTTTCTTTTTTGATAACTATTGAAGATTTCACAATGTAGAACTCTGGTTCAGAGATTAAAATATGCAACAGTATCAAAACCAGAGCTAATCTCAGTTTACTAGCTCAGATGATAACTAAATCCCATATCATCCTTTATGAAAACAATTCTGGCAGATTAAATCTGACAGGACAGCATGGGGTAATTTGTGTTGTAGTAGCATGCAGTGTGCTGGTTTTCAGATAATTTCTCCTTTCCGGGGCATTTGAACATTTAGCTTTGAAACTCTGACACATAAAAGGAAAAAAGCAACTGAGAAAAATATTTTTTCTCCCTTTCCTCCTCATCGTTGAAGAAGCAGAGGGACGTGAAGATGGATTGCCATCTATTGGTGAGATCAAGAAACACCGTGAGTTAAAGTTTCCTGATTCCCCAAAGTCTAGATGTACAAAGTTCTCACAGACCACCATTTGCTTCAGCACACAGAATCACAGAACATTAGGGATTGGAAGGGACCTCGAAAGACCATCCAGTCCAATCCCCCTGCCACAGCAGGATCACCTAGACCAAGCCACACAGAAACATGTCCAGGTGGGTTTTAAACCTCTCCAGAGAAGGAGATTCCACAACCCCCCTGGGCAGCCTGTTCAGTGCTCTGTCAACCTTAATGTGATGAAGTTCCTTATCGTATTGATGTGGAACCTCCAAAGGTCATTTCCACACCAACAAACTGAAGAGTTTAAATGAAATCCTAATGGCATATATCAGAGACCACGACTGCAACGTGAAGAGTGTGATGGATCACCAAGAGCTGCGTGTCGCACTGTCTTCCGTATCATACGTGTCCTGTGACACTCAGTCTCCTTGGTCTGATACACCACAGCCTGAAGCAATGTCCTTACACCACTTTCTGGTCTCAACGCCCTATAGGTATCCATTTAACATTCCATACTTCTTCCAATTTCTCCAGGTGACACCACAAAGGAGGACATTTCTCATCTCTTCCCTACAGTTGCTGGATGAGAAGAATGCAACTCTCCTCTCTGCTTAGTGCCAGCAAAAAGCAGATCTTCCCTGCCAGCTTTCAGCTCCAGCACCATTCGCTGGGAGCACAGGCTCACCAGCACCTCTGTGCATCTGGTGAGCACCTGCCACGCTGCTGAACGCCAGGCAGCACCCATCACCCACCCCCGGCCACCCTTCCAGCACCTCCCTTGCAGACAGGTAAGACATTACAAGCACTGCATGTGACTTTCTGAAAAGATGGTCAAATAGCACTGGCACCTTGTTTCTGTGCAGACGGAGAGTGCCTCGACAGCTCCAAAGACACCATTACCTGCTGCCACCGTCACCCTCCAGCTCCCACTTGGGTAACCATGGCCATTAGCCTGCAAAACTAGGCTCAGTGTCTCTGAGCATCTCATCAGAGTCATCAGAAAGCAGCCTCACAGATACATCACTACTATAACTCAGCCGTGTCCAATTCATCCCTAAAAGAAATTGTTCAAAGCTGGAATCCACCGGAACAAGAAAGGTTAAGCTCTGTAACCCTTAGGAGACAATCTCAAGCCCCTCTCTCCTGACAAAGCCTGCCGTACACTGGCTCTAGCAGTAAAACAATTTATGTGCACAGCCACAAGACACTTCTCTGTGTCTGCTGAGTCCTAGTGACTCCCAAAGAAAGAGCTTCTCCATGAGAAGGCAGGTGCTGGATGAAAAAACACATTCCAGAGGAAATCTTAGAAAATGAGGTACAAGTCCATGTTGGAAAAGGCTGTTCACACAATTTATCTAATTTTCCTTATATCATTTCTCCATAACAGCAAATTACACCAAGAACACAGTCGTGATACACCAGCCTAGCTCTGAAAGCTACACCCAAAGGCCTGCAGTCAGCTTGGTCACCATGTACGTACGGAAAGGAAGCAGATGCAAAGTACTCTATCACACAGTTTGCAGCCTTCCCCAATATATGGGACATCAGAAAGTCCACAGGGGCACAATTATAGTTTAGAGACCCCACAGAGAGTCTGTAGGTGCCACAAAGGGTTCCTGTATCTCCCGATACTTCCTCAGGTGCCTGAAGGAACCAACCATCCTACAGGCTCTCTACAGAAAGTTGTGCTGATCTGTGTCTGAGGCAAACGAAGCACTGAAGTGCCAGATTAAACACTACACATAATTTCCATAAATTGTAAAGCCAGTAACAAGCCCAAGCACTGTAATAAATTGCTCCTGGGGTTGCCTAATCCTTGCCTTGGTGCTGGTGTTACCTTACTTAGCTACACAGCGGTTCCCTTTTGCGGAACAATGATGCCCAGCTACAGGACCACACAGGCTTTGCTCGGAAAAAGCTCATTATGGCTTTAAAACCTTCCGCTTGTAAAGTATCATAGACTGGCTGAGATTGGAAGGGACCTTAGAGATCATAGAATCATCACGGTTGCAAAAGACCTTCAAGATCACCACATCCAACCGTCTGCCCTACAACCTCTAAACCTTCTCCCAAAACAAAATTTTATGGGGCTGATCATCTACTCCAGCCTCCTGCCATGGGCAGTGATCTCTCAGTCAGAGTTGGTTGCTCAAGGCCTCATCCAACCTGGCCTTGCTAAAGCCACAGTGAGGGTGGTCTGAGCCCACATCCCCTCCTTACTCTGCCACCTCACCTTCACAGAATCACAGAACATTAGGAATAGGAAGAGACCTCAAAAGATCATCTCGTCCAATCCCCCTGCCTGAGCAGGATCCCCTAGATCAAGTCACACAGGAACATATCCAGGTGGGTTTTAAAACATGTTCAGAGAAGGAGACTCCCCAACCCCCCTGGGAAGCCCGTTCCAGTGCTCTGTTGTTTAGACAAGGCACCACACAACGCAAGAGAAACAACACAGTAGGTTAGAGCTAGACCAGCTAGTCCCAGCAGCAACACTTGGCACATGCACACACACATTTTGGATGGAGAAAACTCATCTTTAGTGCTCCTTAAAGTTCTCTTCTGGCAGCTATTTCCTAGCCTGAAACCCATAGCACAGCTCTGAGAAACCTGCCTGCTTTGCTCATGTTCCCTTTTCTGGATCAAAGTAGGGCCCTTCTAATTGAAATGGTGCCACCTGAGGGTTTTTTTTGGTCACCTCCACTCTTAATTCTCAATTTAAATTCCTCAGAAAGAAGCTGGATCCTGCGGTAGGAATCCAGGATGTTCAGCAGAACACTTCTGCAAGTTGCCGAAGACGCGAATCGCCTCAGCTAGTTGTGTAACTTGGTTATAGCTCACCTGATAAAATGCCACCTTCATAGCAGAAACCCCCAAATAACACCTTTTCCCCTAAACACCCCGAGTCTGATTCATCTCTCTGACTCCTGCCTTACGCTGCTTTAGCACCACCAGCACCACAGCAGAGCCACACCGGTGTGAAATGGAAATAAATCCACGGGGAGACAGACCCGCACCCCGCAAACACACGGCAATTAATGTGCTTTACACTGCTGCTCGTGTACAAACACACAGGGAAAAGGAAGAAAATAAAAGAAGAAACAGAAAATCTTTCTTCTCTTCCCCGCTTTTTGGCAAGTTCCTGGCTATCAGTGTGAAATGGAGATATTCCCATCATGCCTCGGTGTTCCTCAGCCCCATGATGCCCTCACTTTTGATTGTATAGATGAAGTTGAAGTGCACAGGGTATTTACTGATCCAGTTATCTTGTTCTGTGACAGGCAGAATCAATCAATCAAGGGGCCAGCTTTACGCTTACGTATTCCAGGCACATCTCCGCACTTCAGGATACGAGATCACAGTGTTATCCAGCCAAATTTGATCAACAAATGCAGTTCCCCTGTGCCACAGCAATCTCAGATGAAGATGTTATTATGTGGAACTGAGCAAAGTGATAAAGACAGTGCAGAAAAGGGAGGAAAAGTCCAGCTGGACCTTTCTGACAGCTTCTACAGACTACAGCTGCAGCATCCCTTTTTCCTAACAAAAACAGCACCTTCCCCTGCAACCACTTCAAAACGCTGTCTGCCCAGCCCCTATCTGTTGGTACTTAATGAAAGAAATACGAATGCCGCTCTCTGTTTACTAAAATCCCCTTAAATGCTGGGCAACAGATCACAACCCTTACAAACTGCAGTTATGGAGGGTCTTGTGTAACACAGGACCCCGCACTGCATTCTCCATCACTCTGTTATGAAGAATCCTATCAAAACCTGAATGCCCCAAAATACGGTGTAAAATCACAGCAGCCTCTAAGTATCAGGGGTTTGCTGTGGGTTTTTTTGAAATCCCACCTGCACAAAGATGCACGTGGACGCGTAAATCTTGAAGCCTGTCTCAAGGAGAGTTGACACCGGGCTTTTATTTTGCCAACAGCTTTTCACTTTGCCGTTGCCCTACAGTTTTCTTACATTATTTAATCCAAAATACCATCTTTTTGATTCCACCTTTCTTTGCATTTTAAATCTTTAATGGGAGCCTTTGGCAGTCCATGGGCACAATTATTAGATATCTGCAGAGAGAAATTGAAAAATTAATCATACTTTCCATTTTATATTTCTGTACTATACATAAAAATTATCTGGTCTTCAAGCCGCATTCTGCGGTCTCGTGATATTCTCTCCCCAACACGGTAAGCACTATGCAAGAATCCACATATCTTACATTCAGATCTTCCCAGCTAAACAGTTCTATGAAGAATGCCACGTTCTCTTTTCAAGTGCTAAATTTATTTCAGATCATTTTTCAATTAAAAGGCATCTGCTGCTACTTCTTGTGTTATGGACTGCCTGCAAGAGGGGAGAAAAAAAAATCAGGGGAAAAAGTACCCCAGACTAATCACACTGATGATATTGAAGTTGTTTATTACCCTTTTAGGGGCTGGGGTACTTGAATTACAGTTTTTCACAACTGTATGCAAAACGTGTAACAGAACCCCTGCGCAGTTTATTACAGAAACTGATATATGCATCAAGCTGACCTTTGTCTAAATAGACCCTCAACCACAGGGAAAGAAAAAAAAATCCACAGGCATCTATCAGCATGTGAGCAGTATCAAAACTGCTAAATGTATTAACTTTGTTTTCCTTTCACTATTATTAAACTGGAAAGCCAAATCCGACTGGAAAATCATGCCATTTGGGTTCCCTTGTCATCATGTAGTAAGTATGAGAAATATATGTGCGATGGCCAAATGGCCAATAGACAAAACACCCACTCCGAGTGACGTACTGTTTTCCATACCGCTCAGACAAAATCAAAACAACAGAGCTGTTGCAAACAAAAACAAAATAACATTTCCCATAAGCATTCCAGACAGAGAAAATTTACAGGAAAAAGAAAGCTGGGAAAGGACCCAGAGCAAAGTGAGTGTTTGTACCTCCAGCCATAAAACCCTGCTGCCGCCGAGCTGGTAAACAACAGCTCTGCATTAAACACACAGATAGATTGATTAATTGTTAAACTCTGGAGCTAAGGATCTGAGGAAGGGGCTGCCTGGCTGGCGGGGAGGCTGGGTACAGCCAGCGCTGCCCCACTGCCAGGGGACAGACAGGTTTCACTCTGCGCTAAGAGCAGGATCTGAGCCAGCACAGGGATATGCACCGGCGATAAAGCAAAAGGAGGGGAAAGTAAACAGCCAGGTTGATTGCTTCAGAGCAGTATGTTCTGCAGAGACTTCAAAAAAGGGGGGAAAAAAAAAAAAAAGAAAATCCATCTTTTTCTTTTTTTTTTCCCCTGAAAGTCCTTCCAACTCGCTGTGCAGCCTGCTGGAATAACAACTTTAAAAAGTGAAGATGTCGCTTTTTTATAGCTGACTCACATTTATATAACTTTGTTAATGCATCTGCTCCCTGGAAGTTCCAGGCTCCGTGTTTAGCTGCGGTACCTGCCCATAAATCGTGGCGGCGCGGCGAATATCAACAGCTGCATTTTACTATTTCAGGCCGTCAGTTTACAGTGTCTCCATCACAGCGAATTCCTGTCAGCTGCACTCTCGCTAACACAATTCCTATGTTTTGCCTGGCAGTAAATGGACGCTCCTGCCCCAGCATCATCTAAACAACTCTGTTAACATTTGCCCCCGAGCGTCTCTCTCTTTGTCCAGTCCCTGTCTTCTAACAGATGTCATCCAAGTCTAATCAAGCATAAAATGGTCATAAATATTTCTTTCTGGTAGATTTCACATTCGCATTTCATGCAGGGACATGATATTTTTCTGCTACCTCCAGGGAGTACCTAATGCAAAAACCAGTTACTTACATTCAAGGCTCATGTTCCTTTACTAAAATGCAGCACATGTTCTCAGTTCAAAGACATAAAAAGGCACAAGACTTTATCCTCTTTTGTTTAACTGCACCTATTTCTTTGCTATTATTTTTTGAAATGACGTGTGCCACAGTTTCCTTCCAGGTGTGACACTGTCCTTCGCTTAATAGGAAAACACAGCACCCCATCACCGTGCTGGATTTTGACCCTGCCGCTCTCTCCAGCGCAGGCGTTTCTGAATGTCATGCTCCCACTCCTTAATTGTTGCACAAAAGATAAGAGGTTTATTGGGGTGGGGTTATTTTTGCATCCAATCCCCCCCACCTCCAATTTCATTTAACAAGCTATTTAAAGACTTTGCAGGATGAGAAAGGCACTTCTCGTTTTTACTTCCTACTTCTCTTTTGCAACCTACCTCATCCTATTTTATTGAAACAGTCAAATGATTCTGGGATACAAATTTAAGGCTCATGCTTATTTAACAGTTGATAAAGATAATCACGAGATAGAAGCAATTTCCAGTACTTAAAAACTTCGAAACTACTCAAGAGAATTAATTCTTCTCAGTGTTAGCATCATCTCAGAAATTGTATTTACCCTTGGTAAACCCGGGAAATAATACAGCAGGCTGGAAAATAAAACTAACCTTGGATTATTCACAAAGCCCCGCGCCGTCTTATTTCCCCCCCGCTCCGTTCTGTTTGTCAAAGCAGAAATCTGACATAGCTATTTAAAGTGAACCACACAACACTTAAGGATACAGATCGCGAGAGCGGAGCTGGTTTTCTCCCCCCGCCCTTCCGCTGAGCCTAATATTTGATTACTGTTAGTCAAATCAAGCTTTCAGGCAAATAATCTCCATTTTTTAAGTTAATGAGATGTGGTCATGTCGACAACAGCTTGCAGAAACTTTTAATTCCAATTCCTGCAGGCTGTGCTGGCCTCTTTTACAGCAACCGCTGCACGAATGAGTCAAATTTGCCAAAATGCCTTATGTAGACAAGTGCACACTTTAAAGAGGCGCTAATTAAAAATACCCACTGGTATCATAATTTAAATACCATGAAAATAAACTGTAAAAGTAGCTCAGCTCCAGTCTTATGCCTTTCCTTGGAGCTCGTTTACTTTAACTAGATGATGGTTTATTGCAGACGCAGGCCCTGCTAAAAACAATTTTAAGTCTGGGAGGAATTCGAGATTTTGATATAATTAAACAATTTATGTTAATATTTGTTTCACATAAGCTATTAAGCAAGCCCCCCAGAACAAGTGCTAATTGAGAAAGATGCAAGGAAAGAGAGCGCTGATGTAAGCAGCAAATTTACACTGTTGATTTACTGCTCTATCTGCAACTTCTCCTCTCATTACAGCCCTCCTTCTCCGCTATAAGGCTCCCAGCTGTACTGAATACCAGTAATACACTTTTCTTGGATGCTCTTATCTACTGCTTTCCTTAAAAGAAGGGAAGAGGAGGGAAGAGGTGGAGCTTGGTGTTAGTCTCGATGCACTTCCTCGGCCACAACTTCTCCAAAATGCCTTTTGTCTGTCTGATGCTCTTGGCAGGGAATGTAAGCAGCACAGCTGTAGTGCAGCAAAAAGCAGACGTGAGCCCAAAAATACAATTTAGAAAAAAAACCCAAACCCGAACAACTCAGCACTGAGGGGGTTAAACCTATTTAAGGGGTTAAATATGCAATTACCACTGACTAAAACCAGAGAGACATATAGATAAATAGAAGAAATGAAGTCCCCAGGTTCCATTCAGAAGCCTTCATCGCATTACTACCAGACAGAAAACTCTTTAAGTACCATTTTCAGATGTTAAATCATTGTTCGTGCAGCACATATTCTCACTATTCCTGGGGGAACAATATCTGAAGACAGCGTGCTAACAAATGCAATCCAGTAAACAGGCATTTTTCCTCTTGTTGTTAGTACCTTTGTGTTCCAGCTCCCAGCTCTGTCATCCATGCCTTCTCTCTGCTTTGAAGTTAAAGTACTGAATGAGCGTTGTCATCTATTATCCAGAGTGTGCATGTAGATTATAAATAAGAAATAAAAGTGACTTTCAGTACACTGCTTTTGCATTAGCAAGTTGCCTTCTCTGTTACCTCCTCTGTCCTTCATACTTTGCTACCAACATTATATTAAAAAACCTGACTGGAAGTGTTTCTCGTTGACTGCTGTAAAATAGGTTCACTCGGCACAGGCAAAAGTTTTATTGAAACAAACAAGTCCGGTCGTTTAACCAGGTTCATGAGTTCAGCTTCAACACGCTGGTTAACCCTTATCTGCAGATGTCCTTCAGGCCCCCGACACATTAATTGCATCCCTGGCTTCTTTTGCATGCACAGCACTGAAAACACAGAGCTGCTAATTACACCGCAGTTTATTTACAGGAAAAGTCCTTCTCGGCTATTGATCAATTATTTATTAATATTTTCACAGAATCATCGTGGCTGGAAAGGACCTCCCGGATCAGCAAGTCCAGCCCTCAGCCCAACAGCTCCCTAACCCCTAGACCATGGCCTCAAGTGCTCTAGCTACTTGCTTTTTAAACCCCTCCAGGGATGGGGACTCCACCACCTCCCTGGG
>JAOXOE010000001.1:115459558-115502931 GCA_028565055.1 Phoeniculus purpureus
TCTGGGTGATCCTGCTGTGGCAGGGGGATTGGACTGGATGATCTTTCGAGGTCCCTTCCAATCCCTAATGATTCTATCGGTTTATTTATTCAGAGAAGCCACAGAGTAACTGATGACCTCTGCACTGCTCAGATGCCACATCGCCATGAGGGAACTTCCAAGTATTGGCAGTGTGGTGGATGGACTAGTGTGGGTGGCTTTCTGTGGGCAGCCAGCTTCTACACTGCAGGAACCTAATGCTTCAGCTTTGGGTTTCTTTGCTCACAAATACTGTAATCAATTAGTTTAGCAAGTGGTGGAAGTCAGCGAGCTTGGTTAGGAGAAAGCAGCAGATTATGTTACTCTCAGCAAGTCGTGTAGTGTTCTCAGCTCTCCAACTTGTCATGTCCTGCCTGTGTTGCAAAGCTTTCATACTCATGCCATGAAGAGCTTTGCATGAAACATGTGCTGAATTTAGCATGACGAGAAGAAGCAAACTCATTTCAGCACTCAGGTAGTTGGATTAGTGTGGGGTTAGGCTAAGGAGGTACAGGATAAGCAGGAAGTAGTTTCCATCTCATGAAAGGCTTCTCAGTGTGAATGCTGCTCTCAGTGGCCGTACACTCACCTTTTGTCACAGAGGTAAAACCAAATACTTAATCTTCTCATTTTCCAGCATTGCCAGGCAGTTATATGTTTTGGAATTTTTTCTTACTGCTGTAGGACAAGCAGCAACCATTTGGTTTTTTGAGCTTAGACCACATTGCATGAGATAATGGAGAACTCTGGAAGCAGAGGGTGTCCCTGTGCCATCACTAACCAGCACACTGTCCTTCTGGTACACTGTCGTTTCTAAACCTGCCAGAACCCCAAAAGCTACAGTGGTAAAATGAAGAACTATGATGTTTTCCTTAGACTGGAATGAAGTTACATGAAGTATCAAGAGAAACGCAGCTGTTAATGAATTTGCTGCTGCGCCTCTCTGCAGCTATGGAGTGTGTGTGGTCCCTTCGGCAAAACTCCATGTTTTTATTTAGTGTCAGCAGGGCTGGTTTAGAGTCAGACATTTTATGGCAAAAGAAAGCTTTTGCTTTCGCAGTAGTTAGTTTTTAATATAAAAACAGTGTAGTACCGCTCCACTTTCACTTTGTGCTGAGGACATCTGTTTGAGAACAACTGGAGGAGAAGCTGGCTCGTGCCAAGGAAGAACTGCACACACGCTGGCGTTAAAAGGCGTTCTAGAGAATGGAAAATCAAACACTCTTGCATGGAGAGCGCTAACGTCCCTTGCACAACACCAAGTCAGTCCTCTGTGTACACGGGATTGTATTTTTAAGCGTAGTGAATGCATTTTTTACTTTATTTTTCCCCCTCCACACGAGCCCTTCCTCAGAGTGCAGAGTGGAAGGTATTTGCTTAATGAATGAGCTCTTCCAGTGGGCCCTATTTCCTGAGCACGCCTCCACCTCTGTGACAGGAGCGGAGTTTCTTACTTTGGCTCTCTTGGTTTTCCTCTGATCTCACTGGTCTGAATCTGTGCATTTCATGAGCATGGAACTGATTTTTTGTTACAGGGCACGACCGTATCTTGAGTATCTCTGTATGTTCTCCTGTTACTTAAATAGTTGATAAATCAAGTCCAAAAGACTTGCTTTGCCAGAGATGGAGTGTTCACTGCTTAGCGTTGTGCAACACTGTGCTCAAGCAGAGCTGCCTTTGAAATCAGTTGCTATTTTGAGGGGTCAGCAGTTTTGTAAATACCAGTCTGAGACTATAGGATGGGTGTTGGAAAGGTTAGAGTCTACTAACCATTTCTAAAGAGTTTGACTCAAGTGACTGGCTTCACAGTAAGCAAACATTAGGTGCAAAAATAAGGAGTAAAATCTTTTCCTTCAGGTAGACCCTTTTCCTTTTTCAAAGCAGAGAAGCCGTGTTGTTTCTTCATGAAGCCTCTTTCAGGGCTGGCACTTGCAGCTCCGAGGCACCTGTTTGCATCTGTTATGCCACCTCGTTTACCTGCTGTGACAGGGCAAGCAACCTGGGAAACAGAAAGATGTAATACGTGGGAATTCCACAGAGGTACCTTGTATTACCTGAGGGTTTTTAAATGGATCAGTGCAGTTCTTTAGGGTTGCATTCAGTGCAGTATTGAGTTTTCCCATGCCTGTGGGACTGGGGGATGGAACCTTTACCTGGGCATACTCTGCTGTATTTTTTGTCAGCAGCGGCCGTGGCAGCAGTGGTGGGTAGCCCCACTCTCTGGAATGTATGGGCTTTGATAGACAGCAGCAAGTAAACTAGATAGAAAATGTTTGGTCTTGGAGAGATTGTTCTAAGGACCAGTGAGTTAACGAAAGGGACACCCAAGACTCGTTTGCGTTTTAGGTAGGTTACTTATTGCCAGCAGACATATGGGGGAAGGCTAACACCTCCACGGCCGTACGCACACACTGGATGGAGAACCAGGGTTATATGTTATCAAATAACACATGTTCATAAGATTTCCCCTATACATATTCATAGCCTGTCCCCACCTCTCCCCTCTTCTCATGTAAAGTAGGTCTCCCCCCTTCTGGGCAGGCGCAGTCCTTTGTGGGAGTGGGCTCCTTTGTGGGAGTGGGCTCAGTGATCTTTTATCACCATTTTAAGAGGAAATAAGACATCTTCCTCCTATGAACTCCAGTAAACTTCACTGGTGGCACATGCCTAGGTCTGAGTTGTTCCTGATCCAAACTGTAGAGCTAGTTTCCACTGGTTTTGCTTCTTTTAATGAGGGACCTGAGCAGCTGTGTGCTTCCTTATCAGCTTGTTTCAGCCTTACTAGGCAGTTCAGCTAAATACTAAGCAAGGTCACTGTTCTACCCCTAGTAGGCACTTTGCTCGTTATCTCCTACAGAACCCATTTGCCTGCTTGCCTAAGCCTCATCCCTGGTTAGGCACTATTGTTACATGCTAGCTACCTCATCACCAGGTTTTTGCCCCATGATGGCAACTTGTAAGACCTGTAAGGAGACTGAGGTCCCATTTCTCTGCCCCTTTGTATGCACAAGAATAGCCTCACGTGTCCACTCCCAAGTCTTGACTGCCATATGCATATACCTCTCCATTTCTGATGCTCTGTCTCCAGCACTCCTACACTTAGTACAGGTCTCTCCTCCAGCTCCGTCTGTAATCTGTTCCCTTCCACAGGCTCCTCTTGCTTGCTCTAAACAGCCTTCAGAAAGCAGTGCAAAAGTGTTCAAGCATGAGGAGAAGGACTGATGTGGGTGTGGTGCGGAATGCGCGCAGCAGTTGCTTGGAGCAAGCAGATAGAAACTTAAGTCAGTTGTTGCCGGTACCGGTGTTTGGTCCTTTAAATTTGTCAGAAACACCAATTTTTCTGGTCGACTGTGATTTTATTTGCAAATTCTGTAACCTAGTCCAGGTAGGTGCAGTTTTCTCAGGAATGAAAGAAAATTACATGTGTTTAATTCTGCATTAACTGGATCGCTGTCCTTTTAAATTCAGGTTCCTAAACTCAGTTTTTCTTAAAATTTCTTGAGCAACAAGATGTAGTCCCTGTTGCAGCAGTCGAAAGATAACTTAAAACATCTTTTCCAGGATCTTGAGTTGCCAAGATGCCTATCAGTGTTGATGAGGTGATGCAGCTGTTCTGCCATCTCTCTCAGGAGAAGGGGATGAAAGCTGCTGTCAGACACTCTGGTCGAGGAGCACTGCTGGCAGGTGCAACGGCATTTATAGGAGGCCTAATGGGAGGTCCACCAGGAATCGCTGTAGGTAAGTGTGTTCTGCTTAACAACAGTGTTTATTTCTGCATTTTAAAAGTTCCTGCTCCCCACTAGTTGATAATTTTTTCTTTTACTCTGGAACTCATTCTTCCCTGTCACTTTTTTCCCCCTAGTATGGAAAGTTATTCTTCATAGAATCATAGAATTGTAACGGATTGGAAGGGACCTCAAAAGATCATCTAGTCCAATCCGCCTGCAACAGCAGGATCACCTAGACTAAGTCACACAGGAACTCGTCCAGGCAGGTCTTGAACATCTCCAGTGAAGGAGACTCCACAACCACCCTGGGCAGCCTGTTCCAGTGCTCCGTCAGTTTTTCTGTGGCCCTAGACTGTCCTAAAGGAAACGCTTGGGATTATTTCCTTTACATTTGACACACGTCTAAGTTTCCGCTTCTCCCTTTTCAAAGTGACAACATACTTTTCTTCCTCACAAAATCACTCATCAAGTTTAGGGATTTCTGATAAACTGGAAACTTTTGCTGAACTTGAGCTCTCCAATTATTTCCTTCTTTTTCAACCCTCCCAAAGCAGCAGATAAGCAGTTGGCTCATTCTGCACAGTGTGGAGCCCTTTGCATTATGTTCTCTGTTTTGCTTACCTAGACGATTTACGATCCTTTAGCAAGAAACATCAAGGGACATTCACGACAGAAGCTATTATTTCTTGACAAAGACAGAACTGATAAGACACATCTGTTTTCAAATTCTTTCTATAACTGGGCACTCACTAGTCTTATAGAAACGTAGAGAACTCGAGGTTTACATGGGACTTTTGATCTTCTGAGTGTTGTATTTAAGTACACACCATTCAAAATAACGTAGCCATCTAACTCTCCCCAGCTACACTGATGTGTGTATACCACATTGTATTCGTGAATTTGGGACACAGAGTGATATTTAGGTCCCCTTCTTCTTTCTAAATGTTCTTGCTTACAGAATCTAACAATATCTAACTCCTACTGGCCACGACAAAGCCAGTTAGGGTCCAGGTATAGTGGGAATAATAATAATAATGCCTGCTATAACTGGCTGAGGTTGTATAATAGCTTCTATTCCACAACTTTCAGAAGCTGAAATTGTCCAGGCTTTGTCCAAGAGTGGCCTTATTACTGAAAATACACTAAATAATTTCACAATATGAGGATATAAATTACTTTTCTACATTAAAGGTAGCTCTAATAACTTTCTTAACAGTTATACACCAAATTATCCCATAAAGAAGCTAGAATTTGGCTTGTAGACCACACTCTGAGAAAGGCATTTGGATTAATTTTTCTGGCCTCGTAACTTAGGCAGCGCTTTAAAACTTTGGCAGCACTATAAACAACCCACAGGTATTCAAGTGGTTTTGAGCCTCACCTTGGAGTTAACTATGTTTAGTCATTACTTTTATAAGCATTTTCATTATGTTTATTTCATTGACACAGCCACAAAATGAGAAACTGCTTCTATGCATCAAGATGAAGCATCGAACAATATCTTTCCAAATTTAATTATCTTACTCAGTGGAACTGAGAACTGAACGATTTAACATGCTGAGAGGGAACTGAGGAATTAAGTTATTAATTCTTTGGCAATAATTACTATAAAAATGTATTTTCAATACTGATTGTTGCTTTAGTTGGTCACAATAATCTGTTTAATGTGCTCAGCTGCCATTTTAGACTCTAAAACATAGAAAAGATGTTGCTTTTATATTAAGATGAAACATGCTGGCTTTCTGCTGCCAGACTTTGTATGATTTTGCATAATTCCATCTCAGGTGATGAAACTACATTGACTTGATCTGGGAAACTGGTTCTATGTGAACAGCTATGCCTTCAGTAGATGTTCACACCTACCCTAGCACATAACTGTTTTCCCAAAAGCTTACACATGGCACCACCCTTCATTCCTCTTTACAGTGTCATTCATGGAAGAAAGCTCATGCATTAGAGTAGGCTCTTTCAGAGGCATTCAAAGGATTTCTGAAATGTGGAAAGATTTTCGAGTGGACAGAATAAGAACAAGGCATTCATAGGAGATTGGCATAGATTCCTACAGCACAGCTCCTGGAGCAAAATAAATAGCAAGTGCAGGGAAATTGGAAAGATTGAGGATGATCCCAAGAAGCTTCCAAGCTTTTCATGCAGAGATAGTCTAAAAACTTCAGCATTAGACCACGTGAACGTGGAAGTTCAACTCACCAGCAAAAAGTTGGAAAGTATGCTCTCCAGTTATCACTGTGAGGAATTTGCTCACAGTGTAAGACTTGGTGGTGGTTTGTAGGAGTCCTAGAATGATGACTGGTTTCTGCTGAGGCCACTGGTTTCATAATTACCTTTTTGAAAATTAGAGGAAATGCAGTCATCACATACAGGAATCTGCTTTCTTTGAAGCTACTGCAGATAAGGGTCTATGAACATGACTGTATGCAGTATGGGCAAAGTGGATACTGGAATTTCTCCTAAAAACCTGTTTGTATGCTCATGTTTCAAATGTCCTCAGCTGTTCTTTGACCAGACGTCTGTTCATCAGGTATTAGTTCACAGAGAGGATAAAGAGAAGTGATCGTTTCTGAAGCATCCAGGACTGTAAAGCAGAGTCAAAGTTATCCCTTCCTCTGAGATGTGGGACAGACCCTGTTAATTAAAGAAAACATCCCATCTGATGATGAAAGAATTATTTGGGCCATTACTCAGGCTACTTTTGGGTGTTTAGATTTATATTTATTATTCCTCAACTTCATTTTCCTTTTAAGAATGTTTATATATATGGTACGTGCTGAGGACTCCTGGCAATGCATACCAGGAGACAGGGATGTTTTGAGTGGTAAACTTCCTTTTAAACAGGCTAAGCCCTAAATTTCACATTGCCTCTCTGACTTGAAAGTGCATGACAAAGCTTTGAAATGTGTTTTGAAAGACGCTCACTGACTTTGTATTCCAAACTTGATATTCTGAAAAGGCACATACCAAGCCAGGCAGAAATAGAAACAAGAGAGAAATGATAAACATCTCTGGAAGAAGTAGATCAACTGTGAGTATTTTTATGATGCAAACGTAGAATACTCTTCTAGATATTTAGGTAGTAATTGCCTCATTATCTTTAAAACAACATATTATTTATTCCTGCTCCTTTTGGTACCTGACACTAATTTTTGTACAAACAATAATGTAGATGTTTCTGGACACACATCGTTACAGCTTGATCCTGTTTAATTAGTTGCTTGCAAAAGAAAGATACTGGCTTATTATTTGTGTGGGGATAGTCAACTTACCCTGTATTTGGAGATAATCAGTCTAGAGTGGGAAATCTTCCTACAATTACCGCAGAGGTAAAACCAGCCTTTTCTTCCAGGAAAGATGGTGAGTTCTGAAGGCAATGACACCTTCCAAGCCTTCGGTATCATTAAAGTCTTTTAGACACTAGAAGATTCCATTTTATGGAGGATTCACTTTAACATATTTTCAGAACAGTAACAACAGCTTTATCCATTAATTTGTTTCGTCATGAAGTCTTAAACTTCCACTTGTCTGCAGGATTCATTAGCTGTGTTATTTAGCTGAGGTTTTGCATGTGGTCTCCTAGAAAGTATAAACCTCTTTTCAGCATCTTGACTTCTATATTCCCCTGCTAAAATGTTGTGTGATGCTGAAGATCCATTCACTGAGAAATACTGAGCCCATTTCTTATATTTCTATATTTGAGGATAGACAGGTTAAAACATTGCTATTTGGCTTTCCTAACCCGTTCCCATAACCACGGGACAGTCCTGCAGAACTGGCTCCTGACTACAAAAACTGTTTCCATCTGTAGGTCTGGAAAAGTCAAGATGAGTTGCACTCAATGTGCTTCTTGCTGTATTTCAACGCTGTCCACAGCTCAGTAATGCTATGGTAGCATCTGTCTACTGTAGTGGAGCTCCAATTATTCTTAGTAAAAATGCATATGAATAAAATTTTTGCCTCTTAGAATGCTTAGGTCTGATTTTTCACTTTATGGCTGTCCATTTTTGTACTCTATCAGGTTTGGTCTTTACAAGCCATGGTCCATAGAGTGAACATCTGAGGAAAGCTTTACCTCATGTTGTGGCCATTTGTCTGTGTCCAGACAAATCTACTTACAGTGCACAAATTTAATCTGTAATATAGGTCCCGTGTGCAACGCTTCACAGACCTTTTGACCCAGACCAGATTTCTTTGGCAACTGTGGGAAGTTAAAATCAAAACACATTCAGGTAGAGTGAATGAAGTGCAATTTACAAGGGACATTCACACCGGACTTCAAAAACTCTCACACACACTTGAAAGAGTTTGACTAGAAGACTCTTGGGCTCTCCATTCTTAATGATCCTCAAAGCTTGACTGGACAAGACTGTGAGCAACCTGATCAGTGAGAAACCTGTTGTGAGCAGAGGTCAGGCTGTATGACCTTTACAGGATCTTTTTAGTCTAAAGTATTCTATGATTAAAACATCTTTTTTTAAAAAAATTAACTGTAGATGGAGTACAATTTTCATATGAAATCCCAAAATTTTTAGATTTATGTAGATGAACACCAACACTCAGCAGTTACAGACTTTAGCCCTCATTATGGGCTGAAAATGAGGGAAGATCTGCCTTCAAATTCTGTTTTCGGTCTTGTATGTACCCCTTACAAAGGTCATTAACCTATCGATAAATCAAGACAAAATGTCACTAGAAGGATAGAGGAATCTATGGGCTCATAAAATGTTCTGCAAAAATTAAGGATTTCAAAGAAAAATAAGATGAAAAGTTATTCTTCCAAACTCTGTTCCACTCCATGAAAACAGGATGATTTTTGTCTGTAAGTGGAAAGTATTACCCTTTTGCTGTGATATGTGTATATGCACTTCTAAATAGATAAATAGATTACAGTTAGGGATATGTTTACTCCATTTTCAAGACTTAATCTGCTTATGACTCGCATAGACCTGGTAGATTGCCACATGTTCTTTTCCTAGACATAAATGATAAAGGCATACAAAATTCAAAGCATTTCTCGTTTCAAATTAGCCATCTTAATAATTGCAGTTCAGGTTTACTGCAATAAAGTTAGTAGTGAATGATATTAATCTGAGATCTCTACCAAGACAAAATAGTAGCTCATTCCACTTATTTTAAGTGCTCACCAAGGAGGAGAGCTTGAACATATTAACTAGAAAATTAATGGTATTTTTGAATTTCAAATTTTAATATATGCCTGAAAACTGTACTGCAAATCTAGTAGGAAAAATGTTTACTGCTGCTGGAAATGGGCCATAGTAGGATACATCGCTACTTTACAGCTAAAAGTAAGCAATCATATTTAGCAATGCTGGGGCATCAGCCAACCTAGTCCCTTTTTATTCACACACTCGATTCTCAGTAGAGCGTATACACGGCTATCCTAACACTGTTGACGGGGTTTTGGTTATATATACAGCAAAAATTCATTCTTGGGAGCAAAGGTTTCTATTTTCTAGCAAGATCTATAAATGCTTTGGGGCTCTGCCCAAAATAATTATTTCTTAGTGTTAAAATCAGCTCAAGTAATTGTGGTATAATTCCTAACCTTCAAAATGGAGATAAACTGTAGTTTTACACATTAAGAAGGCACAGGAGAGTTGTGGGTGCTACTGTGAGAAGTGATTCTACAAGATGTGCCTTTATTGTCTCTGTTGTTGTTGCAGATGCTTTTACCATGTGCCTAGTTGATTTATGGTGTTTATACATGCCAAGATTGCAAGGAGCTGACTGACCTGTCCCTGCTATTGGAATCATCCTGAGTATGTTTGTGCAGTTGTACTTCTCATCTAATTGCCCTGGGGGAATATCTGGAGTAATTAATCATAATGACTGTGCTTTGATATGTGCATCTTTGATACATGTTAATATGGCTGTTTAAAACTCTGGAGAGACAGAGTGTTCCAAATGTCCACGGGAGGCCAGGGGGCCAGGGTACGCTGCATGGCAAATAGCCGAGTGTAATGAAGCATTTAGGCGGGAGGCTGAGAATGCAGGGGAGGCTCCCAAAGGTACACTGGAAGTCTAGATTAAAAACAAAACTTCTGTGGATGTGAGAAGGGAAGAAGTGGACAAGTTTCAGTAGTGGGCTAGTTGGACTTCAGAAGACAAGCAATGAAAGGCAGGAGAAGGAAACTCCAGATGACCTTGACCCTGAAGGTTAGATTGGATAGCAGTTAAAGGTTTGACTGGCTTTGGCTCATTATGTGGATTTATTCTACTAACGGAAAAGCGCGTGAAGGTTCATAGTGCTGTGTGGAGTAATTTTATGTTTGTTTTAAGGTATGGACAGAAGTGTTATCTTCCAGTTGGACTGGCACAATTTAATATGAAGCTGCCTGTCTTGCCCCTCTGCTGCTGCTTCTCATCCTTGCAGCAAAGGTCAGCAGAAAGCAACATGTGTCCGTGTTCTCATTGATCCAATTTACCAGCCTATGCAACTGCACCATGTCTTAAACAAAAAACGATGTCCTTGCAAGTACCAAAAGAGGACTCTCCCGGTACCCAGAGCCTAAGAAGCATCGTGCCCAGCAGTGCTTGGTAGAGGATGGAGAAGACTGACGATGTCAGAGCTCTATGTACCTCAAAATGGCTCATTATCCACGTCTGCTTTTTAATGGGTTATTTGTGCCTTTCTCCAATCATACACCAGCCAGTGTCAGAGTCAGAATATTGGATGAGAAGGCTCCAGAACAGTGAAACTAGACCAAATCCAGCCTGAATATGGTTACACTCAAATATATTGTGAGCAAAACAGTCAGATTATTACTTGTTATTACTAGGTAAGGCTAGTAATAGCCTCTCTTGAAACTGATAATTCCTCCATGCAGCTGTTTGGAGACATTTAAAACCCACCTGGACATGTTCCTGTGTGACTTGGTGTAGGTGATCCTGGACTAGATGATCTTTCGAGGTCCCTTCCAATCCCTAATGATTCTATTATTCTATGATTTATCATTTCCACTGTTCCACCATTTCACTCTTTCAATATTATTTTTTTAATTCTTGGTTTTATTTAAATGAAAGGAAATATTTTCCACATTGGGAGGAAACAATGTTGCTTCTCCTTCAGAAAATAAGGCTACAGGGAGACTGTACTGCAGCTTTCCAGTATCTGAAGAGGCCTATAGAAATGCTGGAAAGTACTTTTTATGGGAGCTAGTAGTCATAGGAGGAGTTAAGGCTTTAAATTTAAAGAGGGCATACTTAGATTAGACAGAAGGAAGTTCTTCACTGTGAGAGTGTTGTAACTGGTTGCCCTGGGAACTTGTGGATGCTCCATCACGAGGTGTGTTCAAAGGCCAGGTTGGATGGGGATCTGGACAACCAAGAGGTACCTGGAAGGTGTTCCTGCTCATGGCAGGGAGATTGGAACTAAATGATCATTAAGGTGCATTCCAACTCAAACTGTTCTATGATTCTATGGTTACTTTTAGGCGATATGTTTCTCTGCCCAATTTGATTGAAGACAAAATCACATCGAAGAAAATAAATTGTATCCAACCATGCACAAGACAGCGCTGAGATTTCAGCCTCTAATGAGAGGGTCTCATGAAATGTATAAGAAAGGTCAGTTTTATCAGAGTCCCAATAGGTATTACTGGACCACCTCCTCTGGTACCTCAGGCCATCTGCTAAGGCATCTAATAACCTAGTGAGACCAATGAACAGCTCAGATTGTGATTTAGGGCTGTGGTCTGACAGCCTATTCTGGCTGCCCTGTGAAATGAAACTCCAATCACAATATCTAAACTCAGAAGAGAATTGAGTAATCTAAACTCAGAGGAGAAATGAGCAATCCATACTTCTGTCTATTAAGGGCTGGTGTCCCATGCTGCCCATGGAGCAAGGTGGGGTCAGTATTTAGGCCACCAGTAAGAGCTGCATAAATTGACCATTGTGACAGTTTCTCTCCTGTGGTGCTCTAGAAAATTAGAGCCTGATTGTCCCAGAACAGCACAAGGTCTAAACTGCTCATTTTAAAATTAGGTGTTGTGACACTGACTGTTAGTCCATCTTAAGTGTAGTACCAGCAAGTTGGATATAGACCCCCTCCTCCCCTTGCTACTCTGCTGGTACTGTAGAAGGAGGGAGTGGGAGGAAAAGCCATCTGTGCATCTCATTAAGTGGTGAAACAAGGGACAGATCTGCTGCTTTCAGCTCTGTTTTCACGAGTGCAGAAGTGCTGACTGGGGGAAGACTGAGAAAGAAAGAGCAATGGAGAATGAAGTGGGAAAGGAGAGAAATCCATGAAGTCAGTGGGAGTTTTACCACTGACCGTAATGGAATTATGATTTAGGACAGTCCGTGGAGATTTTAATGAGTCAAATGAAGACAGATAGTTTAAGCAAGCTAAGTGCAAACTCCATTTTCAGTATCCAGCATGCTAAGGAAGGATATCAAACCACATCTAATGTCCATTATCCAAACCATATCATTACCCTCAAAGCACTCTTCTCTCCTGACAGTGTTACGTGACAAGCTGCTGCCCAGAGCACTCGCCATCTTGTGGCAGAGAGGACAGGACTAGACTGAAATACATGGACTCGTAACAATTTGCTAGAAAACTGATATTAATAGACATGTGAATGTATTTGGACAGAGTGAAACTCGTCCTGTACATCTCTGGTTTTACCATATGACACTATGACATCCTTCCTTGGTGATTCAGGTATTTGAGAGTTGTGCAAGATGGGAATGCAGGCTCCTTGGTTTATTTCTGCACGGCCCTCACTGCACATTTACAATTGGCATAAACCTGTTGTCCAGACTGATGAGTAAGTTTGTCTGCATGGGCCGATGCAGTATTTTGTTGAAACACTGACCCTGGTTGAAACAGCATGGCCAAGAGCTGTGTCCCAGCACAGTTCCTCTCAGGGTGACAGTTTACTGATCCCATCACACATTGCAGTGATGGGTTGTATCACATAGGTCAGACAGTGAGAGCAGATCTTCAGTGACATGTGTGAAGTCTTCAGTCCTGGATTTTAGAAATTTCAGTCTTCCTGAAATGTTTCCAAGATCCTGTTGCAGCAACCTTCCTGTCGTAGTCACAGGTACAAGCACCTCCTCAGTTTGGATCGATTGTTCAGTTTCCTTAGTCATCCATATTACATACTGTGCTCTTGGTTCTCAAGGAGTCCAGAAAGTTCAAGTGAAAACAGCCATTGTTAAGGCAGCCTTATTAAGAGCACAAAGGTACCAGTAGTCCAAATAAGCATTATGGACCCCCTAATAGGGTCATTACCCTAACTTGATCTAATAGTTAGATTTTTATGTCAGGGCTTGTCACTCCACCAAAGCAGAGAAGTAGACAATTTCAGAGAATTGTTGCTTGTCTCCTAAAACCAGTTTCTAATATAAGGCCCTTCAGAGCTGCCTAATCCTTGATCATAAAGAGAACATGGGACACTGACTTTATAAACAAATGTCTGATTGCCTTAATTAGGTGGAAGGACATGGGAAATGTACAGAAGCTCCCCACTTAGGAAGGCTGCCCAAAATGGAAGCATCACCCCTCAAAATGGATTGGTTTTGGAAATAGAAGCTACATGAGATTTTATCTGTGAGAAATAATATCAGGAATAAAAGAACAAAAATTAATAAACTCATACTTATTTTAAAACTTATTTCCTCTGTATTTGCCAGGGAAGTCTAACCTTTAGGATTCTGCATTTATTCTGCAAAAACAGATGTCACAGTCCCAGGATTGACAGAGTGTTTCTTAACTCACTGTAGACAATTAGGAAATGATCCAAAAATCATTTGGATTTTAGTAGGAGGAAAAATAGAGATGTAGGAGGAAAAATAGTGGGAAAAATAGAGATGTGCTATGAGGCAACTTCTACAGGCAAAGAGACAGAAAGCTTTATGCCTTCTCTACCACTGTGGTAGTCTATAGTATTCAACATGCCTGATGTCAGTCCTGAACAACCACTACATGGCTCTTTTCCTCACTTAAAATCTGTTTAAATCTAGGGAACAGCCTTGAACGACCATAAAGCCTGCATTTACATTGCTTTGGTGGAGGTCCTTCTCCCATTGCTTTAATCCCTTGCTGAGAAGTATGGGGAGCTGGTACACAGAGCCTCACAGTAAGATTCATACTTTTTTTTTTCATAGTATATTTTAAAATGACAGCACCAGACCAACACTAGGTCCATGAATACAACTGAAATACCTGATGCATCACTCCAACAGGAAGAACACACGAGCTAGGGGAGCGGACTGCTCCATCATACATTTGAAGAAGAGCATCACTTGCCAGTGCAGTGGAGAAAAAAGTAGCATCTGGTGCAGTTTGCATCAAAACATACACACATGGATGGCTCTGACCTTGGATGTTGTCAACAACAGCAGGTGGGAAGGATGCCACTAACAGCTATATTCATACTCTGGCTCTTTGGAGAAATTTTATATTAGAAGTGTGTACTTAGCTCTCAGGTGACCCTAAAAAAATGTGCAGGTAATAGACAATCAGTATGTGTCAGAAACTGAGATTTTAAACAAAAATTTGTCTGGCATCCTTTCTTCCTCCCCTCACTTGATATATGTTGCATGCATGTTCACTAGGTTGTATTTAGAATCCCTTCTCTCCCAATAAGACCAATTGAAATCCACTATCTCAATACTGAAGAGCAATGGAAGAGTCTTTGAGGGAAGTTATCAAATGCTAGTAGGAAATAGATGTGTACTTAACACGATGATTTAGAATAAGAAAGAAGTTACGAAAAGAGGGTACAAAACCAGAGAGCTGAATCTTTATTTACATGGCTTTCAGTT
The DNA here is from genome assembly GCA_028565055.1 of Phoeniculus purpureus. Lineage (NCBI taxonomy): Eukaryota > Metazoa > Chordata > Aves > Bucerotiformes > Phoeniculidae > Phoeniculus > Phoeniculus purpureus. The sequence continues at coordinate 115,474,117 of JAOXOE010000001.1, forward strand.
TTAAAAAAGAATTAGAAAAGGAGTCTGCTATGCAATGATCCACACTTATTTATCTCACCTTTCCGATCAACAACTTAAAGCTTGATGGCTTTGTTACAAAGTTCTTACCAGTCCTGGTACTGGTCCTCACAGTGATTTTCCACTGCTCATTTTTAAGGTAGAGATCAACACCTACCCCATACCTGCAAAAAACCATCCAAACCTGCTAAGAAACGGCTATGCTGCTCTCTTAGACTTTTACATCTCTGCGAAATAGCTCTCCAAGTTCATGAGCTTCTCTTCTTGTCGTGAAAGACAGGCATGGGGATTCACATTTGTGCAGACTTTGACTTAGAAGTGAAATAAAAGTTCATTTTTAAGCTATAAAAGTACATTTAGGTCTCACAACAGCATCACTGCCTTAATTACACTTGTAGATCAGTTTTTTGGGTCTTTTCTTCAGTTTTATGGCCCTGTTAATGCTATTAGGTCAACAGAGTTAGCAGCTTTAACTGAAAAATTGGCAGCGAATGTTTTCAAGCTTCATTGCACAGATAGGATAACTATTGTGATGGGTAGATTTTCCTCTCTTTAAAGTAAACACTTATATGACATGAATAAGTAGGCCATCCTTTCAGTTGTGAAGTCTGCCAGATGGACAAGTTGTCTTCATCTCCATATAGTGTGTGAATTGAAGGTGAATTATACATATGAGCAAAGCCAGGATTAGGAGTTTCTCCAAAAAAACCACTCCCAAACCCTGGACATGGGAGAAGTCATAGTAGTAATGCTGGTAGTTGGGTTTGTCCACCCTGGAGAAAAGACTTTGTGGAGTCAGAATCATAGCATGCTTTGGCTTGGAAGGGACATTTAAATACAATCTATTCCGCCCACCTCAGCAGTGAGTGGGGACATCTTCAATTAGGTCAGGTTGCTCAGAGCCGTGTCCCACTTGATCTTGTATGTTTGCAGGGATGTGGTATCTTATCGTTGTACAAAATTCCTGCCTTATACCTAGTCTAAATCTCCCCTCTTAGTTTAAATATGCCAACTCTTGTTCTGTTGCACCAGGCCTTACCAAAGTATCTGTCTCCATCTTTCTTTTAAGCTCCTGTTAAGTACTGAGAAGTGTCTTTTCTCCAGGGTGGACAAACCCAACTTTCTCAGCTTGGCCTCATAACAGGGATGTTCCAGACCTGTGATCACTTTTGTGGCCTCCCAGGGACCTGGTCTAATAGCTTCATGTCATTTGTGTGCTGAGGATTCCAGAGCTGGATGCAGTATTCGAAATGAAGTCTCAAAGAGAAGGGAGGGGAAGGGAGAACAACCTCTTGCAGCCTGCTGGCCATGCTTCTTTTGATGCAGCCCAGGATGTGATTGCCTTCCTGAGATATTAGGCTGCATTGGCAGCTTGGGTCCAGCCTTTCATCCTCCAGCATCCACAAGACCTTATCCACAGGGCTGCTCTCAATCTCTTCAACTCCCAGCCTGAATTGATACTGAGGACTGCCCTGACTCAGGTGTGGGACCTAGAACTTCAGGGCAACCCCTAGTATCAATCAATCTGAAGGTCTTTGTGATTCAAAATGTAGGAATTAACGGTGTACAGTACAATAATTTACAATCTATGGCTGGCCATGAAGATTATCTTACGCTGCTCAAAAGTCTTGAACTTTTAAAACAATTTGAAGGCTTTTTTCAAATACATTCACAAAATGCGATACGTTTCCCCCCTAGTTCTAATATGCACTCATCCCAACTTCAAGGAACTACTGAACACAAAGTGACTAAAACTGAAATGTTAGTAAAAAGTAAAATTTACGTACATTTAATATATTTTTCTCCTCGTGTTTTCGTTCAGGAAGCCTATCAGTAGCATGTTTCTTTTAAAAGAAGTAGTCAATGTGATTAAGTAAATTACGTTCACAAGCCTCTGTCATTATAATTTCATTAAATTTTTTGCTCATTTTCAGAATTTTTTGATTTATTGAACAACTGGAATTATTGTTAGGGCTTCTCTGCAGGAATGTGAGAAATTATTGGAAAGTAGAACCTGTCAGAAGGGCTTTCCTTAGTAGCAGGCTTAAAAATTATGATCCTAATTATCCTTTAAAAATATCACAGATGAGTTCTCTCTGACTGCTCCTTGAAGTCAGCAAACTAAATATTAAGCTGTCAGTTCATGCAAAATAAGGCTTTTTCAGGAATCATCAAAAATGTTTGCATTTATTCCAAAGAACATGAAATTAAAAACCAGACGACTCCCAACTTTGTCTACAGGATACAAATTTCCTGCCTGGTTCCTAGTTGACCTCACCTCTCAATGCATTCGATAAAACCAGTGTAAAAGACTTTTGATGTCTCTGTGGTACATTTTGGTGTCTCTGTGGTACATTTTGATGTCTCCATGACAAAAATTTCAGTTTCTGGAGTCAGTTCCTTAGCTAAGGAATGGGCTTAATGATAGTAGGTCTGCTTCTTGACTTTGCTATCTAGGCAATGAGTAGTATTTGCTGTAGGAGCTAGTGTCTGGTGCATCCCTAGGGATCGTTTCATCTATCCATATTGCAAACTGCAGGCATGCTCTTTGAATCATTCCTGTGTCTAGTCGTGCTCTGCTCACAATTCAGCCGCACTCGGAGACCAGCTTGCTGAAATAATTTTGGTACCATCAGCCTGATCCTTTGTTGCCATTGTCCTGTCAGATATTCTCACCTGTGCCAAACGGATGTAACTTACTATAAAGCAAAGTAGCTAGTTGTAATTTCTGGTAACTCTTTTATGAGGATGCTAAAGAGGATGCAAATGTATTTTAACCTTTCGAAACTTAACATAGCACAGTATTGTGCTGAGGCGTGTGCCATCTTGCTCTTTGTGCCATTTCAGCTAAGGATATTTTCTTTTTTCCTTTAACTCCCCTAATGACACTCCACTTCTGCCTATGTGAGAGAATTTTATAGCAAACTTCTCCAAAAAGGAAAACAAATTCTTTTATGCCTCCTCAAGGAAATGAAAATCCTGTGCCCCAGGCCACCGGGTCAAGACCCAGTCCAAGCACTTTAAATTCAGGAATCCACCCCATGTCACTTGTTCTGCTGAAATCTGTCAATCTGAAACATGTTCAGCTGCTGTTGCTGTTATTATCGATTATTCCCTGACACTAAGCAACTGTAGAATTTCCCCTCCATTGCCCACAGGTTACTCATGAATTAATTCAATCACAGTATTATCGTAGGGTCATAGAACCATAGAATGTGTTGGGCTGGAAGTGACGTTCACTGGTCATCCAGTCCCACCCTCCTACAGTGAGTAGGGACATCTTTAACTAGATAAGGTTTTGCAGAGCAATGTACAGTTTTCTGAAGTCCCAATTCAAACTGTTTTACTGTCATTGAACAAAGACACAGTAAAAACCAAGTTTCTGAAGAACACTTACGTAGTTTAAGGTGAAGGCAGGTAAAAGGAGAAGATCAGCACCAGTTTGCATCATGCAGACTTTACTCAATTACCTCAATTCAACCTTGAATACCAAAGAGATGAGTTTACTTGCTTATAGCCTTAGCAACCAAAAAAGATGGGAGAAAAGTGCGCATCATCATTTAGCAGATGGTGAATAGATGCACGAAACTTTAAGATCATATTTAAAATGCCATTTAGAAGCCCAAGGAGGCAGACGAAGATGAACTGTTATTTCTGAGGTTAAAATTAGCGCATCATGAAGTGTTCATTATCTTTTAGCACTACAGCCTTAAAAAATTTACCCAAGGTCACTGAGAGAGCCTGTCGTGGTGTGGTTGTACAAGTCTGGGAACATGACCTGTGAGCACAAGAATGTATTCGCTGCCACGAAAAGCAGAAATGCTACTCATTTTGCAGAAGTCCAGAAGGAGTTCTTTGTCTTCTCTTCAGCATCGTGGACAGGCCTGACTTGATGCTGTCTCTGTCCTGGGATGTTTTTTTTGTTGTGCTCATATGGCAGAGAGACAAGTTGCCACAAGTAAGTTATATTTTTAAAAATCATTTATTTAACTATCGTATCTATTCATCAGCAGTGGCTGATGAATCTCACTTCTTTCAGCAAAAATAAATCCATTACAATGACAAAATAGGCTAAATCCATAGAGAGTTAGACTTTTTGGGGAAGAAAAGCCCAATATTAGTTAAGCACTTTCAACATTTATAATTCCTGCTGTAGTGGGATCATGAAAAGAGACAAGTGAGGCAATAATTTTGTGGACTAGGTGTACATTTGTGCTCATAAACACACCAGAAATGCTTGAGAATAGGTGTAAATATTCCTGAGAGTGCACACCATCATCTCATAGAATCATTAGGGATTGGAAGGGACCTCAAAAGATCATCTAGTCCAACGCACCTGCAACAGCAGGATCACCTAGACCAAGTCACACAGGAACTCGTCCAGGCGGGTCTTGAATATCTGTATCACCGAGCTATACGTCCCACCCACCACTAGCAATAGGGATTGTTTGCTTCAGGTTTTCTGCTGTGGAAACACATCTGGCATCAGGTAAAAGTAAATGAGACAAGATTTTAGGGTGAAGGCATCTATTCCATCTTGAAGGCTTTTGCACAGGTAGCTTTTCCATTTTAACAGAACAAAAAAAGGCGGCCAAAGGAATGTCTTGTCACGCACAAAAGATTTCTTCTGTGGCTGTTTCAGACCAGTGCCTTGGAACAGACTTTCAGGCCCTTTAAGCAGCCCTGAGAGTATGCGGTTAGGGTCAAGAAAGTAAATCAGATCTGCAGAGCACTGCCATGCTCCTGACAACTGGATAGGGCTATTTCAATTCAGGCATTCCCTCTCTGGTAGGTTGCCCTTGGCCAGCTGCCATACAACTACTCAGGCACATTTTCACTCCCCCTCTGCAAAGGGCTGGATCAGGAAAGGAGATGAAAAAGCTCACGCGTTAAGTTAGGGACGGAGATAGCCCTTCCCAACTAGCGTTATGGGCAGAACTGACCCAAGTTAGGAAAAAAGTATCTTAATTAATTGCAAATTAAAATCAAAACAAAAATCAAAATAACTGCTTCTCCCACAGCACACAAAATTTTTCCAGCGTGACTTTACTTCTCTACTCCCAACTCCTCTATGACATACATATGTATGTATCATATAAGCTAGAGGAGACCTCCTGGGATAAGACCAGATGCCCTAGGATATCACAAGAGTATGGTGAGGTTGGTGCCATGGCCACCCCAGGATGGATGACGCTGGGCTGGGCTCACAAGTGGGACTGACAGGCTTGGCCTGAGGTTGGGAGAGCTGAAACTGATCTCAAAATTTCTGATTTGTCGATTGATTTTCTGGCTCTTATGTTGGTGTGGGATATATAGGGAAATCCACACCTATTTGGTGTTTCCTTATGACCTTTTTCCCTTGTTGTATTTATATACGTCTGCGTGTATACAACACGCATAACTTTTCACCGTCTACTTGTTTTGTTGGGCAAAATCTCTGTTATCCATGGAATCCTTATGGATTCATTGACATACACATTTTGTGATTCACATGTCTTTGGGTGTACTGTCTAGTGAGAGCTGGCATAACATTGTGAGAAGTTCTCCTCCTCCTCTGCTCTGCCCCAGTGAGACCACAGCTGGAATATTGTGTCCAATTCTGGGCCCCTCAGTTCCAGAAGGGCACAGAACTGCTGGACAGAGTCCAGCACAGAGCCACAAAGATGGTGAAGGGAGTAGAACATCTCCCTGATGAGGAAAGGCTGAAGGAGCTGGGTCTCTTTAGCTTGGGGAAAAAATTGACTGAAGGATGACCTCACTAATGTTGATATATATGGACAGGCTGTGTGTCAAGAGGATGGAGCCAGGCTCTGCTCAGTGTCATCCAATGATAGGACAAGGGGCAGTGGGTGTGAGCTGGAACAGATGAAGTTCCACATAAATATGAGAAGGAACTTCTTCACAGTGAGGGTGACAGAGCACTGGAACAGGCTGCCCGGGGGAGTTGTGGAGTCTCCTTCTCTGGAGTTGTTTAAAACCTCCCTGGACATGTTCCTGTATGACTTGGTCTAGCTGATCCTACTGTGGCAGAGGGACTGGACTGGATGATCTTTTGAGATCCCTTCCAATCCCTAATGTTCTGTGATTCTGTGATTCTTTGACAACATGCTTTTAATTCTTATGTAAGTTTGCTGCCTTCTGTAAATATTTTTATTATTTGGATCCATGAAATTGCTAATTACTTAATACCACACCACTAAGATACAGAATTAGAACACTGTTAATATGAGACTCTGAGCCTTAAATTCATACCAATTTAATATCTATCCTGTTGTTTAGTCATCGCCTGCTCTTTTTTTTCAAACCAAAACTGTCCCAGAAATGTCAATGGATATAAATAAAGTTCATAAAACTCATGTTTTGCAAAGCTAAGTGTGACATTCTCATGTTAATCAGAGAAAAGAGACAGGTTTACAGCATGAACAGTGTTATGTAAGGATCTGTCATGATAAATGTTAGACCTCTTGCAACATGTGTCACATGGAAGGGTTAACATGAACCAGGACAGGTGCAGTATGGGGCTCATTGGGTTGAGCTGAACTAGGTGAAATGAAAAACTACCTTTTCCTAGTGTCGGTAATCCGAGGATACAATGAGTGCAAAGGAGAGTTTGAAGCAAAGTCCTTCCTCAGAGTTGGAATCTAATGCAAATAACGTTCAAGGTTAAGATACCTCTCCTGAGTGATTATTTTCTGACCTGGCATGCAGACTCACTAAAATAATATTTTTACTTTACCTTGGCTACTTCTTCATAACTGTGAAATCAAGTCACTTATTCGCACTAGGAATGTGCTACACATTCTTAAGTCACCTCATTTTATCCATGCTTCAATTATAGTTTAGATTACACTTTGTTTTATGCTGAACTAGAGCTGAACTGAATGACCTCTGATGACCAAAGCAAAATGCTTAATTCCATTAAAAGGAGTGCTGCTCAGGATTCACCATGGTCTCTCTGCAGATGTAGTCTTCAGAAAGTGATGCAGATAACAAGTGTTATGCTGCTGTATAAGATTTCTAAACTTGCCATCAACGAGGTTTAGAAACAACTACATGCACAGTTGTGGTGTGTTAACCTTGTGACTAAGGGCCACCGTCCCACTGCACTGCTTACTTGCTTTCCTTCTCAGTGGGATGGGAGGAGAACAGAGGATGAAAAAGCTGATGAATCCAGATAAAGACAGGGAGACTGTTATGAATAACAATCATGGGCAAAACAGACTTGACTTGAAGAAAATTAATGTAATTGACAAATAAAATAGGTTTGGGTTGTAGGAAACAGACATATACTAAAACAAAGGTCCCCCCCTACTCTATTTTCCCTCACAGACCTTCACTCTTTCACTCCTGGCTCCTCCAATGATATATCACAGGGGGATGGGGAGTGGGGGTTATGGCCAGTACCTAACCATCCTCACTACTGCTGAGTGTTCACTACTCTTCTGCTCCTTTGTGCTCGCACTATTTCCCTGCTTCTGTGTTGCTTCTCTTTTATGAGGTTCTCCAAAGGCTGCAGGATGGAGATCTGGTCCACCGTGGCTGCATCTTCAAGATGCATGACAAAATCTCCTCTGGAATTTGGAGCATCTCCACCCCTTCCTCCCTCTTTTCCTCCTTATCTTGTTGCTCACACTGCCATTTTTTAATTTCTTATTTTTTTAAATCTTAGCTTGCTCCTCTGGTCTCTCAATATATTTACCCTTTCTCAATAATTTTTTCCTAGAGTCACTAACTGGATGATGAACTCAGCAGTGCCTGTGGTGGGTCTGTCCAAGAGCTGTCTGGAACCACCTGTGAAGTCGGCTGCTCAGGCCCCTCCATGGCAAAAAGATGCTAGCCACAAGTTTCCCTCTCACCTTCTCCCCGACTGACCTTGCTGCTTTGCTGTGTGGTCTTCTATATCATTCCTTATGCTGGAGGACCAAGAAGGAGGAGAGAAATCTTTCAGGAGAAAGCTCTGCTATAACTCGTTCCATCACCTGCACCATGATGTAAGAACAGCAAGAGGAAAGGTATGTGCTGTGAGGTGGGAAAAGTGAGTTACTGTGGGATCAACCAACTCCATAAAGGGATCTTGGGTGTGGGCTGGCTTAGGAATTATTATTGTTATGTGTGGCCTGAATAAAAGAGGCAACTTTCCCCCCTTTTCCTATTGTTTTGTTTTCCTATGTTTTGTTTTCCTATTTAGTGTTAGTGGATGCAGTACGGTGAAAATGTTTGGATGATTGTGAGAGGCAAAACAAAGTGACTTGTATGTTAAAAACTGGGGGAAGCACCATGTGGTGTCAGTCTGCCATGAGCTCTGCTGGGTTTGAATTAAGGTATTGACAGAGAAGAAGTGGGAGAAGCCCAAATTCTTCTGTGCTCCTGTGTAAAGGAAATAGCTTCAATTTAATTCAATCTTTCCAAGTTTCTAACTTCACAGGCATAAAATCGTGGGTTTGTTTGGTAACTTCTGAATTTTACTTGCACAGACTGACTTTTGGTTTATAAACTCAGTTTCAGCAGTGTACTAGGGGATAAGTATTGAAGCATGAAATTTACGTGAAATTACAGAAGACTTCATTTGTCATTTAAACGTGTCATGGAAAGTTTTACTTAGTCCACATAAGCTTTAAATCAAGTGAAAACGTGTTACTTTCCAGAGATGCACTGCAGCAAGAGCTGCTTTGACCAAGTTCGGTAACAGTAGAAAGACAAAAGATCCATCAGGCTCAGTGACACAGCAGGTTGCAAATAAGAAGGAGGAACTGCAGTAATTGTCTATGTAAGGCCTTAACGATCAAATCCAGACACTGAGGTAAAGCACATACAGAGAGTGACAATGCAGAAAGTTCAAAGTGTTCTCCTTTCCAGGGTTACTTAAGGAGAAAACAACTATATTAAATGATATTCATTCTGCCATGAGATACCAAATGGTGGCTTGGTTAGGCATCACTTTTGGGAATCTACTTGATTCACTTGCAAACACCACGCTGGATTTATATCTTAGGAAAGCCATTGGAATAATACTGAGAACAATTAGTTTGGCAGGTAGCCCTAGATGAGATGCTATATTCAAAATGACTGTGTCACCCACATTTCTTTAGCTTTTATGGTGCGTGAAAGTTGAAATCATGCTCTGATGAACTACATCCCAAGGTATTTAAACTCTGTTTTTCACGTTAAGCTCAATTTCAGCGTGTAATACCAGAAAAATCCCCCTGGAGGTTATTTAATTTTTTATACAGGTTCAACATGCATGAGAACAATTATACAGCCATTTAAAATCAATCAGGTTAATACAGCGCTCATCACAGGTGAGCAATTTGCATTCCATATATCTGAGCTTTCATTCACTTTCATGACTTTTACAAAACTAACTCTGTCATGATGTTTCTGATGTATACTGGGATACATCACTGGTAGAGTTGAGCGAATGGTTCATCACTTCGATCACAGTATCACAGTATTACCAAGGTTGGAAGAGACCTCACAGATCATCAAGTCCAACCCGTTATCACAGAGCTCAAGGCACCAAGTGCCACGTCCAATCCTGCCTTGAACAGCTGATCAGCTGCGTTCAAGCCTTATGTGAAAAGTTACACGTCCCATTTGAGAGTCTAATGGAATCTTCAGTGGTGGAAATCCAATCCCTCGGTCGTTCGTAGTCCCTTTTCAGGTGAAATCCAAACAGTACAGTTATTTCTGCATCTTGCCTGTTTCATTTTCATGAGGTGGGTTGTGGAATAAAGATCAAGGAAGAAAATCTGGCATGATATGAAAACTGGCAAGAAATATCCATATCTCCATAGGTCAGCTATTGAGAAAAGTCCCTACTTGCTGGAGGGGTGGAAAAGGGAGAATTAGACTTTTCTTCAGCATTACTCACAAGTAAATGGGCTGTGTAGTTGCTAAGCAAACAGTGTTTGTCATTCTGTGTACTGCAGCAAGTACCATCAGCTGAAGTCTGCTGTCAGTTCCAGCACCAGACTCTGGGGAAGTTATTCTGATGGTAAGGCAGTGCAATGTTATTTCACAGTCACAGATGGATTTCAACTCCCCTCCAAACTAAAATATTTGCTTTATTCTTCTCCAGACTATAAAAATACAGAACAATTCATAATGTGAGAACTGAGCTTCTGAAACTCTGTTCCTGTATTGAGTCTCTGACTTTGAAGTTAAAAAAAAGTAGATGACAAGCTGTCTTCACGCAGCACATGTGTTTACAAATGCATTAGTTTAAACATATGAATAATTACAGTAGTTAGGCAGATGATATGCATATTGTTAAATCTGTTAAGTCTCGTGGGAGGGGGACCATCAGCCTGTGCTGCTAGATCCTGTGTGGTTGTATCAACAGTAAAAGATGATGATTTTTCCTAGGTTAGTGGGTTCCAATGCATATTAGAGTGTCAAACATACCCATGTGGGTTTAAACAAATGTCTTAAGTTCTGTATAAAGTCTCTCACTCCAGCCAGCACAACACTGTGGAAACTGTGTATGTGGAAATGTGAACTGAGAAGATGATTTTTGATGCGAGATGCAGGAACTAAGAAACAATTACTAATTCAAACATCTGTAAACATTTTCCGGCCAGGAATTATTCTTGTAGCTTTTCTGTGTCGTCTTCACACACTTTTTTGTCCGCTTGCACTTCATTTTGATAAAAGTTATTGAACTCATTTTATTTCTGTGTAAATTCCAAGACTTCTATTTACACCTCGGGGATTGTCCTTCTCATCCTTCAGGGTCTGTGAATTCTTGTTTGGCAGCTTTTGCCATGGTAAGAAATAGAAGGTATGAGAGAGCAATAAAAGCAAGATAAAAATAATGATTTCCATGTGCACTCTTCTGTCTCTTCCATTGCAGGCACGAAAGGCTGGACAAGGTGGTTGCTGTGGTCACATAGCTCAGTTCTGTTGTGCAAGCCATTGGAATGCTGTGTGGCACGCTTTTCCCCTCATCCTAAGAAGGGGAATGGGCAAGATCTGAGAGAAAGGCAACAAGGTTCGGAAGATACAGAAGGGAAGCAGCTGAGTAGGTGAGGAGGATGTTTTAGTTCTCAGAAGGCTTCAGGGCAAATATGGTAAGATTCTATGACACTATGAGCGGCTGGGGTGGGTAGGTATGACTTAATTATTTATCACTTTCTTTAAACAAAGACAAGAACTATGGATTGCCAAATAAAGATATTAGAAGTTATTTCCAAGCAAACAAAAGGTCAGTGGTTTTACACAGGACATGTGACAGCACTGCCGACCTCCCTGTGAAATAACGCCGTGTACAGCTAACATCTATGTTGGTTTAAGAGCTGACTGGACAAAGAAGAGGGAAATTAAATTCTTTAAAGATTATAAAATACACAGAATGACATCTAGTCCAGAAACTCCCCTGAGCTGAAAATAGTTGGAAGATGGGATAGTATTAGAGGAGCAGTCAAGTACAAACACTGTTTTCTTACAGATCTCTAGACATTGATTTAGGGTTATGTTCTGGTTGTGTTCTTTTGCAAAGGCAATAGCTCCTCCTGAACAAAAACAAAAGAAAGAGTCTGTATAAAACATCTGAGCAGAACAAAATAATTCTGAGGAGCAGTGAATGATGATGGTGAAGGTCATAGGGTGAAAGGTGCAAAAAACTTCAAGTGTAGGGACAAAGAGTGAGACAGTCTGACACCATCTCCTTCTCTCTGAAGGCATCCAAGGAGCTGGTAGAAACTCCCTGATCATATTTTACCTGGCAACATGGTGAGACACAGGAACAGAAATGTACCACATGCAAGGATCATCTACTCAGCTTTCCTTTTTCTGGAGCAGTGGAGTTCTGGCTTGAGGGAACAGAAATTAAGCAGAGCTTTAAAGGAAAGATGAGAGGAGAAGCACAGACAGAACTACAAGAGACTTTTGAAGCAGAAAAAATGGACTCTGTCCCGGTAAGTTCAATGTGCATGTGAAGGATTGCCTCTTGCTACAGGAGGGAGAATTAAGGCAATCCTATGGCCTGTTACACAAGCACTTCTCTACACACTGCTCCATGAATGGAGTCATCCACTATGGGCACTGTCGATCGATCTCAATACGAACAAATACAACTACCTTCACATCGCAAATGGGCAAATATTCAGTGTCAAAATGAGTGTCAAGGGTTAAAACTCAAGATGACATTAACTAATTAATATAGTTAATGTGCTAATTATCAGAAATCAAAACAAAAGAAGGAGGGTTCAGAAACCACTTATAAATTGCAGGTAAAACCAAAACTAACTTGACACGGGGAAAAAACCCACCAAGTGAAAAAAACCCCAGCGTGGTGTCTATTAATTCCATACACATATTGTTCAGCATTAGCAGGCATTGTAAAGTCCTTCTCTGTTCTGTGTGCTTCCACAACAGTCCTCTGTTTCCAAAATGTCAACTCCTATGGCCACAATCAAGGGGCGAACTCTCCATTTGAGCAAACCATGGAATTCAGATGAAACCTTCCTTCCACTGTTCCTTGAGGTACCACTCTCTCTCTATTCACCACATTTCCAGGCCAGGACAACTGCCACATTCAGCATTCAGTGACATGCATTTTCTCTGCAACACAGATGAGAAGTGAACTCAAAGGAGAAGGAGAAGCTGGAAAACCTGAAATGGAAACTCCAGACCTCTTCCATTTGCTAAACCCCTTCTTTGTTAGCAGAGGCGCAGAAACCTGCCTTGCAAATTTGGCCTGGATTTTTCAAGAAAATCATCACAAAGAATCCCAAACCACAGCAATGTGATAACCCTCAGAATGCACTGTCAAGAGTTTCCAAAATAGCTAGTTATATTTGCATGTCTTTATTGTGAAGTGATGAATCTTTAGCACCTAACAGAACTGAGTTTTCTTAAGGATTCCACATATCATGAGGGCTCTTTGCACACAGGAAGCCTTGTCATTAAGGTTAGGGTTAGGGTATGTGTGAAGAACATTGCAGCCAATTCTGTACAGCTTTAAGTCTTGTTGATCTGGATGTTTTTACGTGCAGTTCACTGCAACGAGCTCAAAATATGAACAGGTTCCCCATGGGAATTCAAAATACCACTTTCAAGCAAGGGAGCCTTTGCCTGTTGGTGATGAAGCTTCACCACCATGACAATTTTGAAACTCACCACAATGCTAATAAAACCTCAGTGAAGCAGTATCTCCAGCATCAGGTTGTTTCAAAGCCTGCTGGGTCTCAGCATATTAGATTTCTGATCTGTTACATAATGGAGCTGTCTCTAGGTGGGCAGGCTTCAGCAACGTGCAGAAAGAAATATGAACCTATCATATACCCAGAGTACAGTGTGACAAATCACGTAGAGGTGAGACTGTAGTCAATGTAAAGAACTGTCTGGGTTTGCATTATAAGGTTTTGGTAGTGAGGCACAGCAGAACCAATTCCAGCCAACTCCAAGACTGACATTGTCCAAAGCTGAACTCAGCAGCAGCACTGGTGGCATCTCTGAGACCACATGTTTAAGAAATAGAAAAAAGAGTGTTGTGCATTCCCTGACTGCAGGCTAAAAGAGTGCTGCTTTGCATCTTCTATCACTGGTCTGATTGTAAACGTGACCTCTCAGCCAAGATGGAGAACGTCACAGAATGGAGAATGGAGAATGGCCAGTTGCATCGATCAGGAACCAGTGTTGGCACTGGATGAACCTGCCATTAGTAACATAGGAGTAGACATTCTTTACCCATGAATGTAAGTAATTTAATGATGTCAAGATAGATTATTATGGAGAAAAACAGTAGTGATAAACAAAGCATTCAGCATTTTGCTGGAGTTATACCTTGAACAAGAAAAAGCTCTTGTGCTTGCCCCTGAAAGGGAAGAAAAGGTTATTTTACTTAAGATGCATAGAGGACATAGAGTGTCCTTCTTTAAATGCATTCCAGATCTTCCAATAAAAAGCAATATTTTTAGTAAAAGAGAAAATAATAGTAAGGTTTGGAAGACAGCAGAAAAAATGAGGATATGGGAGGCCATGTGTTCCAGAGAGCAGCCTTTAACTGAAAGAACACTGGGCCATGTAGGATGTGTTAAATCAATTCCTAAAATTTTTCTTTTGCACCAATTTATCCCTTTCCATCCCTAATGCAAATCTGTACTGTAGCTCCTTAAAGCTGACATAACAGCTTGCTGCTACAGCTATGTGAAAAAGAGCCATTCTTCTCTCAATTACCTTATCCATTGCTCCTGGTCATGATTACATTGTACTGGCTCTGTCACTTCTCAGATCTTCAGAAAGTCAACAGAATATCAACAAGGTGCCAAATGGATGATCATGATGTCTGGGTGAATTAGTTAAACTGGCTTACAGAAGAGTACCAGGATCTCTGTAGGGAAAGGGACATAATGCAGGATGAATAGAAGCGGAAAGAGATGGGGGAGAGGAAGAGAAGCAAAAGGAGATAAAAAAGTCCTGGCATATTCGATGGCAGGGCTTTACGCTGCATCTCAAGGAACTCGTAATTTCACCGTAAAGGCAATCCACATTAAATTACATTAAAAAGCCAGGATTTGGATACATGAATAAATTTCAGCAGAGACCAATAATCTCTTTGGCACTGTCTTACTTTAAAATCCTAGACCTAATGTGACTCTGGATACAGAAAAATCGTTACTTCAAGTAAACCAGTCTTGCCAACAGAAACCAAGTTCACTTTATGCAGGTGGTCAATAGAGGATGCAGAAGTAGTTCCATTTTCTCCTGTTTTCTGTTTCTAAACCTTTTAACCACAAATACACAAATAACTGTAACAAACCAAGAATAGCCAGGTGGCTAAAACATGCAGAATCAACTCAGCTGGAATGAAAACCCTCAGCTAAAAAAGATCATCAAGGCCAGTGAAATTAACTTATCATAGAAGCATAGAACCATTGAATGGTTTAGGTTGGAAGACACCTCAGAGATCTTCTAGTTGTAATGACACTGTTGTGGGCAGGACACTTCTCAGTAGACCAGGTTGCCCAGAACCCCATCAGTATGGCCTTGAACAATTCCAGGTAGGTGGCATTCACAATCTAATTGGGCAACCTGTGCCTCACCACTCTAATAGAGAGGAATTTATTCCCAAGATCTAATCTAAATCTGCTCTCTTAGTTTGAAACTATTCCCCTTGTCCTGTGACTAGATTCCTTCACAAAATAGCCTTCTTCAGCTTTCCACTTCAGGTACCTGAAGGCTGCTATAAGGTTTCCTGGAGACTTCTCCAGGCTGAAAAGCCCCAGATGCAGTCTCACCAGTGCAGAGTAGAGGGGGAGAAGAACCTCTCTCAACCTGCTAACCACCTCTCTTCTGATCCATCCCAGGATGCTGTTGGCCACAAGAGCACACTGCTGGCTCATGGTCATCCTTCTGGCCACCAGGACCCCCAGGTCCCTTTCTCCTAAATGCTTATCCTGTTCTCTGCTGGAAGTATCAGATTCAAGTCTGAAATCAGCAGTCCAGCTCCTTTTTAAGTCCTCTACTATTAACTGCAGATAGCAGACAGGTGTCCAACGGCCACAGAAAAACATCATATAAATTATGGACCTCTCCTGGGGGAGGTTATACTATAGAATTGTCCCAGGTATCTGCCCTTGACGGATGGGCTCCTTGAGAAGATAAAAGGGGCTAGTGACTTTGGCCCTTCCTCTTTTTCTTGAGGGCTCCTAGCCCAGCATGGCTTCCTTCCATGCATTAATCCCAGTTTGCTATTCCGTGATGTCTTCTGTTGCTGACAGCTAATAGTTCTGATGGGCTTGCATTCTTGGCTACTGCCAAATCCTTTTAAATAAAGGTTTAGGGAAAGGTTTTCCTCTTTTTTTTAACAAAGGTTATGTATTTGATAAATTTAATTCTTCACGCTACTTTGCCAATCCCCCTAAACTATCCATGAACGTAGCCATGATTAGCCAAGTCATCAAGCCAGGAACAGCATTACCAGTTTCGATGTCTCTGCACAGCTCTGTAAGCAACTGCCTGCAATCTACATAATCCTACACGAGATAACTGACAATTGCATGGTGTGTCTTTCACCTTCTACTACAGCTCTGGCTGTCAACGCTGTGATCATGGAGGCAATGCAGGATCAAAACAAGTAGGTTTTCAAAAGAGATGTGATCCTCATTCCAGAATTATCACAGTATCACAGTATCACCAAGGTTGGAAGAGACCTCATAGATCATCAAGTCCAACCCATTACCACAGAGCTCAAGGCTAGACCATGGCACCAAGCGAATGACATAGTTCCTTTCCTTTCCCAGTGCTTATTCCTCTCAACAGACCCAAACACTATGGTCCAGACTGCTAAGTATATAAAAAGGCAACAATTTGTAAGTAGAGTTACGTTTTGCTTGTATTTGCTTTTATGGAAGTCATAAGAGTTATTATTTTGCTATGTAAAAAAGGAAGAGGATTTGGAATAGTTTATCACAGTGAGAGGCTGAAATCAGTTTTGTTTACAGTGGCATGAATGTTTTTGACTGTATATTTACAATAACCTCCAGAAATCAACTCTTAAAGCATTAAACCTCCTGGAGAAGTATACAATATCATAAATCTGACCAAACGTTTTACAATAATAATTTAATTAATTACTAGGAAAAAACCCAACTTATTTGATGGCTTTTATGCTTAGAAAAAAGTGAGATGTGTCGCTATTGTCTGAATTCAAAGTACCCCTTGTCTGCAGTCTGGTATTTGCACCTTTTCTTTGGAAGAGAAGACTTCACTTCGAAACACAACCCAAACAGGATTAACCTGAAAACGACTGGTTTAACTTGTGTAGAATATTGTTTACAGTGTTGATGATAGAAGGCAGCTCATATAAATGCACCCCAGATGGCATTGTTTGGGTGTAGAACATTTATGTGTGTGACTAAGTGATTAATTACTCCACTCCCTTTAAACCAAGGTTCACAGGGAAATTTGGTCTGAAAATGAGTACTCAGATGCTTCTGGAAACAAGACTGCTGAAGAACACTTTTCATTCGTTCATTCTGCTGCGCATAAATGCCCACTAGAGATCTTTCTCTATACGTGTAAGGCATTTTCAGTAGGTGGTGGCTGTAGACACTTTTCAGCCTTATAAAGTAGAGAGGTTCAGAGATGCAAGCTGATAATTCTGAAGATTCACAGATGCCAGTGGCAGAATTAGAGACCAGGACTACGAAGTTCTTAGTCCCATGTCCTACAGAATAGGATGAGTAATTAATCTTATACTTTGTGTGAGAGTAGCTTCAGTAAAAAAACTGTCATTGAGAAAGATCTAAATCTGTGACAAGAGTTTATTGAGTTCTTTGAAATTATTTATGAAAGAATATACTTCAATGATTTCAAGTCCATTTAAGAATTTAGAAGACTGGTTAGCTGCCACTTTGCAACTCAATATTCATTTTTCTTACAACACCGGGTTCCCATAGTCTTTCTGGATTTGTCTCTGGTCAGATCCCATCTGCAGTTATTCAATGGACCTATGGATTTTCATGACACGAGATGGCTGGAAAAGAAAGGAGACCATGGAGATTTGTGTTAAACTGAATTTATTGATGAATAACTTCCTTTCCCTTTAATTTTTGTCCAAATCAACTCTACATCCAACAAAGTGAGGAAAAAGATACTTTGGACATGAGAACAGTAAAGCTGCAGATAATGAAGCTAAGGTAAAGCACAAACAGAAAGTTGTTATTATTAGCAAGAAAACCCTATGTTTTGGGCAATTAGTATACACATAACTGTAAACAGATTTAGCTGAGGGTAGTAGAGCAAAAGAGAGCATCTAATTAAAGATTACCCCAACAGTGAAGTTGTGTCTGAACCTTCATCTCAGTGTCAGTACTCAATCCACAGAAAAGTTCTCGTGTCTTACCCATCATTTCTCATGTTATGTTTTCTGGTACTGCGTAGGTTACTCTTATTTCATGGAATCACAGAATCATTAAGGATTGGAAGGGACCACGAAAGGTCATCTAGTCCAGTCCCCCTGCCAGAGCAGGATCACCTAGACCAAGCCATGACCCATCACCTGTAGCTGTAGCTTCATCCCTTTAACTTTTGGTACCTGACCCTAAAACAGGAAAGGACTATAATTCGTACTCATCAGGGAACACAAGTAGGAAGACCAGAGCCTAACTTAAGGCAAATGTAAGATGTTCTTGGCATTCATATTCTCTAAAGACAGACATCTAGACATCTTGTCTGCTGTCACATGAGATGGAAAAGAAGTCCACAGTGCCAAGCTTCAAGTAGGGAATTACTCAATTTGCAGGATTCCTGGAATTCTGGCTGGATCAATCTGAACGAAACAAAATGCAAACATGATAGAGCAACAGTGTCTAGAAAACTGTATAATTTTACAGAAGGAGATGCAACTTTCCAGCAATGTCAGAGACAAAGTTGTGGATAACTGTGAAATATAGAATTCATCCAGAGGGGATCTGATGCACAGTTTTGATCCAAAGAGCTTATATTGTGAAGTCTCCTTCTCTTGCATTGTTGGAAAGCTGTGCATCCTCTATGCTTTCTATTTGCATTTTTACTGTCCTCCTGAATCACCCAATGTTCACCTTCACATTCGTGTCAGGCTTTAATATGTTTGCCTGTAGTATAATTAAATGCTCCGTATTCATTATTTCCCAGCCCTGATTTACATTTCGTCTCTTCCATGTAATTGGTCCACCGTGTACCTTCTGTCAAATGTGCTATTCTGTGCCTGTCCAGATTTGATTAAACAAGGGTAGATAGGTGGTCAATTACCTTACTACACATACAGTTGTATTTGTCTGTAAGAGAAGCTCTTGAGCCTCTAGTGTGCTTTCAGTGACATGAATTAGGGCATGTAAATCCCCTCTCATAGGCTTTTATACCAATTGTGTTCTGCCTGCTATTAGTGTCAAATTAATTGACTACGGGAAAAAAAAAAACCCAAGAAGCTCTGAGTTTAATCAATTATTGCAGGTGGTGATAAAAGTAATAGAGGATCCATAGTTTTCCTGAATCTCCTACATTGCCTGGGTCAATTACTCAACACAATCTCACGGCCTCTTTGTTCTGTGCTGCAATATTCCAGCAAAACAAAAGAGAGAGATGGGGTGAATTCCTCAGAATTAGGATTCTAGAAATAAGGTGGTTGGAATTTGTTATCATATCAGTCCCACATGTTAATAGCATTTAAAAATCCTTTTTTGAAAATTAGGCTCCAGAGAGAAAAATCAAATTAACTGTGGTTTAAAAATCTTGAGGCTTTTAAAAAGGTATTCTCATTTGCTTTCTAAAATAAGATTAAGTTTGAAATCTTGAGACCCTTTTTAAAGATCTGTTAATTTGACTTCTAGTGTGTGATCTTTGCCATCATATGCATGTCGCTTAGAGATAGAATTGGTTCTCCTTCCAGTTGGATTTCACGTTTCTGATGTAATCTCCAACAGCTGCAAACTGCAAGTTCAGGAAAAAAATATTAACAGTTGGATAAAACTCGCTTGACTTTAGTTTTGCAGTGTCTCATTCTCTGGAGACAATTTAAACCCACCTGGACGTGTTCCTGTGTGAAATTCTCCAGGTAGTCCTTCTCTAGCAGAGAGGTTGGACTAGATTATATACCTTGACACCTCTATCTTGCAATTGCCAGAGAAACCTGGTGTAGTTACATGATCTATGAGTTTTGACTAGACCTTTTTAACTATTCCGTTGAGGCTATCACTTTATTTACTTTGCATTCAATACTGCATGTACTCCTTATTGTGAGGGGAAAAATAAAAAGTAGAGAAGTATTCCAACTGGGCAAGAACTTTCAGACTAACTAACTTCCAAATCACCTTTTATCTACTGATGAAGTGCTTTAATGGCATGTTTTTGTTGAAATATATATATATATATTCACCATTACTATGGATGTAAATGTACACGATACTTGCCACGTATATATGTAATATCATATTTTTAAAGAAAAGTTAATCAGAAGTGAAAGGTCCATTATTGAAAATCCTGTATTTACTTGAATTTCATGCATCATACGTGAAACATAAAGCCACTGAGCTGATAAAATTCATGCATCATATATGAAACATAAAGCCACTGAGCTGATAGAATTATTTGAATCGTCTGTTCCTAAAAGAAGAAATAATGGTAAAACAATGGGAAATAATTATCCGTGATGCAATAAAACCTCATTGACTTTCAATCTTCATCCTTTCTTTCAATAAATGCATTCAATTTTCCAAATCAGCAGAATAAAGGAGAACATATCTTAAGTGCTGTCTAATTTTAAGGCTGTGCTGAGATGAAGATAACATTGTTTTAGCATCCTTGCATGCATCATCAGCAAACTCCCAACAAAGGCCTCTAGGCATTTGGAGACAGATTCTCTTCTCATTCGCACCACAGCAAACTCCATTCATGAAAATTAATTGAAAGGAGAATTTAGCCCACTGAGTGTAAATACGCCTTATGAAAGACTGTTAAACTTGAAACATGAATTTACTCAAAGATGAAACTCATTAGATGCTATTTCAACCTGATATGTGCTATTTATAAGTTAGGTTTTGTCTCTTTGTGTTTTATTGCTTATTTTAGAAATTTTAACTTTAATATGGATAGCTACGCTAAAAGATACTCACCTGGAGCAAGACAATCAACATAAAGAAACAGCAAGAAATGGAATAAATTCTTATTCATTCTCTGTGCATATCACAGGATCAGAGAATGTTAGTGATTGAAAAGGATCTCTGGAGATCATCTAACTCTGCCAGTGCAGGTTAGTTTAGACCAGACCACCCATGAACGTGTTCATGTGGGTTTTGAAAACCTCTAGAGTCTGAGACTCCACAGCCTTTCTGGGCAGTCTCTTCCAGTGCTCTGCCACCTCCGAGGTAAGGAAGTTTCTCTCAGTTTGCTCTTCTCCAAGGTAAAGAGTCTAAGGTTTCTCAACCTCTCCTTTTAAGAAAGACACTCCAGCCCTCTAATCGTCTTTGTGGCCCTCTGCTGAACTTTCCCTCCAGTAGTTCGGCTTTAAAATTGTAAGTACCATTAATTACTTTGGCATTAGGAAGAAATTTCCCTTCTATAGGTCTGATTTACCTTTGTATTCAAGGTACTTGACCTAGACATTGTCTCAGGACAAAATACAGGACATAAGTATTAATGTTATCTCCACAATGCCTTTTCATATTGTAGTAATACCCCAAACTTCATTCTGCTCAGAGGGTTTTAGTCATTTATAAGTGTTTATGAAGTATTTAGTCATCGTCTTTAATTATATTAATACATACTTTTTCTACCTTCTTGAGCTCCCTTAATCATCTAATTAAAAAAAACATATCCTGTCTGCATTTCTGTAATTAAGCTGCAACCCCTGCAGCTCACATTGCACTTCTCTAGAGGTGAAAGCACTAGTTCCTAACGTGTAACTCGATGCATACATTTCCAAAAGAAAATCCATGATTTTTGACTGCCCTAGTTTTCGGCACTCATTTATTTCAAAAGCCTCTTCTCATTATAATCTTTCCTGCCCACTCTAGTTTCACATTCCTGTCTATAGAAAGTGATCACCCATGTCTACACACATTTCTGTTTCTGGTGCCAGAAGGAGGTATTTAAATAAAAGGAAACTCTTAGAGAAGATCTATTTTGCTGTACTTAGCTCTTCTACAGAATAAAGAAAGACTTACAAGAACTTAAGAAGACTATTAATTATTACTGTTAATAATTGAAACCAAGAATATAAGGGAAAAGATAATTAACTTTTTGTTTTCACGGTGTCATTTAACTTCTAATTTTCTTAACAATAGCTCAAAATGTGAGTAGGAGGAATAGTAGGTGTACAGACTTCTCTCCTCCTGCTCTGTCACAGCTGCATTGATAGTGAAGAATTGAAGAACTGAAGAGGGGAGTGACTTCAATATTTATCTTTTTTGTTAATGATTTCTATTAAACATATTAGTTTCTTAAAGTTCTGATGAAGCTTACTTAGAGACCACATACCTGCATTTCTTAGCCTGGGACATAAGGCTGCTTTTCTGAAGCACTGATTTACAGGTAAAAGATCAAAAGTGCACAGTCCAATTCAGCTCAGTAGCACAGCCACAACTGTCGTTGTGGCATTCCTTACAACTTCATTTCCCTGCTCCATGACTTGACCGTTTTCTTCTTGGCAATCTGTTTAGCATTACAGATTTGGGCACAAAAACACCAAGAGGTGAAAAATTATTTCTCAGTGACAACATATGCAGGGTTGGGCTCTGTATCTACCAGATCCTGCTCTAGAACGCCTGATTAGCATCTTCTCTTGGCTTTCCTGCTTTCCAGTATCTTGTGCATCTGAACTGGTAAGAACACAGGCAAAACCCCATGAGTCCACTTGTTTTGGAGCAATATCCTTGCATGTACTACTGTGCATGACCAGTTGTGTCCTAGAGAAATACTAGGGGATTTGGCTTGCCTTAGTGCTAACCTTAATGCAGTGTCAGTATACGACTCAGGGTAGGTCTCCCTGGGGAGAGCAGTGGGTCCTTCCAGTGGGTAGTTCACCCTGGCTAAGGGGACATCTTTTCGCAGGGTGTTGAACTTGTCTAACAGCTCGTCTTATTTCTACCCCAACAAAAAGGTCTCAGCACCAGATCCAGTACTTGCCATTCCTTTCCATTTTAATAGGAAAAGTAAAGATCCATTTAAGACCAGTGCAAAGAAAAAGGCACTAACATTTATCTGGGATGGAGCTGAAACGTGATGGGAACACACACTTTCCACAGCAAGGAGCAGCTCATCACATCTTGTACAATTGTGTACAATGTTAGAATGTCTCAATTCTCTGTTAGTGATGCTTAAGTGGCTAGCTCAGGACATCATCACAGGGAGAGCTGGAATTAGCTGAGGTCGTGTCGTTCCTACCTCAAAGGCTTACTGCATAATACAGCAGACACCAGATGTCCTGCTGAATGGGGATAGCTGGTGACATGATGCCAAGACAGTTAAATGCCCATTCAGTGAAAAAATAGGAGCTTCTCAGGAGCCTCCAGGTTTATCTCCCAGCAAATCTGTGCATTTTGTTTAGTAGATGGGTTTTCAGAATCCTGACATCCATGTAGAGAAGAGTTATAAAAAAATCCAGATTTTCCAATGAATTTCACTACAGGCAAAAAGAACCTTCTGGAGAAGAGAGCACCTCGATTGTTGTGGTTGTTCTTGGTCAGAAGTGACTGTCTCAACCTAAAAGAGGTGTTCCCAGATATTTCTGAGGTATCTGCACAGAACTTTCAAGGCAGGAGTTACAACTACCACTCCTGATGTGGTCATTCCATGGTAGTACAAAAGGAACTAGAGTGACATCAAGGGCCCTGACGGATTTGTGTGGATTCTAAGCTAAGTGTGGGTCTGAGCAGGTTCTGAACTCTTCCTTTGAAAACCATCCTTGCATTTTTTTTGAGCAGAGACATAATCAGGTCTAGTTCTTGAGCTGTGAAAAGCCTGAATATGCAGAACAGGTTTCGTTCATATAATTTGAGTGGGTCTTGGATGGGGTTTCCTCACAAATAGGAACCTGAAAGTCAAGCTTTCCTTAAGTGAAACTCTTGCAATACAAAACTCATTGGGAACTGGATAAATGGCATCTGCTGTAGGACTTCACCCCACATCTCAAGTATTTCTAATGCTATTAGTACTTGGCCTGTGCTTCTCAGGGAAGGACTTTGCCCATGCAGGCAGCTCTCACATTCCTTTAAAAATGTATTTTAATGAGAATATTGCAGGACAGCCTTAAATTATACTGCTCTGCAGCTTAGAAGTGATGGTCTGAAAGATGGCCTGGAGCCACTAAAGCTATCTTAGTTGTGAGACTTGTGCTATACCTCTAAGACATCTCAGCTGTGATATTTAAGAAAAAACTAACAGAAAAGGACAGAAGACTTTTTATTTTATTTTATTAGATATTTTCAGCAATAAATTTGAGATAATATGAAGCCAATGTGTTATCCCTCATGAGCCTCAAGTTGGACCACAGATCATCCAGACACCTCATGTCTTGTGCCAGGGATGCCCTGGCTCAGATATACATTATGTTATTTGAAAAACTGATCACTTCTTTTCTCCTCAACACTGAATAAAATGCTGATTTGCTTTGCACTGTAGTACTTAGACTATTTTTATCAGAACATTATTTATGACAAATCTGTGAAATAAAGCAATATTAGTATTCCCCGTTTCACTGAGCTTTGCTGTAATTTCAGCTCAGATAACTTGAACTAGAAATAAACATTGTGAAGGCTCTGATGGTTTAAAACTACATTTACTAAAGTGTGGGTAGCAAACCTAGATATGATTCAGTTGTGTCAGGGGACTGTAAGGTAGCCTCAAGTGGAAAGTTCTATACGAAATTATGTCCTGGTTAAGTCTTATGTCTCATCTACACATTTCCTTCATTTTACCCTCTCTTTTTTAGAAGCTTTATGTGCTGTTGAGGTCTCCTGAGCAAAGACACCCAACTGCAAATAGTCTGTCCACACTACTACTGCAGTAGTAGTGAAATGCACAGTACGGGTCTCTACAGTACAGTGAAATGCAAATCCGAGTCAATAAGTGGGCAAAGTGTTTTATGTACACACAGCAGTCCTTTTTCTGACATCTTACATACCAGGACACAGGTAGGGTAACTTCATTACCTTAGAGGAGTTATTCTAGTCTCCTTTATTCCAAGCTAAAGATACCCAGCTCCCTCAGCCTTTGCTTATCAATTAAATGCTCCACTCCATCATCTTTGTGGCTTTGTGCTGGACTCTTTCAAGTAGTTCTGTGTCCTTCTTGAATTGAGGGGACATAATATGAAACAGATTCATTCTATTCCATGAAACAGAACCACAGAATCATAGAATCATTAGGGATTGGAAGGGACGTCAAAAGATCATCTAGTCCAATCCCCCCATCACAGCAGGATCAGCTACACCAAGCCACACAGGAACACATCCAGGCGGGTGTTAAACCTCTCCAGTGAAGGAGACTCCACAACCCCTCTGGGCAGCCTGTCCCAGTGCTCTGTTACCCTCACTGTGAAGAAGTTCCTTCTCATATTTGTGTGGAAACTCCTATGTTACAGCTGACACCCATTGCCCCTCAACATATCACTAGATGACATTGAGAAGACCCTGGCTCCATCCTCCTGACACCCACCCCTCACATATTTATAGACATTAAGGAGGTCACCCCTCTGTCTCCTCTTCTACAAGCTAAAGAGACTCAGCTCCCTCAGCCTTTCCTCATAAGGGAGATGTTTCACTTCTTTCATCATCCTTGTTTCTCTACACTGGACTCCCTCCAGCAGCTCCACATCCCTCTTGAACTGAGGGGCCCAGAACTGGACACAGTACCCCAGATGTGGTCTCACCAGTGCAGAGTAGAGAGGGAGAAGAACCTCTCTCAATCTGCTAACCACCCCCATCCTGATCCACCCCAGGATGCTGTTGGCTTTCTTGGCCACAAGGGCACACTGCTGGCTCATGGTCATCCTGCTGTCCACCAGGAGCCCCAGGTCCCTTTCTCCTACACTGCTCTCCAACAACTCAGTCCCCAACCTGTACTGGTCCCTGAGGTTGTTCTTGCCCACATGCAAGACTCTACACTTACCCTTGTTAGACTTCATTAAATTGATCTCTGCCCAGCTCTCCAGCCTGTGCAGGTCCTGCTGAATGGCAGCACAGTCTGCTGGGGTGTGGGCGACACCACCCAGCTTTGTGTCATCAGCAAACTTGCTGACAGTGCATGCCAATCCCTCATCCAAGGCATTAATAAATACACTGAATAGAACTGGTCCCAGTGCTGACCCCTGGGGCACTCCACTAGACACAGGCTTCCAGCTAGACTCTGTCCCATTCAGCACTACTCTTTGGTTTCTAGCCTGCAGCCAGTTCATGATCCACCTCACTACCCGATCATCCAGTCCACACTGCCACACGTTGGCTGCATGGATGCTGTGCGCGACTGTGTCAAATGCCTTACTGAAGTAAAGACAGACCACATCCACCATTCTGCCATCATCCATCCACCTGGTTATGCTCTCATAAAAGGCTATCAGGTTGGTCAAGCATGACTGCCCCTTGGTGAACCCATGATGACTTTTCCTAATGACCTTCCTGTCCTTGATGTACCTGGAGACAGCCTCTAGAACAAATTGTCCCATCACCTTTCCTGCGATGGAGGTGAGTCTGACCGGTCTATAGTTACCTGGGTCCTCCTTCTTACCCTTTTGGAAGACTGAAGTGACATGTGCTATCCTCCAGTCCCTAGGCACCTCTTCTGACTTAGCAAAGATGATCGAGAGTGGGCTAGCAATGGCATCCGCCCTCTCCCTTAGCACGCGTGGGTGCATCCTATCTGGGCCCGTGGATTTGTGTACATCCAGTTTGCTCAACTTATCCTTAAACCAGCTCTCATCAGCCAAGACAGGCTCCACTCTTGCCTTGACTTCCTCTGGAGCCTCAGTAGTCTGGGGACAGCTCCCAGAAGTACAGAAGTACATCATATTACTGGAAGATTTTCCAGATTTATGCGACCTTGCTAGGACCTCTGGTATGGGTTCTCTGTCCTCTATATCCTTATTAGACCAGATGTCTTCCAGCAGGGGCTGATATCTATTACTCAGTGGAAACTGAGAAGGTGAGTCAGGCAAGGGTGGTGCTTGCCTTCTGCCATGGCCCTTCACTTGGCTCCACTCACCCCTTCTACATAGGTCTTTGGAAGACAAATATAGCAGAGGAGACAAGTACACTTTAACAGGAATTAACACTGGCAGAAATGAATGCTGCTCCTTTACAGCTATATATTCAAGCTGTATCTCAATAATTTCTTTGAAAAGTAGAAAAATAAGTAATCTGCTGTATTATTCATTAAATATCTTGCAAATAATAATTAATAAAAAGTCCTGCTCTTCAGGAACTCCTTTGATAACAGTATCAAGAATAAAAGTAGGTTTTATAAAGCTGTATGCATGTGCTTCAGGAATAAATACAAAAGGACAGAAAAATACCAAAAGACTCAAAGTAAATTATCAACAAGCCAACAAGGTTCTTTCGTCAGAGATGTTCTTACATTAACACGATCTCTGTGTTATCAATCAGGTGTAAGGTTCTCTTCACTTCTGGTTACTGTTTCCTAGATCAGAAAAAAAAATAATGCTAAAATAGCTTTAGAATGAAGCTCCCTTCACAGTAGATAACATATTTATTCCCCTTGTATTAGTGACTGGATTTAGCCTGGGACATTAATTATGTTAGCTGTACTGTTAGCATTAATTAGAATAACTATGTATGTTATTGCAACCCTAGTACACCCCTTCTTCCATATTAGAGATGCGTAATTTCCTGTGGCAATGAGTTCTTCAGGCTAATTGTACATTTTGTGGATAATTATAATTGTGGATAATTCAGTATTTTTTCAGCTTTGAACGTTTCTCATTTTCATTTCACTGGGTGCCCTCTTGTTCAAATATTTGACATAGTCAGAGGAGGAACTCTTACATCTACTTACATGATGCTCATTCTCTTACTTTTGCAAACTGTTTTTTGTTTCTCTCTTACACGAGACATTCACACGTTATCCACATGATTCATTCCAGGCAGCAACTACGTGAACTCACTCATCCCTGGGTTCACATTCTGAAACAGCCAGATATAATTCAGCTCTAGTTCAGAAGTCACAGACCCACTGCAGAATGAGCCTGACCCAACATGTTTTGCAGCCCAGTTAGCATAGTCTCCAAGGTGTGGGCATATCTAGCCCTTATGTATACATTTGTGTATTGAAAACAGTTAAGATAACATCTAGTATTGCTAGTTGCAGAATTCTAGGTTAATACAGTTCTGGCCTCGGCACCAGTTTCCTGCTACAACTATGAGAATTTAAGGCATGTAGCAGAAGAACCATGCTGGCTGATGAATACAAAAGGCAGAATGAGATAAACACTCGCTGTGTTTATTAGAGGTTGATACAAGAGGTAAGTACTGTAGTCTATGTCCTCAGTAGTCCAATCAAGGACTAGATAGGTCATGGAGGAATGCAAAGTGTTTATTACTTCTCCCAATTTCTTGCATGGACCTGCAATTCTGTTTATAGTCCAGTCTACAGAGAGGAATGATCCGTGAAAAATAGATGTCTATCATCTTATTCTACTATATATTTTTACTTTGAGACTGATGCATCACAAGGAGAGACAGGAATTTTCATGCGTTCTAGAAGGCCATAAACTGGAAGATTAAATCAGTTGAATGGTTTAGCCCAGAGAAGAAGTGTTAGATTGAAGATCAACAGTAAAAGGCTGTGTTGGTGAGTGTGACACAAACATGGAAACTCCAAGGAGATACAAGCACAAAGGGTTGCCAAACCACCACTTTAAACACCAAAAAACCATAAAGCAGAAGTGCTTGAACTTGGAGCATCTTTAGGAACTCAGGAATACTGCTGCCTCCCACAGAAGCTATACAATGATAGGCTGTTTAGCTAATTGCTTCTACAGGCCACAATCCTCGGGAAGAATTATCTCATGCCTCCTTCCAAGTTCCTGAGGGAGAGGTGGCTTGCACAAGAGTAGCTGCCCTCAGGTTTTACATTCAATGGGCAACACTTACACAGGGGAATGGGTAATTCCAATGAGTACTAGAGGTGCTCGTGGGTACTCAAGGTGCTATTCTCATCAGTCTTGTCTTGAGGGTAGCAGTAGCTAAAGATTACAATGGAGACAACTTGTTTAATCTACTAGACATGAGGAGGGCCACGTGGATGATCAGTGGGCTGGAGCACCTCTCCTGTGAAGACAGACTGAGGGAGTTGGGGCTGTTCAGT
>JAOXOE010000001.1:115518057-115532151 GCA_028565055.1 Phoeniculus purpureus
CATTGAGAACCTCAGCCTTTTCCATGTCACTTGTGACCACATCACCTGTTTCCTTTCTGAGGGGGCCCACACCTTCCGTAGTCTTCTTTTTGCCATTAATATACTGTAGAAATTCTTGGTGTTCCCTTTGACCTCCCTGGCTAGGTTCAATTCAAACTGTGCCTTGGCAAAGAGAGCTGAACTACTAAGATGACTCAAGAAACCCATATATTTAGGAACTGCTGGCATTACTAGCCCCTTTCTTCAATCCTATAGATGTCAAAGTACTATGAAATATGCAGTTGTGGAACCCTAGAGACACTTCAGACTACTGATCACTGAGTTACTAACAGTGATTTTTGGACTGAGCCCTGTTAGGATATACTCCTTTTATTTTCCTTATAAGCCAGACTTGTAGACTTTTCAAACTATATGTTAATTGCCTACAGGGCTCGGAACAATTATGAACCTCATGTTTTACAAAATAGAGCAGTCAGGATGATTAAATCCCTTACCTGAAGAAACCTGAACTAACAGTTCCAGCTCCTGGTCATTAGAGCTGCCTACTTTTTAATGTGGTACATAAATATGTGCAGGTATAGGTAATGAATTCAGTGATGAGCTCCCTGAGTACCCGTCTTCTGAACTCATGTTAAATGTTTTTCAGTTGCATCCTTATTCAGGAGGCAACTCTACCTTCACTTGAGTTTTGACACCCATTTTAGCTGCACTGTGCAGAAAATATTTTCATTTATATGAAAATAAAACTCTGCAACACAAAGTTGAACCGTTCAATAGAAAATAAAGCTAAATTTTTTTTTTTAGACTGAGAAATGGACAGATTTTCAGAAATTAATGGATTTTCAGAAAAA
This sequence comes from Phoeniculus purpureus, assembly GCA_028565055.1. NCBI lineage: Eukaryota > Metazoa > Chordata > Aves > Bucerotiformes > Phoeniculidae > Phoeniculus > Phoeniculus purpureus. The sequence continues at coordinate 115,518,909 of JAOXOE010000001.1, forward strand.
TCAAGTTTGATTTGAAGCCTACATGTTTCAGAAATCTTCAGCCACAAAAGCATCGTCTTCCTTTGGTAAAAGTACTATTCATGACTTCCTGATCCAATATGTTCCCTCATAAGCCCCCACTCAACATTTTCTCTAACTTACGTGTCAAGTCTTAGATAGTTGTCCTATGCTTCTGTTACAAGCAGCTGCTTGTGGGTGGCAGTTCATTTGATCTTAAAATAGACCTATGTATAGTAAACCAGGGAATAAAAAACCCCCTCTCCTGTCTGCATCTGCAGTTCAGTATATTTCCAGCTCAGCATTTTTGCTACTTTGTGATGGATCATTTTGTGTGAACCCTTCACTGTGTTTGCCAAGGTTCGTTAGTGTTAGAAGGGGCTGTCTGCTCAGCGGTGCTGGTATGACTGGCAAATTGCAATGTTCCTTACACAGTGCTGAAAGTCCCTGTTCTGCACAGCACCTCATGATCAAACCTGGAAGAATTCAGCCCCAAAACCATGGGCTATGGCATGGGTTCATGCACATACAAAATTATGACCTCTTGCTCCGAAGAGCATCACAGCAAGGCTGCCATGGACATTCCTTGGCGCCTCCTTCTCTGATGGGAAACGCTTCCGAATCAGATACGATGATATTGTATTACCTCATCTCTTCTAAGCTGCTCATGCTTGAGGAAGTATTTTTCTTCTGCTTAATTTAACAGCATCACAATTGCTGAGACAATAACTATCTCTAAAATAACAGTGTTTATGCTCTCTTACCTTTCCCTGCACCTTCCAAGTCACATCTATTCATGTGATATTTACGACTGAATTTGTATTTCACTGTTGCCAACTTTTATGGGTTCCTGTCTTCCTAAACCAGCAATGTAATTATAACTGTCTACCTCCTAGTATTTATTATTAATACGAATATAATGAAGTGGGTGATTAAGCAGTCACTGGTTACTCCTGTAATCACCAGACCAGCCCCCTAAGGAAGCTGGGTTCAATAACATGTCACTGGAATGATAAAAAACTTAATGAGTCATCAGCAAGATGCAGGATTGTGAGGCTCAGCAGAGTTCAAGCCCTGTTTATCATAAAAATCAAAGGAGATGAGGCTGGGTGAGGAGGCGAAATAGCACAAAATGGAAGGATAAATACTCAGTGCGATTTGCGTCACCTCTGTTGGACCACTGACAAATAAAGCCTGATGAGGGTCTGCCCCTTCTCATTACCACAGTAGTTGCAAAACCTTTATTTTGATGTATAGTCCTATTTCTGCACACTTGGCTGCCGCCTGACACCTGCATTAATTCAGAGCATGTCAGAGATGGGTCTGTCTCCTCCCCATCCACCCCCTAAGCTCATCTCCCCATCCTCCTTTCACAAAGAATGTCTGTGATAGGAAGTGATCTACAGAAAAAGAGTTTCTAAATCCTCTGGCATCTTGGATCTGCACATACAAGCTTGTCCTGATGAATTCAAAATTCTTCTTGTTCTAATAATCCTCTCATTTCAAAGCTTCTTTGTAGTTCCTTCAATATCTTTTGTTGGCATGCAAACGAGCAACCTCAGGTATGGATGTTTATCTTTATGTGTTCCCCTTTTTTTTTTCAAAATCTTATAGGTTTGAGGAGCTGTGATACGCTCTGGCTTTTTCCTCCCTGAATGCACTCATGTTATTAAATAATTCATGTTCTGTAGAAAGGAGGCAAAAAAGAGAGAGAGGGGAAATTACTCTCAAAGTCCTGTTAGACACAAAGAAATTACAATGCTTCTGCAGGTCAAGTTCAGGCTTGGGGAGATCTGCCGCCACTCTATTGAACTACTTCCAGATTGTTCATAACATCAAGGCAATATGTCAACTGCTCAATAATGTATCCTACTCCAACCTTCAATTAACCTTTTTATTCTTAAGCATTTAGCTTGGTAAGTCACGCAAATTAATTTATTGAGAGGATAATAAGCAGTGAGTCACAAGAATCAGGATCTGGCTGATTAGGTGTGTAGGCATATGGTTTATTTAAACTGGATTTTGATGAATTATTGAAGCTTTAACATTAGTTCTTTTTTTGAAATATTATTGAGGTATTTTTTCTAAGTGCAGAGGTTGTTTTCTAAAGCTGCACATGACACAATCTAAGGCACAAGCATTGTCTTCAGCAATCTGACAGTTCAGTACTTGATGCACAGCCGTTATTTCCACTATAAGCAAGACATTTATGCAAAAATAAAAACAATAGACAATTCAAGAACCTAAATCTTCATGTCCAGTACTTTCTCACAAAACTTTAGTTGTCCAAATCATCAATGCAAGAGCAGTGAACATGACACAGAACCTACAGGAGAGATATCCTCGTGCAAGTCAGGTAAGGTGTCACAGAATCTCTGCATTGGTACCATATACCTGTCTCTAAACAGGGTTTTTGCTCCCACATAGTCAAATAATCACATTTATAACAGCTGACGCACAGCTCTTCTCCGTGTGCGTACATGGTCTTCCCCTGCAGCCAGGGAAGGTATTTCAAGTCAGCTTAAAAACTTCCCACAGCTGAGCAGAAGTAGGATAACCAGATAACCCTTTGTCTCTAGTTGCAAAGAGAAGTTAACAGCAGTCGAACTTCAGATCTCACCTACTTTAACCCATCTCCCTGCATCCGCCATATGTCTCTACCCTGACAAACAAATGGCCTCTGATGACCATGGATAGTGCCAGTGCATGGCGGAAAACAGCTACTCCTTTACTTCAGCTCACGTAGAGCTCTCTTTTTGTTTTTAGTGACACTGCTATGGATTTGGGGTTTTTTTGGTACTGCAAGTGTGGCAGCTGAAGGCAGATAGAAACCTGCTCCTGATTCGTGGTGGTTTTACAGGTCCAGCAGTAAGCTGGCAGTGTTTCCTCCCTTTTTTCCCTTCTCCTAGTTCAGTCTCATCGTGCATGATGCACACAGTCTTGGAAACTAATGCACTCATAACATATCTTTGCACACGTTCTTTTTCCGATGTGTTGGAGAAGCTGTCTGCTCTAAGATTTGTGAATAATGATGAGTGACTGTGCAATTTTCTCTTATAAAATGTGAGTCTATTAAAAAAGTGGGGAAACTAAGTACTGTTCCCTATGAATATTGTTGAGCAGTGCCATGAATTATGCATGTATCCCTTCTGGGTCCAGTGTCCTCTGGCATTTCTTAAGCAGTAGCTCAATATTTTCTACCACTCTGATAAATCATTCAATAGGGAAAGGGTAAGTCCTGATTCTTGAGCCATTGTTTAGAGGCATTGACAGATGTGGTTGGTCAAACAGGTTAGTTTTACATTTCACAGCTTCAAGTCTGACATCCAAGTCTTTGTAGTCCACCAAGGTCACAGGGACATCAGAGTTGTGAAGTGTGCTTTCAGCTTCTTTGATGCTACAAAATGGCTTGAAATTCAGCAGGAAAATCTCCCCTCTTGTAGAGGCACAGGGTTTTCTGATGGTTTTGTCTTTTTCTTTACATAGATATGAGATAACAATGGTGTCCCAAGGAGATGATATTGACTTCTTCAAGGAGAATTAGAGGTCAGATATTTCTATGATGTTCATAATATCTACAGTAAAAACTGTTCAGCTGAAATAACCCGGACCTTTCTTTTGAGGTTGGAATCTCTTCTACACATGTTTTGGAAAAGATTGTTTAGGATTGTTGGAAGAATTCTGCCACTCACAGATTGTGAGTTGACTAAATAATGCTTCAGAGAAAAATAGTGTGGTGTCCTTCCAAAATGAGTGACAACTGAACACTAGCAGGTTTTTCTCACTGCTGTGCACCACAAGTTCCTTTCAGTTCCCAAAGTGGAGACAAACAATGAAGTAACCATGCTAAACACATTTTCTCTCTCAATATTGGCAACTCTTCTGTTCTGCATTTTATTTGAGTTTATAAGAAGCAAGTTTAGTAGAAAGAGATTATTTGTAGGATGTTTAAAGCAAATTAAATGTAAATGCAGGAATCATGAGTATTTGTGGCAGACAGAATTAGAAGTTCTCAATGTTTCCAACAGGGACCAAAGTGAGTTTAATGACCTGTGCATCTATTCAATCAAATGTCACAAGGACAGTAACAGGGAACACTTGGCAGATACTTGGCATTAAAATATTAATGAAAACTCTCTTAAAATACACCTGATCCATGTAAATGTTTAGTTCAAAGTCTCAAAGAACATAGATGCACAACGCACTTCAAAATATTCATGCAGAAGTGTTAAAAAAACCAAATCAAGGTAAGATTTAAAATCTTTGTCCTAGGAGCATTCTGATAAATCTAAGGAAGATGCAAGGGCATAATATTAGCAAACAAAAATTCTAATTAATGGTTACAGGTAATGTGGAATGGGTACCAACTATCCCTCACCTACAAAACTGGAAAAAAGAAATGAGGGACAAGGATCTCCATCTTCTTAGTGGTAGGATCGATGAGAAGTTCAATCTCTCCACAAGACCTTCACTCCCTTTCCAACATCTTGAAAAGTATTACACTTATTTACCAGAGCAAGAGCCTTCTCAGTGCCTTGAACCAGCAGAACCATCCTGCAAATAGCATCCGTCCCACACACCTGACAAATCATTCTGCACCGTGATTGCTGCTACCTCTTTTACACTTTTGTCTTGATGCTCTTTTCTTATTTTTATCTCTAGCTGGGGAAAAAGCTTGACATACACACACCTTCTTAGTATGTCACACAGTGGCTTGTTAGGACCCAGCAGGGAGCCAACCATAAAGAATCCCAAGTCTACTCCTAGTGCTCTGAGAGACGCATGCCTGTGAAGCCCAGGAAACTGAATTGTCCAAACTGATGTTGTTATCATAAAAAGCAAGATAGAAAGGGAGATAAATTGGGGTCTGTCGTACTGGCACATTGGCTCTGGATCTGCACTCTGACTGTGCAAACTCCCTACTATATCATTTTAAGCTTGCCAGCTTCCTAATAAACTCCCTCCACATTAAGTTTATGACCTTACTCAATAACAATAGCAGAAAAATAGATGGTGATTTTAACAGTAGTTGGTACTCTGTTTTCTTCTCTTCTATTTCTGGAGAGTTTGCAGGAAGCCTTTCTCATCCTCTTGTACTTTTGGTTTTTCACATTTGTTTGTTTCCCTGACACGACATTTGCCCGTAGAATTAAATTGCATCTTTCACACAGCGACAGAGCTATCATGAAATTAAAATTCCACGTGTTGTTTGAGGGTTTTTCCTCTGTGTATGAATGGTGTCGAAGACCCTCCAGAGAGTCATGGTCAAGTTCTACTACCCTAGGACACACAGCTTCCTTCCAAAAGTGTACAAAAAGACACAGCCAAGTGGATAACTTGTCAAAAGAGCCATTTTTGTCTTTTTTTTTCCTTCCCTTGTCAATTCCCCAGCTCGCTGTAACACGTTTTGATTAAAGTTTTCATCCAGGAGACTTGGACGTTGCCATTGCCACAAGTTTTCGAAGACACACTGTGGGTTGTGTGTCACTCACAGACAAGTGCGGCGTGGCTGGAAGTCTAGCTGCTGCTCACAAGTCAGCAGTGTCCCTTCACAGCATTTAGCAGGTGCCTTCTCCACAAAACCAGTAAACCATCACAAGTCCACAAGAGAACATGTAGACTTAACATCACTAAAACACAAATAAAATGACTCCAGAAAGGAAAAAAAGGCCAGAGTGCCAGTCATTCAGTTGATTTAATTGCTATGTGGATTGCTCTTTCCTTAAAATACGAGTCACTCAGCAGAAGCAGTTGACAGTTTCCTAGTTCATCTCGGTCAAGTTGGGATTCCAAAAAGAGTGCATAGGAATGAAGGGTTTATTGCATCTCATTTGCCACCTAAAGCTTAAGCAAATAACCTACGGCCGGAACAGATTAAAAAGGAACACATCAACACTGAATTCTCCTACCACATCTACCACACTCACGTTACCCAAGAGCTACACTCTTTACTTACTTGGTTTTGATTTAAATTATGTAGTAATTTGCATGCCATAGTGTCACGAGTGAAAAAAAGTGCTTTGACTTTTCATGGAAGAACATTAGCCAGCAGATTTTTGTTCTCTAGCTTGAATAGTTCAGTTTGAAAGAAGAACACATGCTCCTGGTTAGCAGAAGCTATTCAAAATTACCCATGCTGGCTCTTCAAAGTGAGAGTGGCTTGACTGATAGTCCATTAGACCAACAATATGAGTCGATTTGACTGTTAAAAAAATTATTTACTCTTGAAAATAGGTTCATTTGCTCTGTCGAAGCACTTGCTTGAAAAATAGAACAAAGAAAACCCACTTACTTCAGAGTGAATGTAACCCTACACGTTATTTTTACTGACACTCAAATTCAGGTGCATTTCACGCTTAGCAGATAAAAAAACCGAAACAGAACATTAACACAAAACTATTTGTGAAAGCAAAGCATCTAATTGAGTGATGACGCTACCCGAAACGGCAAAGCAATGAATCGTACTCTCAGTTTACTCTTTCAATGTGGTGGACACACAGGAACGTCAAGGCTGGCATCTTGCAATTCAGATGTGGGGCCAAAGGTCTAGCTGTCACCTTCCAGTGGTTTTTTTCATGTACACTGAAATTTTTTCTGTTAGGAAACACTTTCTGTGCAAAACACATCACAAAGTCCCAAGGAATAAGTGACAGGGAACAGGAGTATTGGTGACACATTAAGCAGTCCATTGTTCCATAGTGTGAGAAAGCACTGAAGGGCTTAGCTGAAAACAGAGGTCTTTCATTTTAATTGAGTCACCTGGAGACATCTAACAGAGCAAACATGGGGGCACTGAGTTGGTCTGGAATATTGCCTGGCCTGGAAACCAAACTGCCAGGGCAGGAAAGGAGTCTGCTCCAATTTGGGCTTGCATGAAAAGACTAGTGAAGACAAACCTTTTCCCTTCCCTTCCCACATCAGAGTCTTCTTGTGATACCTTTCAGTGGTAAGAAAAGGGCACAGTGGCTCATGCTTCTCCTAAAAGCAGCCTATACCCCTCATTAGGAAATTTGTCCAAAAATTCTGATTTCTGGCAGAGCTCCAAGGTGTCACATCACTCACATCACACTCATCTTGAGCACACACTTGCTTGATGCTGAGATGTGGCCTCACATTTATCATTATGTTTCTGCAGGGCTGCCCTCTGCCGTTGATGTTTGATGCATGGTTGGATGCAGACAGGCATTAACCACGGAATTTCTTCCTTCCAGGCATTTCAGTGGGGTAACTACCTCCAGATGAAATCCTTCCTTCTATGTCATGGCAATGTGCAGCCACCTAAGCATCCACATGCACTACTGCTGAATCCTGGATGTGTAACCCTCACCCCCTTTCTCTACTACTGCTGTTGTCAGCAGTTCAATACATCAGATAGTATTTATTTCTGCATGAGATGTTTTTTAAAGCTTGAAAAAGATGATTCAAATTGTCTTTTCATTAGGAAGTGTTGAAGCAGGACTTCTTGAACGAGTTTGTATGGTTGAAAAATTGACTCAAGAGACCCTTTCTCATAAAGACATGCAGTCTCAATGATCTGGCAGAAATAACCTACCAAAACCAAGAAAAACCCAAACATCTCAGAAAGCTTCAGCTCTATACGTGAGCAGATATTTTAAGGAAGGAATCAGAGAATTAGGTCTCACACCACAGTTCTTCAGAGGTCTGACTGGCACTTCTAGATCAGAATCAGTCTGGGTGGAGTATGGCAGGAGAGCACCCCTGCAGAGAAAGACTTGGAGGTGCTGTTGATGAAAAACTCAGTGTGAGCCAGTAATGTTTGAGTGCAGCCCAGAAGGCAAATGACATACTGGGCTGCATCACCAGCAGGTCACAGGAGGTGATTCTGCCACTCTGCTCTGCTATTGCGAGATCCCACCTGGAGTACTGGTTCAGTTCTAGAGCCCCCAACACAAGAAGGATGTGGAGCTGCTGGAGTGGGTCCAGAGGAGGGCACAAAGTTAATCAGAGGGCTGGAATATCTCTCCTACAAGGCCTGGCTGAAGAAGATGTAGTTGTTCACTCTAGAAGAAAGAAGGCTACGGGGAGACGTTATTGCAGCCTTTCATTATCTGAAGGAGATCTTCAGGAAAGCTAGTGAGGCACTTTTTACAGGGACTTCAAGTGGCAGGATACGAGGCAATAGCTTTAAAATGAAAGATTAGATTTAAGAAGTTCTTCACTGTGAGGGTGGTGAGATACCAGAACAGGCTGCACAAGGAAGCAGTGGATGCTTCATCACTGGATGTGTTCAAGGCCAGGCTAGATATGGCTTTGAGCAGCCTGGATGAGTGGAGTTGGAACTAGATGGTCTTTAAGGCTCCTTCCAGTCAAACAACCTATGATTCTGCACAAGAAGCAGGAGGAAGTTATTTTCTCTAATTCTCTTTAAGGTGGACACATTATGCAGCGGCAAGTTTTGATGTCTGGATGAAATACAAACAAAAATACCAATAATGCACACAATCTTTGAACTATACTTTTCAAAAATGAGCACTTTTATTTTGTTTTTCTCATGCAAAAAATACATCTTTGATGTTCAGAGCAGGACCTTTCAAGGCAGCACATAGCACTTATGTGTTACGTGCCAGTGTCTGGCCACGTCTAGTGTCTGCCCAAGACCAATCCAAACTAACGTTTGAGAGATTAATGAAGACCTCTGTGATGCCTTTCAGGCTATCAGCACAACTTTCACTCTGCTCAGCCAGACTCAGAGGATGGTTACTATCTGAGGGATAAAGAGTCAACTTTGCTAGCCCAGGATGACCTGTCAATCTCTTTTCTTCTATTGAGGAGAGAAAATGTCAAAAAATTTTTCTCTGTTATTTGACTGATTGGCAGGAATATGTGTTTGGGGGCAAGCTTTGAAATCACTTTCAATTTCTCTTCTCATGCTGGATTTAGGCTGTGAAGGGCATCTTCTCAGCATGGCACAACCTTGGCAGATCCCTTTCCTACACTGCAGAAGCTGTGTAATGTGGTCAAACCTTTTCATCAGTGTCCTTATACCATATCTGGAAACAGCATGAGCCAGCAAAAGCAGTCGTCTGTCAGTGTGCACTCAGGGTTCTGCCAGGATAACTAAAAGCATTTTAGGCTGCAGGGCTTCTCTTGCACTTTTGACTGACACGGTTTCATGGTCGTGTCAATAGGACTTTCTGGTGTCAACAGAACTTTCTGTAGTCATCACACAACTGTCAATGGATGAGACAACAGGACTTGGCATAGAAAGACTACAGTGACCATTCCATCAACCCCAAAGCTGCCCACAGGATACCTCTTCCAGCTCGTGTCTTCCAGCCATTCCTTCAGCAGATGCTGAGTGGCTATGAGTCTTCCTGTAGTTATGAAGATTTAAAGGTTTTGTCATTAAATAGATGAATTTCCTCTCAGAGTGGAGAGCAAGGCTCCTTCAAGGGTGGGACAAGACCATCAATTCTGACAGCAAGTGTCTGGGATGTAGATACTTAATTCATTTGAGCACTTTTGAACATTTTAACCTGCATGCCCAAAGCTGCTCCCAGCAGAAGAAATGAATTTCAACAGAACTTGAAAACAGCCTGGGTCAGAGAAGCATCCGATTGATTTTTGTGCGTTTGCCTGCTTAAGTACAAAGGATCTCTGAGATATATTTGAAATCAGAGCAGCAGCAAGAACCCAGCAGCCTTTGTACCCGCGCATCTGTGAAGCCCTCAGACAGCGTGAAAGCAGGCTGACCTCTCACTCCTTTTGAGCTGGCGCTTGGATGTGCAGCGGCTGCCACGCTGCTATTCAGGCTGCTTCATGCTTCTGTGAAGATAACTTTTTTCAAAATGTGTCAGGTCCACGAACAGAAAATTCAGCAAATTGAGGGCAAGTGTCATCCATAGATAGCATTATCAGTGCAGGGGGGGAAAGTGTCATAAAAGTCAATACTCCTACACATAGCTGCACAGCTAGACGACAGATCTGTGGCTGCCATGTGGTTATCATACTGATTAGCTCCAACAGCATGTCCACATCACTAATGCACATTTAGGTGACAATATCACGAGAGATCCAAAGCTTTCATCTAGAATAAATCCTTATGTATTGTGATAGACAGAACAAGGACAAGCTGCTACAGCCTCATCTACATCTTAATCAAGCTCTGAATTAATCAGGAAGCTTGATCTTATTACTGTAGCCATCTATTTGTGATTTCAGTAGGGAAGAGAAAGCATCAGAAAGATTTTCAACGGCTTCTCTCTTCCAGCAAAGACAAGGCTTTTACACAGGTTGTATTTGCTGTGCACGTTTTCCAAAGGAGTGGGCACAGAAAGTAAAAGAATCTGGGTCAACCAAGACACCGTGGTCCTTAAAGTGGCTGGTTTGTGCAATTATCTTGTAAAATCCTGGTTCTCAAAAGTCAGCTGCATTTTCATGTGTGTATAGTCTTACTTTTATTTCCCTTTTTTTTTTTAATACTACCTTCCTCTGGAGGCTTCTGAAGAGGGAGGTAAAAGTATTTTAGTCTTCAGAAGAAATAGGTTGGAAAACCCAGTAGTGCTTCATGTCTCCTGGCAAGCACAGCAATTACACAAGCCACAACAGATATTTAAAGAAAAGAAGCATTTCCTTTTCCTTCCTCGTTGTCATCTTTATTGATGATAATAAAAATATGAGAAGATACTGAAAATCTTGAAATTAGAAATACGTTTGGAGAGACTGAAAAATTAATTAGCACACAACTGTAGTTCCACAGGATGTCTCCTTGATTTAAGGAAAATCTTCCAGCTTAAGGGAAGGTGTTTTAGGAATGACTACAGGTGACAGGTGTTTCATTGTTTTTACCTTGCTATCTAAAAACACCCTGAAACATGCTGGTGGAGTGGAGGCTGTATCCTGATTGTCTCCATTACTCTTAATTCTCACGTGATTGTTACTCTTTGTAAATTAGGAGACTGTAATTTTTCAGGTTTTAATTACTTCTTTCTGAAAAGGTTTCCCAGATAATAGCAGAAAATTACCCAGTTTTTTGGAAGGTGAGAACACAGATTGATCATGCGGAGGATTGTTCTCTATTTCTTTTTATTCTCTAGTAAGGTAATGCCTATTCTCCCTCTAAGATTGTTCTTTTGCTGGGAAAATAGATCTATACTAAAGTTTAGATCTGTTGTTCCCATGAGGACAGAAATGAGCTTAAATCGAGAGTGATCCCTGACCCCTCCCTATCTTTCCAGATCACCTCCTGAGTGACCAATGACTGAATTACCTATAGCACCCTTGAGGTTGACCTCAAATCCTGTCCTCATCAGCACAGAACAAGGCTGAAATCTGCTTTTCTGCGAGGAGTGTTGCTGCAAGAGTTGGTGGAGATGGAGGCAAGGAAGGCTGGCTAAACGCCCTCCCACAGCTGTCTGCGTGGATGACAGCCCTTGTACTGCCTTTTCTGGCACAGTCTCTTTAATCATCCCAAAGCCTTGAAGGCGCATAAGAAGTTTCCATCAGGCAGTGTCCTTAAGAGAGGACAAAAGCGATATCTCCCTATTACTTAATACTGGTGATGAGGAATTCTATTCGTTCGAGGTGACAGATCAGCTGGAGGGGAAAAGCAGGAGCATGCTGGTTCCTTTTTCAATGCATGTACTACCTCAGTCCTCTGAGCATCCATTTTCTCTTCCTTTAACAGCTTCTTCATCACTGCTTCACTGACCTCACTTAATGTCCTCCCTAATTGGCATAGATGTTAGAACATTTTTCCCAATGCCCACTTCTAATTTCTTTCTTTTCCTAGCTTTAGACCATTACTCCTGGCTTAACCTCCTTACATATTCTCCCCGGCCCCCACTTTCATATTTTTTCCTCTTAATATATTTTCTTGTTGACAGTTATCACAGCTCTTCGCTGTTATCTTCCTCAAGCATCGAGCTTCCAGTAGAAAAGGATAATCAGAGAGTCTCTGTCCCAGTGCAATTTACCTCTCCATAAAAATGGCCTTATTTAATCATTGGTAAGGTGCACTTTAGTCTGTTTCTGTACGGAGCACCTGAGACAGAAAGGTCTGAAGATCCACAACTGGCGGGTTGTTTCTTTTTAAATATTCAGAAAGTCGTAATTTAAAGATATCAAAGAAATCTAAATCCCTGGCAGTGTACTGTTAAGTCTGAATGGTGGGAAGTGTGACAATTAATGATGCGGACACATAATCGAGTTCTGCAGTGCAAGGAGATGCCACACATCATCTGAGCATCAATACAGGCTGGAGGCTGTCCAGCTCTATCAACACACAGGGTCATTTGTGAAGAACTTAGTGAAACAGATTGCATTTCAGGATTCTCACAGATACCAGGTTATTTCTCTTAATGATATTTTAAGTCTCTATCACACATCAGAATCTGCCTCAGAATGCATCGGTGTCTCTGTCAGCCGAGGATTCTCTTCCTCCAGGTAACACAGTGACTGGGAGGTGAGTGTAGTTATCGATGCTGCCGGGGACAGAGGTGATTTCCTCCACAGATAATATCTCCTTTTTATTGTGTGTGTGTGTGTGTGTGCATGTGTTCAGAACATACATACCGTGTACGTATACTCACAAGCTTCATGCACCACGTGGATAAGTTAATTGGCCCAAGTTCTGTAGACAAGCTGTCATTCACTTCCACAGAACTCCTGTATGCAGTTAAGATGGTTTTTTGCACTACTTCAGGACAACTCGGGTCAGGGAGGGACATGACACACCACAAAATATATAACAAAAACTAGAGCTTATCTTTCTGAAGAAATACAATATGGGTTTGTCTTCCTTCAATATATCTGGATACAGCTTCTCCAAAGAAATTGTCTTTTTAAACTTGGACAGAAAAGTGCACAAAAGACTGTAATGGTCCGTTCTTTAGTTGATGGGCTGCCTCTTTTCCTTTGGAAATTTTTTTGGTCTTTTCTTAATTCTCACAAACAACAAAGGCCTTCCATTATTGGCTCTTCTCACCACCGTTTTGATGAAGTCATACCAAAAGAAAAATAGCTTTCACTTTTTTCATGTTTCATATTTTGCATCACCACAGTGAGTAGGAAGCTCTGTCTTCTTTTCTGGATGTGGAGCAGAGGTTCACAGAATCACAGAATCATCATGGATGGAAAGGACCTCCAGGGTCATCGAGTCCAACCTTTGTCCTATTATCTAGCTGCTAGACCACATCCCTAAGCATCATGTCCACTCGTTCCTTAAACACCTCCAGGGATGCTGACACCACCACCTCCCTGGGCAATCCATTCCAGTACCTAACCA
>JAOXOE010000001.1:115541115-115552827 GCA_028565055.1 Phoeniculus purpureus
CAGATAGACACATAGATAGATAGATAGATAGATAGATAGACAGATAGATCGATGATAGATGATAGATAGATAGATAGATAGATAGATAATAGATAGATAGATAGATAGATGATAGATAGATAGATAGATAGATAGATGATAGATAGATAGATAGATAGATGATAGATAGATAGATAGATAGATAGATAGATGATAGATAGATAGATAGATAGATAGATAGATAGATAGATAGATTAATCTAGGTAAAGATAGAGACCCTTGCTGAATATTCTACCTTTAATGATGAAATTCTAATTTACACTTTGCAAATAAAATCTCATAATGCAACAAATCCTGGTTCGGATGGAGGCAAAATTGCCAGTAGAGATGTTTGCTCATGAATTACTAGAATAAAAACTATTGCTGGTTTTTGTTTATACATGATAAAAAGAAAATGACGTCTCTACCCACAAGTATGTGCATATATATTTTTCCTCTCTCTGTTAGGCTGGCAATCCCCTAAAAACCTAGTCAGCAAGAGAATAGTTTGAGCCATGTTCATTAATTTTAAGGAAGTTCTCCGAACTGAATTGATAATTACAGTATGCTACAGGTGGAATAAATTTTCTGCAAAGTTATTCCCCTTTTATCCTGATGTTTGGAATGGAAGATATCAGGGTTTTTTTCCTTAACAACAGATATCATGAGGTTGTGGTAGGCTTGTAATTACAAATGTTCTCCTACAAAACAAATAAAACACAAGGCTTCACAATTATGTTCTGTCCTGTGATCATGATCTCTGGATTTCAAACAATGTCTTTGCAGGCTGCTTCTTACAGACTTTGCCTTGCCTGCTTCTATATTTGACTAGCAGTGCTGTGACAGCGTGGGTTCTGCAAACATTGGGGATATCTGTGTGAACTGGAGACACAGGGCACAAAAAGCTAGACAGACTCTGCGGAGAAATTCCTTATGTGCAGAGACATAAAGAAAATGTCCCTGGACTGGGGTTGTCTTTGATGATAAAGCCATTGGTAGCTGGCTGGACCATGCTCCCCTGGGTAGCTATCCCTGCTTTCCATCTCCCGGTACTCCAACTCTTTCCCTCCCCCTCCCATCCCTGCTTTGACATAATAATTGTATCAGTAACTGTGTGTGCCTTTTTCCAAGGGGTGGGTGAGCGTGTGCGTGCCATATTTCCAGCTGTGCACAGATATCTCTACTGGAAGGAGCTGAGTGCACTCAGCATCCTTTGAAGCTGAAGAACCTAGCGACATAGCTGGAAGCCTTGCTTTCCTGTACACTATGTGAGCAATAAATCTCTGGCTCAAAGGGTTTCTACCCTTTTTTAATTACTGCTCCAAGTGTTCTCATAAAAATGCCAAATGAAGAAAAATATAAAAAACCAAAAGCATAGAAGACAGGCCAGCAAAGCAGTGAATGTTCTTGTAAAAATTAAGCATGTATTAAATTCCAATTAACTCTACTGAGTTCTGATTAAAAAAACCAAATGTTTTCCTGAATGAAGGACCCAAGGTCCTAATAACAGAGGAAACAAAGATGCAAATAGAAAAGTACCAAAGATGCACCTGGTCTTCAGATTAAAAGTATACCGGGCAAGGTCACCACCAGGTACAGAATCACATAATGGCTTACGTTGGATGGGATCTCAGAAATCATTTAGTTCCAAACCCCTTGCCATGACCTTGCTATATGGTCCCCTTGGAGCTCTCTCTTCTCCAGGCTCAACAACCCAAATTCCCTCAGCCTGTCCTCATGGATAAGGTGCTCCAGCCCTCTGAGCATCCTTGTGGCCCTCTTATGGACTTGCTCCAGCAGTTCCATATCTCCAGAACTGGATGCAGTACTCCAGGTGAGGTGTCACAAGACCAGAGTAGAGATGGAGAATCACCTCCTTCAACCTGCTCATGACAATTCTTTGATACAGCCCAGGATAGGGTTGGCCTTCTGGTCTGTACTCACACACTGACAACCCATGTTGAGCTTCTCATCTGCTAACACCTCCAAGTTCTTCTCCTTGGGGCTGCTCCCAGTTAATTCACCATCTAGCATGTATTTGTGTTTGGGATTGCTCTGACCCAGATATAGGACCTTGTTCTTGGACTTAGTGAACCTCAAGCATGTTCAGGCTCCTCTGGATGGCCTCCCTTCCTTCTTGTCAGCCACACCATAGTTTGGTGTCACTGGCAAACTTGCTTGCGGACACACTGAACACCACAGTCCATTTCACCAACAAAGAACTTCAACAGCACCAGACCCAAAACACAGTCCTATGGAACTCCACTCATAACTGATCTCCATTTGGAAAGGGAAAGCAGAATAGTGCATTAGCTCTGTAGCTTCTTCCTCGTGGATCCTAATCACACAGAGCTTTAATTACCACAAGAGACTGTTTTTCTTCATGCTGTTTTTCTCCATAGCACTGTTTTTTACTATTTCAATAATGGAGCGTAGTCACGGCTCCGAGTCCAGAACAAGTGTGCAAATGTAGGATCAACAGGAAGCTGCCCATGATGCTCCTGGCTTAATTAGCAGCATTGTTAGCTGCTGGTTTAATTGGGTACTAGAGGACTTAATTCATTCTGATTGCAGTATTAAAAGAACCCCTCTTCCCCACCAAAAAAAGAAAGTAAAGTAAGAAAGGGGAAAAGAGGGAGGGGGGGATTTTCTTCTGTTAAATATGCATCGTGTGAGTGGCTCATTTTTCATGTGTGATAATTGGAGGACATTAAAGGAAGATGGTCATACAGTCTCACATAACACATCCATGGATATCAACTGGGTTGAATGATTTCTGCCTGCATTCTGACCTTTGCATAGAGCAAAAGCTGCCATTTATGCATCCAGCTAAATTTAGATGAAGGAATTTTTCCCAATTGCGCTCTCAAATTCCTAGACAGGTGATAATATTTATTGGAGAATTTTTTTTCAATTTCCTACCTATATATTACCAGAATGTTCATTTTGTGTCTCTCAGCGCTGTGATTTTACTCCCCCATAAAAATTTCAAGGGGTGTAAAACTCCTAACTTTTGTTCCATACCCTCAGGATACTTTTAAAGATGTTGATGTACAATTTCTCATGTCTAGACACTACTTAGTTGTGTCAAGTTTAATTCTTTATAAATCGTCAGTGAGACCTGCCAAACTGACAGTCTTGGAAGACAGAATCTTTCTTCTAGCTCCAGAGCATTAAATATTGGAGAAAGGTACGTGATTTCCTTCACATTTTTTTCAAGGCTTGATCTTGGTAAGAAAAGTCTAAGATACAGGGAAAGGATTCACTCTCAGCTGGGGTGGATCTCTGTGGCATCATGTTTTCTTGTGCTGCAGTCAGCTCTGGTTCCTATCTGAATGCATGCACCATACTCTTGAGGAATTATTTAAACTGATGTGTAGACAAGAACTAATTTCTAGTTCTGATTAACAGGAGAGATACAATGCAGTAGCTGTTCCCAATGTTGATCCCCACTGCCTGGTGATTACAGTATGAGCTTGTCAGCAAAACATAAGGTTTTTCTGTGCAATATGGACCAGCCAGAGTCTGAAAACAAGTTGGTTTGTGGCTCAATGAAATCCCCTGGGTCGTGTAGACAGAGAGATTTAACACTTGTGTCTGTTCACTTCTCCACTGTTCTGCTGAGCTCATCTGTTCTGGGTTGTCACGTGGTTTGATTTCAGTGCAATAGGCACCTGGCATCTCTGATTAAGCTTTGGCAGAAGCTGGGAGAAACTGGGTACAGACTTAAATGCTTAATGGGTCTGGAAACCTAACTTCCTAGAGCTTGGCAGCTGCAAAGTAGAGGCATTGTTTCACAACTGTTTGACATAAATATAAGTGTAGACCTCTTAGATTGTTAGATACCTGTTGAAATGGAAGAAACTCAGTTGAAATATGGTTTTGCAGGTCTACAAAGATCATAAGACAGAGATCATTTTACTACTGATGATCTTGTAGAGGTTCTGCACCTCATATTTTCAGACTATATTTAAATCTATTCCCTTGCTGTCTGAAAGGTTTCTTATGTCTCCTCTGTTTCTCATCTAATGGAATCAAAGTCTCTTGCCAGAACTCTGACTCACTGAAAAGCTTTTCACACACACTGCCATGTAGTTAGGAACCTGCACTGTGTAACTGAGAGACTGCATTGTGTTAAGAAGGCTCTGCTCATTAGATGGTCTTGTAGCACTTTGGATCTAATCACCTAGACGACTTATTGACACTAGAAATTTGTGATGAAATCTGAGGTTTACTGCAGCAAATTACTTTGCTGTGACAACAGCACAGGCTCCATTTTTCTTATTCTTCTAAAATTTGAGCATCTCTGTCCAACAAAACTAGGGGAGCTGAACTATGTGTACTATGTAAAATGGAAATTAACACTGCTGCTCTTCTCACTATCTTAAAACTGAATGCAGCAACATATTAAAGAAAACTAAACCAAAAGATGAACAAAAGAAGGTTCACTTTTGTGTGTATTTCCTGGGCAGCCTGTTCCAGTGTGCTGTCACCCTTATGTTAAACAGGTCTTGACTCATGTTCAGATGGAAGCCTCTGTGACTCATTCTGTGCCTCTTTTTGTTTATCCTGCCACTGGGCACCACTGAAATATGGTTTGGCTCCATCTCTTGGCAACTGTCCTTTAGATATTTACAAGAATTGATATGATTGCCTCTGTCTTCTCCAGTCTAAACTGACCCAGGTCTCTCTGCCTTTACTCTATCATAAGACGATGTTTCATAGTCACTCATTACTCCTTGGTAGTTCTTTGTCCTCCTTGAACTGCAGAGCTCAGAACTGATTATAGTAAGCCAGACATGGCATCACTAGGGTAGAGCTGAGACAGAGAACCTCCCTTGAGCTGCTGACCACACTTTTCTTAATACACTTCAGAACACCATTGGCCTTCTTGGCCACTTGAGCACACTACTCACCTTCAACCATGTTTTTCAGAAGACTCTGGAAAGAGAATTGGCGTTGAAGAAATACTTTAGGTTTCATTTACAATATGCAAAGAAAACATCTTATGGATTCAAAATGTTCTGTGCAGTGTTTTGTCACCAAGTCATTTTTTAATAGAAATAGTTTATTTAGAATAACAGAATCCTGTAATTGTTTAGGGTGGAAAAGACCTTTAAGATCATCGAGTCCAAACACTAACCTTACTGTACCAAAGCCACCAACAAACCACGTCCCTAAGCAACATATCTACAGGACTCAAACACCAGGGGTGGTGATTCAAGCAGCTCCCTGAGCAGCCTGTTGCAGCACCTGATGACTCTTTCAATAAAGTTTTTCTAATGTTGTGGTGTGAATCTGGGTGTGTTTGAGGGATTGAAGAGTTACTATGGCAACCTGTGATAAGGCAGCTTGGAGTTCCAAGCTAAATTTGCAGCTCTGAGGAACTGGTATGACTGATTTTGAGCTTCCTGCTTCCGTTTGTCTGCTCTTTGTTCAGCTTGTCACTGAGCTGGATGTGGCAGCCATTTTACCCTTGGAATGTGGTGAATGAAGAGCAAATGGAAGTTGGAACCTCAGAGACCAGAAGAGGAAAGGTTTCACCTGCAACCCATTGGAGAGAGTTTTTCCTCGTTCATGGCCCCTAGGAATCAGTGCACTGGAAAGGGAAAACAGGCTTGGAGGCACATGGAACTAAGTTTATTAGTTAATCTTGTCTCAGAACTCATCAACTTACCAACTGATGATATTACAAGGAGAAAGTGAGGTACTCCTAGATGTCTTTCTGCTGAGCAGCTTCTCAGTCACTCTCCCCTGAGCGTGCAGTATTGCATTGCTGTTATTTTCATATCTTTATTCTCCACACCTGTGTCCCTTTACATCTGGATGTTACTGACTGAACACCATGTGGTTGTTATTACGGTTATTATGGTTATTATTATTTCTTCCTGAAATAATAATGATAATTGTTTACATCAAAATCCAGGTATCCCACTAAATTTCTAGTTAATCTCAACAAGCCCTGTTTCTGTGGGAATAGGTGGTCATAAATGTATTGTCTTGAAAATACACATTTTTTGTTTGCCTTGTAACGGTTGTGCTCGTATTATGTGCAAGGTAAACATACTCATTTCAAAACACAGTCACCTCGTAACCTGAGGTCTCTTACCATAAGTGTGTTCTAACAATATGGCACAACAGCACAGTCACTTTCCAAGATCTCCATTCACGACATACTTTTTAAGTCATTTGTTATGAAGCTCCAATTCACATTTCCATGAGTTTCACAGAAGTGTGCTGGAGCTTGTTCTACTTTACTGTGGATCTGCATCTTCTTATTTCATTGGATGAGTCTACCTGATGCCATGCAGACCGCTAAAAGGCTCTATGACATAGCGACCGTGCATTTCTAACACCTGTCTGATTATCTTGTTAGATGATAGGATTGATTGGGCCAAAAAGTATAAGAGGAAAAATTTTACATGAATGCAAGTCTCGATTTGTTTCTCTGAAGGCAGAAGACCAAAGGAGAATAAATCAGCTTCTGAAGGCAGCTAGCTGCTTTTTTGTTGTGTTGCCGCTTCCCCAGGCTAAACAGCCAACTCCTTTCTGTTGCCACTGCAATACTATGGATTGATAGATTTTCATCCTGAATGATGCATCTGGCTTTTTGCCTGACCTGTGCAGACGGCTGCTGAAGGCCAGCAAAATGTTTTGTGAATGCCGGTGTTTGTCTCTCCTCTTTTAGCTAAGACTATTGCAAATGATGAACCATCTTCTACTCAGCATCTTTATTATTTCAGACTGAAGAGCAAACCAGGCAAATCACTTGCTACTTACCATAGCTGATTTAGGTAAGATTTTAGGTAAGTATTTTAGGTAAGTATTGCACTCTGACACTATTAGGGGCAAAATGCAGATATCTCAAGGTCTACAGGAGGATCAGGAAACAGCAGAGCTAATTAAAATACAAAGTCCATCCACTACAAAGACAGCTGGCCAGAAAGTGCCCAAAGCATATTTAAAAGTTCCTAGGGGAAAAAAAAAAATCCCTCTCTTGCCTCACTACCTCTTCTGCCTTTCTAATTTCTCTAACTATTAAGTCCAAGCTGAAAATAATATGGATGAGAACAGGGTTAAGTACAACAAGGTGAATGTTTAGGTCTGAGACCATCCATTACTCGTCATTTGGGTAGGTCTGAGATTCAGCAAGAATTAAGAGCTGTCTAGCATTCAGCAACCCTTACAGGGATTAATCACAACTGGACTTAGAAAGGACTAGGTATCTAATTTGGGTAGAGGTGGGAGGGTTTCACAGATGGATAAAATAGACAGTTTAAAAAGCTATGGACTTTCACTTGCTTAAATCTGGATGAATAGCTGGTGTTGATGTTGAATGAAGGCTGAGGATAGGCAGTATGAATCGTGGATTGATACTTAATCATTTAAAACCTCCAGATGGCTAATTTAGTGGTTGAATTCAGGCTTTAGAGGTTAATCACATCACCTTATTTTAGGTGTATAAAATAGGTGCCAAAATTAGAAAGCTGGTCTATGTTCCCTTTGTAGCCCGCAGGGAGACACTGGTCTTCTAGAAGTGTGCTGCTCCATGCTTACAGTAGAAGATGTATTGATAAATATCCCTCTGTCTAAGGTTATTGAATACCTATAGGCTGTATGAAATCCCAGATTGCAAAAACTAGAATATATATGAGAACAGCCTCAGGATCAAGGTTCCAGAAGGCAATAAATGAATAAATTTCTTCAAAGGCTGGTCTGAACATGCATGATTACAATGTGTAATCCAGCAGAAATCAGTAGTATTTACTTTTGGGTTTCAGTGAACACACGGAAAGCTTTTGGTTTGCAAGCTTGAGAAAGATTTCCAGAAGAGGAGATAGTAAAAATCAAGCAAAATGCATCTAATTCATGGCTACAATGCAAATAATTCTGCTTTTATGTCAGATGCATAGACTAAAGCGACCTACAGGCACTTTTAATTGACATTCATCGCATTCATGAAATAGATAAACCACATGAATACTGACCTTGACAGCGTGAAGGAAGGTGATATTAACATAAGGATGACCTTCATCCATTTTGTTACTGGAGAAAATGCTGCTGAAACAGATCTTATGTGCCCAATACCTATTCAACATCCTGCATGTACTTTACAAGGGAAAAGTATAATGGAAATAGCCCATGAAAGGAAAATAAAAATCCTTAGTTTTAGAGGGTGAGAGTACCAAGGGAGTACAGGATTGCTTTAAATAAAGCACAAATCTTTCAGTAGGATTTTCACTTGCACTGCCAAAAATCCAAATGGTCATGAATCACTCACACCTTTTGGGGATTGAAACTGATTTCCTTCATCCTGTCCTGAAAAAGTCTGGAGTGCGACCCTTCTTCTTTAACTGTCTCCAGCAACATGAGGACACGAAGCAGATGCTAAAGTAATGTCTAGTTTATTTCTGATGTCAACATCAGGATGTCTATGGTGCATCACTCCTTATCCCCTGCCAGCTACTGAACGAGGTGTTAAATACCCCTGGTGTGATAGGAACTATCTGATAGTGTGCACAACTTTCCGTGTCATTAGAAGAATGAAGAGCACACACTAACCTGAAGTGATGCTGTCATCATTGACTGACTTGTATATCTAATTTATTTTTTTTTTTACTTTGGCTTCAGTTTCTTCTTCAAAACATGGCACAATATGTAAGGTATAAAAGTTCAGTTACTTAAGAGTGAATGAGGTCTTACCACTTTCTGGACAAATGGAATTTAGTATTTGCATCAAGACGGATGAAGACAGTGTGTGAAGTTGATATGGAGTTAACACTTGTTAACTGCACACTTGAGGTGATGATGCACTGTGTGTGGAGCTGATCCAAAGACTTCACACAGTAAAGATATCAAGCCTCAGTCCTTCATAAGTACATATCTTGGAATGGACATAATTTGGCATACAAAGAAATAACACTTTGATGACATTTGTCGCAGCAGAAGCCTCTATAACAAAATTATTCATTTGGAAAGCATGGCTACATGTTTGTTGGGCAATGATCTTCAAGCTTTCACCTCCAAGTTATCACAACTATACATGACTGAAGTCACAATTAATTTTTTTCAAGGTGCAGTCATCAGCATTCCTACAGTGTATGCAATTGTCATTTTATGGTTATAGAACCACAGCAATGGAAGGTGACAGCTTGGGCTGGTTAAATGGAACCCTGCAGCGTCATTTCCTGACAACACAGAAGATTCTGTATGGTGCCTGCATAGCCCTGGGATTAGAAAAGGCCAGGGTAAGAAAAGACAAAGAAAAGCTTGAGGAAAAGAGGCTAATCTATACTTAGTCACTTTGTGACAATAGTAACAGAAACTCTGCTGGGAAATAGCAGGATAGGACCTCAGGCAAGCTTACTCTGTCAGGGTAATTTTATGTAGCATGTCACACTATGATAACCTTGGTATGAGAACAAGCCCAGAGGTGGTTTTTCCTTTAGATTCATTGAAGTCCTTGTGCTAATTAAGCTGCATGCAAACAATTTCACTGTGATAGCTTAAGTCTGCTTCCTTACCACTGTGCCTGCCTCTGACAGGAAACACTGCCGATACACCTTGCATCCAGACTCGTCTGTCTTGCACACCGTGGCAGATCTTAGCTGTGCTTGTTCTCGTTGTTCATTTCCCTAGGTTTCATCAGTTTTTTCCCATATGGTATCACTCACTCCATTCTAGTCACTCTGCAAGCTATAGAATCATCAGGGATTGGAAGGGACCTCAAAAGATCATCTAGTCCAATTCCCCTGCCACAGCAGGATCCTCTAGATCAAGTCACACAGGAACATATCCAGGCGGGTCTTAAAAGTCTCCAGAGAAAGAGACTCCACAACTCCCCTGGGCAGCCCCTTCCAGCGCTCTGTCACCCTCATTGTGAAGAAGTTCCCTCTCATATTTATGTGGAACCTCCTATGTTCCAGCTTACACCCATTGCCCCTCGTGGTATCACTAGATGACACTGAGAAGAAGCTGGCTCCATCCTACAGATATCCACCCTTCAAATATTTATAGACATTAAAGAGGTCACCCCTCAGTCTCCTCTTCTAAGAGTACACCTCATCATCAGATCTACTCAATGCTTTCCTAGACATTTGTCTAGATCACTATTCTCATACAGTCTGTCTCATGTTTCAACAGCTTCAAAAATTTCTTCCTCTGGATCTCTATATTCTGCTTCCCTTTGTTTTCTCCTTCAGATGAGATATAATATGGTTTTGTAGTTTGGGGTTTTTTTGCTGCAATAATATTTTCTATATAACCCAAAGATACGTTATTGGGTTGGTGTTAGCTTTGACTTTGACCCCTCAACAGCTTACACATATGCATGTATGTGTGTGTGTGTGTAGGTTAATACATAAGCTCATTTTTGTCATTAAGAAGAATTCAATTAAAATCTAATATTTAATGTTGAAACACAAAGTTTCATAAGCAGTAGTGAAAAAGCTCAGGAACATAACACATTCATTCTTATAAGGATATTGTAAATTAGAGATATTCCAGGGCCTCCAAACCTATTGTTTCCCTTAATCACCTGCCTTTTCAGGCAGTATTTTTACATGTGTCTTCTAAAATATCAAGGTCTGGATTTATCACATTTATTTATGTTGTTAATGGAGATGGTGAACCTGGGACACTACTTCCGCTGTGCTCACTACATAGTTAGTTGAGCAAAATGTGTGCATATTAGATAAACCAGTGCAGTCAGAAAACAGTTCAGGTCTTAAAAGGAATAACTGACCCTCTGAAGATCAGAGTCACATAAATTGGAGAGGTCTTTCAGTAATATGACAACCTCTTCCACAAAAAAGAAGAGAAGGGTAGTAGTTACTGGAGGTTCACTCCTGAAGGGGACTGAGAGCCCAGTATGCAGAGCTGACCCTCATCATAGGGAAGTGAAAACTAGGCAGCCAACCACCATCCTAGGGTGAAATTGGAGTGCTCAGCTCACTCCCTGAAATGTCTGTACACCAATGCACACAGCATGGGGAATAAGCAGAAGGAGTTAGAAATCTGTGTCCAGTCAGGTGATTATGATCTGGTGGCGATTACAGAGACATGGTGGGACAGCTCATATGACTGGAATGTGGTCATGGACAGCTATGTCCTTTTCAGGAGGGACAGGTCAGCAAGGCAGGGTGGTGGAGTTGCCCTTTGTGTGAGAGAGCAACTGGAATGTATTGAGTTCTGTCCGGGGGGAGAGTTTGTGGGTGTGGATTAAGGGGCAGGCTGGCATGGGTGACACTGTTGTGGGTGTCTATTAAAGGCCACCAGAGCAGGATGAAGAAGTTGATGAGGTCTTCTACAGGCAGCTGAAAGCAGTCTCACAGGCTCTTCAGGGTTTCTTCAGCTTGGAGAAGAGGAGACTGAGAGGTGACTTCATAAACATTTATAAATATGGGAAGTGGGGGTGTCAGGAGGACAGAGCCAGGCTCTTCTCAATGTCATCCAATGATAGGATGAGGAGCAACGGATGTAATCTGGACCATAGATGGTTCCACATAAATATGAGAAGAAATGTTTTGACAGTGAGGTGACACTGGAGTGAATGAGAGCACTGGAACAAGCTGCCCAAGGGGGTTGTTGAGTCTCCTTCTTCAGAGACGTTTGAAAACCGCCTGGATATGTTCCTGTGTGACTTGGTCTAGGTGATCCTGCTGTGGCAGGGGGATTGGACTGGATGATCTTTTG